>JAFIDM010000179.1:23263774-23287923 GCA_023159025.1 Thereuonema tuberculata | reverse complement strand
ACTTATTTAGACACTACGATTTTTACCAGTTAAAAACACCCCACAATATTTTCATTCTGAGTAGATTTCACTACATTATAACCAAAACATGAAGTAACTCATGAAGTAACACTGATAATCGGAACTTCTGAACTAGCTTGTGAATGGCTAGAAAACATACAAATTTCAAAATCAGTTCTCAGAAAGAACATTTCTTAAATACAGTGTTTAGTAGTGACATATTGTATGAAGTAATGGACTACCTAAAGAATGTAAAGGGGACATGATGCTAAATAGATTATGTATGTTATGTGGTGTTCATTGTCTGTAATAGCAACGTCCCTGACATTGTTTGAATGATCGGTTTCATTATATACTCTGCAGACTGTCAAGAGATCTGTTGTGCAGTGATCTTCCGTGTAATGACTAGAGAGCTAATGATCTGTGATATTTCATTGATCTCTCATAAGCATTCACTTGTTAATGATTGCATTGTCAGTTGTGAGGATATAAAGTATTCCATAGATATCAATATCCTAAGGATATTTGGACATCTGTTATATTGACAAACAAATATACGTCTACAAATGATATTAATAATATGTGACACTAATTAATCCTTAACCATTGGCCTCAATAACATCTATGACTTTTGGCTAGTTCACAATAGTACCAATTGTGCACTCTTAATTCAATTGCATTCATCAGCTCAACACTGAAACTGTACACTATAGGCAGTAAATCAAACTTAAAGCCTGTACACCTATATATCTTGAGAATGTTTAATCCAAAAATTTTTTACATAAACACGACCTCGGTTTCAGTTACTTAGACACTGTAACTAATTTCAAGTCACTATACACTATAGGTACACTGTAGGCCTCGCCCTGATCTGATGTTTCCAGTTCATTCCAGAGATGTTATTTGTTTCGCATCAAGATTCCTGGCACTGCTAGGCCAATTTGTGAATGCCATTTTTCTCAAATTAGATATTTATAAATGTGGGATTTAGGTGACAAGAGAGTACTGTGGCTTTGAAAGTGTCAGGCCACTTCTGTAATTGTGTCAATGTGAATAATAGTACCAAGTTATCAATACATGTCACACTGAGAATGTTCAATACTATTATCAGTAATCCTACTCTAATTCCAAAGAGTAATTTCCTATCGAACATCTGGTTGAATTTCATTTTTTGAGAGAGTGCATTTCAGTAGATACCAAGTTCTAGAACTATCTCTATCCAAATATAACTGGCACGCTCAACATCTTGTTTAATAGGGTTACTTGCACTGTAGGATCTTGTTCAGTTGACCCAAATTCCATGATTGATGGGTAAAGCAACTCTCCAGATAACATATGACATTCACTGAATTTTGTACTTAAGAAGGAGTAGTTTACCCTGAAACCAAAGTTTCTGTTGATTTTGCTTGTATTTCAGGCAATCGGATGAAAATCCAGTTGTGTTTTTTTTTCCTGGAGATATTCCCAACTGCTTTCCATAATTGCTGATCTCCTCCGTAACTTCGTTGTCTTCTGGATTGTCTTTTCACTCTTGCATTATCATTTTTCCTCCATCTTCTTACAACATTGGCTACCATTGATTTTGAAAGTTAATAGATGTTAAAAAAATTCAAGTTATTAAATGAAAAGAATAAAACAGACTTACTGGATCATTTTAAGATGAACAAAATCCAAACATTCCAAAGCATAATGCGCTCGTCTTCACGAACAACAAAACATATAGAACAAACATGTGCAGAATGATGAAAGTAGCAGTAACAGTCATTCTGTCCATGACAACAGGATTATAAGTGTATTGTGTGAGAGGTAAAAATCCATTCAGATAATAAAAAAATCACACAAACTTTGGATAAGTAAGTAATACATTTAAATATATTGCTTACTTATCCAAAGTCTGTGTGATTTTTTTATTATCTGAAAGGATTATAAGTTTTAATTTTTAGATTTATAAATAGATAAATTTATAAATAAACTCCTTTTCTGTTATTGGGATAGAAAGGGAGTTTGGGAACTGTGAAATTGGTGTCCGCTTACTCAGAAGTGTGCAAGATCTTTAACGAAGAAACATTTTTTTCTGTGTTCAGTAAGATATGTGGTGAAAGATCAGATGAACATTGTGTGAGTGGAATCCAGTAAACAACAGCATTATGATAATTTTGTTTTTGTGAGGTGAGGCAAAGTGTTTAGGGCTTAGAAGCATCTGATATATTGTTTAGGTTAATAAGGGAAGGGATGTATTTTCGTGGATGAATATTGGGGAGGTGGGGGTTGATGTGGTGCATGGTTTTTAGTTGTTTTGTAGGAAGGTGAAGTGATTGTGAAATGGAGGGAGGGTAGTAATTATACAGATGGAGGATATTTTTAATGGTGTCTAAATTCAATTTAAAGGATTCATGGGAAGTTCTACATATCATGAAATCTATAGTGTTTCTTTGTTTTTATTACAATACATCCCTTACCTTAACTATCTTGAAAACATAGCACTATACAATTTTACCTTGATCTTCAAATTAACCAATATAAATCTCAGGAAAAAAAAAAGAAAAGCAAAATGATCCTAATAATATTGTTTACAGACCACATACTGAAAAGAAAAACATCTTCCTCATTAAAGACTTGAGCAGTTATAAGAAATTTTATACAATCTCAATTTCACAGCTGCCAAACCCCTTTATTAGGTAACATTAGGCTCACCCATCATGCCTTCTCTGATCTCTCGTATTTCCCTGTGTATTTTTATACGTATTTGCAAAATGACCAGCAAGACTGCTTTCTCGTTAATATGCATATAATTGTGGCGGGAGAAGTGAGAACCAAAGATATTAGTGAAGGATACTGGTTCCAGTCCTGTTTAAGTCTTCATTTCCCCCGATATGACACTAAATGAAAACACACTGTGTTTGCCAACTTACCTAGAATTCTTCATTATGTGAGAAATCGGAATGGTTTGCTGTGGCAGTGTGACTGATGCTGCTGTCTGTCTGTATACCAAACCCATGAATGGTTGCCGTTGTGAATGTATTTCCCTGATAAACAATATTAGCCATTGTTGATGTGATGGCTAAGCCATTTAAAAGTGACAAGCATGAACATTCATGGATAATAAAACTTCAGGCATTTTCTTTCATCTGTGTTTTCTTGTTCATGAAAAGCATTAACACTGCCAGGCTGTGGAGTGAACCTTTTATAGACAATATATTTTTTGGACAGATCTCTAGCATGTCTCCCAAGCATATTGAATTGCTCTGTCCCAAAGCCTATTGATTGTTAATACTTCACTGCATAGAACTCTTAACCATCTGTCAAACGTGCTAGAATTTCAAGATTGACTAATGTGCTGATTTACTGTGAAACTTACTCTTCAATAACTACAGAGAAAAAACAAAATGTGAACTAATGAGAAATAGTTATTAATTCTTTCATTAATTGGAATTTCTTTACCAATCAGTTGTAACTTTAAAAATATGGTAAAAATCTTTTTTCTTTTTTAATTGAAGTTTTTATAATTTTAGGCCAAAAGAGAAAGAAACATACAACTCTTCAATCTTGATAACGAACTTTCAAAATATAAAGGACTCCTATTATTAAACAACTTAACTAATCCTTGGAACTGTATGGTATGTATCTTTAATTTATTTCTTGATTATTAAAAGTAAATTAGTGGCATTTAGTTAATTGCTAAATAGTTTAGAGATAATATTTAATTTGACGAAGGCAATTAGAATAGGAAATTGTGCAATAATAGTTATGAAAATTAAAAGCAAAGTAAATCATAGGCAAATTTTTTAACAAGTGTATTAAAACTCTTGGAAGGGATTGCCAGTGAAAACCCTCCGAAAGTACTGAAACATATTCCATAAGCTAAACTTGCTTAAAAAAAAGTCTTTTCTAACTGATAGCAATTTTTTTTTAAGCCTGGATTGTTAAAGTAATATGATTAAAGTAATTAACTAAATAATAAAAAAAAAATCCAGCATCTTCTACTGTCAGAACAATTATTCAATTTTTTTTTAATGAAAGAATATCCTGACACATTTCTTTGAAATTTAAAATAAATATACTGGCGAGCAAAAAAATGGACTCAGGCAGCAAATAAAAATATGAATGTTATCATTACAGAAATTAAATTATTTTGAGTGGCAATGTATATATCATTTGAAAGCTTATAAAGTACCCTTTCCAATGGTATCACAAGAAATCAGTATACAGCAAAATTTTCTTAACTATAGACCTAGAACAGAAAACAGGAAACAATATGAAAACAGAGCAATGAAATGGAAAAGGTTTGCTTGAAAAGAAAAGCCAAAATACTGTAAAAAGAAACAAAATTTATTCTAATCAGTATTTGTTGTTGCCACCCCTAGTTCTTATAACAGCTTCCATATGGTTTGTCATCGACTGTATTAACTTCTGCACCATGTCTTGCGGAATGGTTTCCCACTCTTCCATGGCTGCCTGGAGTTCAGTGATGGTGCTAAGAGCAGGAACTTTGGCTCGAATCCTTCTCTTCATCTCATCCCCACGTGCTCAATGGGATTTAAGTCCGTGCTGCACTAAGGCCAGTCTATCGTGGGTAAGCCAACCTCATCCAGGTGCTGTCGGACACATCTCGCAACATGTGGTCTTGCATTGTTGTGCATTAACACAAAGTCCTGACCGACAAACTCTGCATATGGGACAACATAGTATATGTTGCCCCATATGGAGTCCCTGATGTAGTCATCTGCCTTCAAACCACCTCTGCGGCCATCACCAGCTATGATAACAAGGTCTGTTTTCACCTCAAAGGAAATCTCAGCCCACACCATGCAGGATCCTCTCAGTTGTTCTGAGATACAGCGTTGTGCATAACGTTCTCCAGGCCTCCTGTATACGGAGCTCTTCTGTTGCATCGGAAAACAAAATGTTGCTCCATTGCTCTAAACTACAATCGACATGATTGCAAGCAAATTGAAGATGTGTTTGTCGATGGACTGCCTGTCAAGAGGAGCCCAGTAGCAGGCCTCTTCGGTGTCAGGTCACCATTCTTCAGCCGTCTTCCAGCTGTCCACTCACTGACATCACCCCCCCCCCCTCTGTTCGCCACACGGTTCCTATTGGATGTTAATTCTGGGAAGGTAGTGATTTTAGAGTGAAGTTAAGTCAATGAAGTAATTCTCTTTCTGCAATGTGCACCATGATCTGCCTGAACCTGGTCTCTGATCGAAGGAACCATTCGCCCGATACCTCCACTATGTTAGCAATATGGCAGACTGACTCATGTTCAACTGCTGAGTGACATGTCGCTGGATGTGCCCCTCTTCCAACAAGACAACAATTCGAGCTGCTGCTTCAGGCGTGGTGTCTATTTTGTAAGTGAATACTGCAATTTAATTAAAGAAGGTGTATGCCTATCGACTTCTGAAATGTGATTGATGAGCAATTTTTAGAACACTAATTTTAAAGGCAATGAATGCTTGCACACCATACTTGACATTGCAAGCATTTGACAGCGATGTTGATAATAATAGGCCTGATATGTTGCAGTATTGTACCATTTGAAAGCTTATTTTCTGTGATTTCAGATGATGTACCAATATGCTCCAATAAACGCCGAGGCTCTTATTGTCGCCGGTCTCTAATAAGCGCTGGGCTGCAAGGGGACACGGCCAAATAGTAGCTGTTCTCTAACAGTAGCCGGGTCTTTCATATTTGTCTACCGGTACTAGTGTAAGTGTCCCCTATCTTTATAGCCGTGAGTAATACCTTACAGTATATTGCCTTACAAAATGCCGCGGAAACGGTCATTTGACATTGCCTTTAAGATTTGCGCGGTGGAATACACGAAAGAAACTTCTGGTGAGGCGGCCGTCCGTCATTGCGGATTCGGATGACGAATAGCAGCGAAAGGTACAGAAAGACATTGCCATTTATCTTTAACAGTCTTATGTAGCAAGTGAAATTCAAATAAAGAAGCTGTTTGTAATATTAGCCAGTATTTATGTGTAAAAATATTGCGTTCTGAAGGTTTTTGTTAATAATGGCCGGCCTCTAATAGTAGCCGGTCTCTATTAAGCACCGGGAGTCGAGGATAGTTTTGCAAATAAATGGAGGGCTTCTATTGGAGCATATACGGTATAATTGTCCGCTATACATGCATTCCTCTTTGACGTAATTGATAGCAAATGCAAATACTACTGTTTAGTCGATGTTTTTGCTTGCCAGTGTAGAATAGTCTTAAAGCTGTATGCTTAGAAGTAAAAACTTTCAGTAATAAAAATTATCCAAAATTAATTAAGAAATTTTGCTTCATGTTTGATACTAAGAACATTAAAATTTAATTTTCTCTTGAATGTTTTCACTATTTGTGTTCTTTCAGTCTAAAGCAGAGCTTCCGGTATCGTTTGCTGGAGATGTGAGAGTTTTGGATAGATATCAGGTAATGAATCAACTTTGTAATTTCAATTGAAAATTAATATTTCATTCGAAAATAATCTAATTCACAGCTCTTTATTACTAAATTTGTTTATTATTAAAAAACTCCAAACTTTTTATACCGCATTAAATAATAATTTGAATCTAATTCTTTTGTTGTAATTGTATAGGACTTATTCTTTGTTATAACTGCCTTGTTTTTAATTTTTTCAAAATGTAGCCTGAAGAAGCAAGGAAAGGTTAATACCCTGCGCAATATCGCTGTTAAAAGTATGGAGTTTTTTAGTAAAAAACAAAAAACCTAAAGTGCAAGCTTAATTTAATTTGTTCCTAACTTTTACAGACCAAGATTTATAATGTCAAAGGATCCTTGCAGCAGCATTCATCCTTTAGAACTAGGCTTGTTGGAAATGATGAAGATCAGTTGGATTGTATTATTAGTCCGTACACTGCCAGGTTTGTACTTGTATTATATGCTGCCAACTTGTAGTTTCATAAAATTTTAAATTAATATGTTTCTTTCATTGACACTTGTGTGAATGTTTGAGGTGTTAATTCATTTGCATTAAATACACTCACTTTCATTCATTCAGGCTTCATGATACTTCTCAAGAATTAGAGCCCTTTAAAAATGAGAAAATTATAAATAAATCTATACAAAATAGAATTTTCTAGAAATCTAAAATTAGGTTACCGAATTGCAGAGATCAATAGACAAGGGTGCAAAATTTTTTAAGAAGGTGAGGTAAGTTAAGGTAATTTTTATGGGAACAATATTAGTTATGAAAATCTTCCTTTATATGTCTTCCTCATCTCTTTAAGTAAAGACTGAATCTAAATTAGGAACTGGAAAGGTCCATTTCAACAAAAGTCATGTGGGTATATTCTTATGCACCTACCCACAGTGCTTTTTGGTTTTGATGATAATACTGTCACTTCTTCGTACCACAACCCATACCATCTAGAATTTTGGAGTATTTTGGGAAATGATCCCAACTTTTTCCATCCTAGCAACTCTTGACATCTTTCTGTTTCAGTAAATTTGAATGTACAGAACTGCTTTGCTGGACTCTTGGTTCATCCATCAAGTGGTGCAAGTACTGTTGTTGAACTCATATTTCGCTTATTATGGCTGCAGCCATAGTTCACTTGGATTAGATGCAAATTCTAATTAGTTTAGTCAATGTTTTGGTTTTGGTCTTCATCACAGTAAGATGATAGGTAAACATATGATCGTTTTCCACAATGAATGACCCTCCAGTTGCACCGTTTATGCTATCCCTTGAAGTAATCTTCAAAAGATCCATTTTGTCATTGAACCTACCATCCTTACTTTCTACTGTTCTGAATTGTGAAGTATCCTGGCCTTCCATAGAAGGACTTCACAATTTGTGCCAATTCTTGGAAAGTAACATGTAGGATGGACTACTCTGTCGGCTATGGACCCATTGCACATCTCCAGTTATTTTATCTTTCTTTACAACTGGCTGACCACATCTTACTGTATTGTAGGACAAAGATCCTTCATACTCAAGAAAGCATCAATTGGATTATTGTATACTTTTTCCCCATTATATTGATGTTACCATAATGGGTCAAATTAAAAACAAACATTTGTACCATAGTCTCTCTAAGTTCTATTGCATCCTAATGACTTGCTTTCATGCCAGGAGATGATCGTAAGAAATTGGATTTAATATTACCATGAAAAATTCCCAGAACTGGGTCTTCTGAAATTGAAACAAGGGAAAGAAAGTAAACGTAAGGCATCTGAAGAAGAAATTAGTGGCATATATTAACAACTGGGATAGCTATTGCTGGTGAGAAGAAAATAATAAATTAGCACATTATTTCAAATTGGTACTGCAATGAAATAAATTTCTAATGTCAAACAAAAAAAAAACCCAAATTAAAAAAAAATAGCAGTATACATACTGTCAGCTTTGCTAGTTGTGAGGATTAGTTCATTTTCATTTATGTTGCAATATTGGTTACGACAAATTAAAATGAAGGTTGGCATTAATATATAGTAATCTTTTCAATTTAGTTCAGTTGATAAAACAATTTACTGAAATTTTTGGTGTAGTGTGACAAAGGATTTTTACCATTTTACAACTGCTTCATCAGGACAGGAACATAATATCAGTTTATCTACAAACTCTACTATGTGATGTCAATACATTTTTAATCTTTTCTCTGTATTCTTCTGTTTTGACAACTTACAATTATGAATAATCCTAACTCTCTCCCTTTCAGCCTAGAAAATACAATTTTATTGACAGACTTGTGCTTTATATTTTTTTCCTTATCTTACTTTTTTCAAATTATTAGTTTGACTGAAACATTTTTTTCTTTATACTTGCTTTAAAGAACAACCAGTAAAATAGTCAAATGTTTTATCAAATATTTGAAACATCTTATTGAAGTTTGGTTTTGAAAAAGAAAAGATGTCAATTGTAACATGTTAAATTTATCTTTGAGAATAGTTTGTATTTAATTACCATTCTTTTTTAACTATTACTTCAGAGTTTTGAAGCCATTTATTTGGAGGGACTATCAGACTGTTCCTACAAAGCTACGCCTTCTGCAGGAAATAATTTCATATCATCATCGGTAAGTTTTTATTCTTTTATAATACGATAAATAATGAGGTAGTGTGGCTTAATTAAGAATTTAGAACTAATTATTATTAACTAGAGCTTTTTTCTAGAATGTCGTACTTTAATATGGTCTTTATGATGTGAAAGCATCTGGGGTGCCTGGAAAATTTGCTCTGTTCTAGCAAGACTCTCAAAGAGATCAGATTTCATAGTTTGCATAGTCAGTCAGTCAGTGCAAAATCTCATGAAATTTTATCAATATAAAATTTGATAGAAATAATAATTTTATTAATTAAAATAACATTTTAAATGTACCCTGACTTTCTAGAGCTCATTTCTTCCAACTTCTCACCAGTCTAATGATAAACAAAAAGCCTCTTTTTGAAGAAAACTTTCCTTTTAAGACAAAAAAAAATAAAACAAACCCAACAATTTTATCTTTTTCTTTTTATAAATTATTAAAGAATAAGTATAATGAAAAAATGTTATTGCTTTAACTTAAATATATCTTTTCTTTTTCCAGGGAAGATCCTTCTTGGAAACCACCCCCAAGATATCCAATTGATTATTGTTATGTACGTCCTGAACATGTTCCTTCAGTGAATGCACTTTGTCAGGAATTTTTTTGGGCAGGAATCGATTGTAAGAAATTAATGTTTTATTTAACATCATATTTTTTTCTTTTGTTAAAATTAATGAAATTTAATAGATGTATTTTATGATAATGAATAATATTGTCATTTCTTATTATTTTTTATATTGATAGTGTGTATCTTTAATTTGTTATTTCAAAATACTTTTCTAATGTAACTGTACATCTGACTTGGCATCCCCAATTTAGTCTAAAAGTCTCACTTTTGAAATGTCGGAATAGTATTTCTCCCATGCCATTTTTTTCCCCCATTCCTATTATCTGTGACAGAACAGCAGATCATTTAAAAGCATAATTACGTATAAGTTTCTATTTGTATATTTTATTTTACATTTGAATCTTGTAAGTTCAATCAAAACGTTGAATATAGACCAATTTATGATTTGATTCTTAGTCAACATTGATATTTTGCTTTTTGTCTTTATTATTTCTTATAATGAAAATTATATTATAAATAACCATTCTTCATATTTAAAATAAACTTTGAACATTTGTAGTATTTTAAGTCCCTTATTGACCGAAGCCACTGTCTGATTAGATCTGAAAAGAATAGTTAGTCTCTATTTTATTTTTAGACAATTTACTCCTATACCTTTTCTTTGTGGCTACCTCATTTGTTTGTATGAAATATTCCATTCCCATTCGCTACTCCCCCCTTTTTTTTCTTTCTAATTGAGTAGTTAAGGAAAAAACTACTTATTCCAAGAAATGATTACTTAGATGTATCTGTTGTTTTTTTATTTTCACATATTCCTCATATCAACATGTTTTATTTCTGATTGTAACATGCTTATATAATCAGGATTTAAATCATTCTTTAAATTGTCCTAAGTATTTTGTGTCGTTCTATATGTTTGTTCCATCTCTGAAGATAGAATACGCACAGTATTCCAAAACTGTCAGTTTACTATCATCCTTCTAATCCTGCTTATTCATTTACTTCACAAGTAAGTGCGTTTTACTTTCATTTTTCTCTGTTTTAGTCATTCCCGCTGAGTAATTTATTGTTCCTAGAGATGTGTTTCCTTCAGCACTTAGGATAGTATTTCATTGGAACTTCTAGGAACTTAGCAGGTGCCTTGATAGTTATCTCATCAGTCTCCCAGTAATGTGTTTTATTCTTGTCCTTGAAAAAGCTCTTTCCTGGACTCTTCTTGTTCTCCTCCAAGTGGTTGCCTGTCAGTTTGATTCCCTTCTGAATTTCCACTTCATATTCTCTATGAGGGTCTTTACCATATCATCTGCAAATGATCTTTGCTTGAAGCCTTATATGAAACTGAAATCCCCTCACTTCATCTACTTTCTGCATTTTCCAGGCTCTTTGATGGAAAAAAATATAAAACCTTCAATCACGTGCAATCTTAATACTACTTTATCAACTGTATATATCGTCTGCTTCTGATTTTGACATGTTGGCTGACTAGGTTGACCAATTTGGACACTTTGCTTTTAATTGAGATCCTCTTCACCAAAATAAGCTTAACTAAGGCCCTTACTTAGACAATATTAGAAGATCTTTGTTTTCTTACTGTAACAAATGAACTATACCAATGCTACATACGTATATGAGAATATTCTACAAGGTCCTTACATTGAATTCTTCTAATAATCTGACAATGTCATGATGGTGTTTCTGTCTTTTTCTTTTCTGCAGATTGCTTTCATTCAGTTAAAACTGTATGGTTTTGTTTTTGATTGCCCAGTTATTCCAGCACATTCAAACTATGTCGCTATTTATTGAAATAATGTAATTTGTTTCAAACTTTATACCTAGTAGAGATTTTTTTGTAACACTTTAAGAGATGACTGTAAGCACTTCGGCCGACCTAAGGTAAAAGGAAGTAACTACAAATTTTCTGATTTTGCGTTTTCTGCATTTTCTACGTAAGGAAGTATCTACTCATCTTCCTAAGCAATTTGGTAGAGATCTGCTGTTAAGTATGGCCCTATTTCGATGATCAAAGGTAGCAACTGACTCACAATAAGCTTATATCTATGGTCAAAGGCAGCAAATAAGCAGTTTCCAAATTGCTAGTTGCTTCCTTTTACGTTAGGACGGCCGAATTGGTGATTGCACTGTGTACTGAGAATTGAGAAACGATCTGGAAATCAGTTTGGATCAGAGAGAAATTGGGAAATGTTGAGAATTGATAGAAAAAATGAAGTTCATGAAGTATTTTAAAAAGCTTTGAAATTTGAAGATGAGTGTGTCAGTATTAAGTTCATATAAGACTTAATTTAATAGCTTTGCAATACCCCAAAGACTTCATGATGCTTAGCAGCCAATGTCATTTTTATCCTGACGAATACTGTAAGATGTCTAGTAAGTGATTCCATATCAGTGAAAAATCTGTATCATTTTAGATTTGCAACATAAAATGACTAAAAATGTTATTTGACTTAGTCCTGGAGTTAAATGAAAGGGGTTGCTGTGATATCAATGAGGTATTGTTCACTCGTACAGGATATAAAGTATGGCCACTCGAAAACCATTTGTTGCAACAGGAAACCCATGCATAACATAGTTTCTTTTCTGAACCACTCCTTTCCTGAATCATAAAAATCATGGGACATCTGAGAAATCCCTGTATATAAAATGTCTAGTAATATATCTGCAAGAAAATTCTGAACATGTATCATAAACATTCATTGGCGTTAGATGCACAATGAATTATTTATTTTAATATAGATTTCTTAAGTATAAATTGATATACACGCGTGCATGAATTTTTTTTATAATTTTACTCTCAATACAATTTGAAGTCAGTTTAAAACCAATTGGATATTTTTCATTTTGTATGTTTTTCTGCCTGTAATATGTACATGTAATATTTTACGTGTAAAAATATTAAAATTGTAATGAGGACCATGATTTGAAAAAGAATGGTTTTCTCTTTACTTCTTCTCCTGAGTTCCAGTCTCAGGGGTATGTTACCAAAATAATGAATATTAATAATCGCACAACTGTCTCACAGGTTTATTAGCAGTACAATGTGTATTGGTCTGAAAGGATATACAAACAGTGATATATTTGTTTTACCACTTTTAACGATTCGTTATCATTTTCATAAATTTCGAAAAAAAAAAAAAATACTTTTCAAATTCAATTCAGATTGTTTACACTGAATCAAAATAAAAAGTAAGTAAAAGTGAGATAATAAATAACAATAATCATAAATTTGTCTTGAGATTGTGCCCATGGCAATAAGTTTTTTGAATAAAGATATTCTATGCATGTGATAAATAAATTGCTGTTTGTTGAATTTTAGTTGATATAATAAAATTTAATGTTTTTCTTTTTTCTTTCTTCTTTCACAGTATCTGAATGTCTTCAGTATCCTGACTTCAGTTGTGTAACCCTTTATAGGTAAAATATTTTTAATCATTTTTTTTTTTTATTTCTTCGTATGTGGTTGTGCTTTAAAAGTTAAATGAATTCATTTCCTTTTTTCTTTTTATTTATACAGTGGGCTTCAGAATTTATATAGTATAATAATAGTATGGTATAGTAATACGTTATGAACAGTGTTTTAATACATATTATGTAGATTCAAATTCACTCCATTATTGGGCAGAGTCAGTTTAAGTTTCCTTGCACATGAGGAAACTTCAGAATAAAGCATATGTACAAACCTTTATTTTGGGACTACAGAATTTTAATTGTATTACGCAATCCCTCCATTTACTTGAGTATTTGATTCCACGAAATCAGCTTGTAAATGGAGCTGTTGAAAGCTGTTTAAAATTAGGGATCTGTTCAATATTCTCAAATATTTTGTGCAGACTTCAACTGCTTTCAAGTGAAATTCGTGAAAATTGAGACCGCATAAATGGAGGGATTACTGTACTGTGTTCATTTTTGCCATTCAGACAGAATAGCTTTTTCCTTTGCACATGTATGCTACAAAACTGACTTGCCAAATATTTCTGATGTTGATTTGTCATTGCTTCTTGCTATTGTTTCTCCTTTATATTTTTTCATTCTCTTATTCTTATACATCCTGGAATCATGAGACTTGAGAGATTTAAGCACCAGCAAGATCTGCTGGCAACTCATTGTTGAAACCCAACCTGTGGTTCGTATATTTGATACCTTGGACATATAATTAGAGATGCCAGATCAAAAGAAGGGTGTAACCATCACATTCCTAATCAAGCCCCAGATATGATGAGGCAGATAAGATGGATATGGAAATTTTGTATAATGGAAGATGACATTCTCTGAAGTGTTAAGGGAGAAATCTGGATTATATGCAAGCAATGGTGTCGTGTTGAGAAATTTGAAATGCAAGATTGCTTGTTGCAGCAGAAGTAACAAAAGTCTTAAGCCACTGAATGCTGATCTGTTTGATCATTGGCTTGCTAAGATATTCTTTTCCTGCTCTTGCAACAATACAGGTAATTTGCACTGCTCCTTAGTTACACTATGGGTTTTGAATGGCGAGTTCTGATCCTCTCATATTATAACTGCACTACAACTGATGGCTACAAATTATCTCCAGTTGACTGATCGCTGTGAATGAACTCCAAAATCTGATTATATTTGTGATAGTATTGAGCTCTGTTCTGTGATTCCATGCACTAATTTTGTGAATTTCTTTGTTCAATAAACATCCTTTAGTTTCTTACCTCCACAGAAGGGTAAAAGTCCCTAGGATTTCTTAAGAGCTTCAACTTTTTCCCTCTTTCACAAAAAACTGAGTGGGGAAGTGTCCTGCAGTGCAGGGTTTGCAAAAGAAAGTTAATATTTTTCTTGGAATATTTTTCCAACAGTAGTGTCGGACAGTAAAACTAATGGTACATCCAAATCTATGGTATAAATTACAGATGCCACGAATAATCGGCTACGAGATGCCACAAATAGTGATTTTTGGCCGAATACCAACATTCGGCCAAATCACTATTCGTGGCATCTCTAGTATAAATAGCGGTGGTATACTTGGGGAGTGATGTATCTTGCAAAGTTAATGTTTTATGGTGCACTCAATTTTGTTTTGTTTTTTTACCTTAAACTTAATGTGTGGAATAATTACAAGCCAGATCAAAAATTTACGTATTACATTCAATTAAGAAAATGTAGTTTGCATTGGAGAGATTTTCGCTTGAAAGCCACTTCTATTCCTATTCAGAAAAACTGCTCTGGCGAAAGCTGCATTTTAACATTTTCTACCTCTTCAGGTATTTTCGTTTTATTGTTGATCAAGTTGACTTTGTATATTTGAATAAATTAAAACATTATTTTTATGAAAGTTAATGGATATGGTTTAACTGTAGCTGAGGTTAGCGAATTGAGCTCCAAACAATTGCCCTTTAGGTTTCAATTAATTAAAATGGCAATGCTTTTTTTTACTTTTATTTTGATCATAAAAAGCTGGCATTAAAGACAAAAATCAGAAAAGAAAGTTGCCAACCTACTATTATTATTATTATTAATTTTGGAACAGATTGAATTTTGATTACATTTTTTTTCTTACTAATTTTATAATTTTGCATATCAGCACTGCATTTTGTAGGAGGTAGAACTACTTTAAATTCTAATAATAATATTTTCGTAACTTTTACAATAATCATTATTAGTATTGTGTTAATTTGAAAATACTCAAAATTAATTCTGTTATTTATTAATAATATAAATATTTTAGGAAAGTGGTTATTGGATTTGCTTTCATGGTGCCAGACGTGAAGTATAATGAGGCTTACATTTCGTTTATTTTCACTCATCCCGAGTGGAGAAATGCAGGCTTAGGAAAATTTATGCTTTACCATTTGATTCAGGTAAAAAGAAGTGTTTTGCTCTTTTATTTATTTAAATACATATTCTTTGTAACTGTTCAAGTATTTTCTTGGCAACAAATAACTATATATTAGACAATATTTTATTGCTTTTAAGAAAATCTGCTACGAGAGTCCATGCATACTTTAATTTGATAGTCCTAATGAAAAAGTAGGCTATTTAATTTTCATAAGGTCATGGGGTTTTTCCGCCCTGCCAGGCGGGGGCCAAGTTATCCGGGTTATCGATTGCCGAGTTTTCGGGACTCTACTGTATATTGTTCTTTAATCTATCTATAATTTCAAAATGATGTATTTCAACTTTACTGTTGGTTAAACAAGTTTGGGAATTTTTTAAATATATTCTCCATAAGAGAAATATTATTTTCCCTTTATAAAATTAAAATTTGTGGTCTTAATTATTTTTCTTATTCTTAATTGTATTCTATAATTGTTGTTTCTAAAAAATGGTTTTGTCCTCCTGATTTTTGTTTTTTTTTAGTTTTTTACCATCTAAATGGTGCTTATTATATTCTGCTTAAGAAAAATATATAAAAAAGTTGTGGCTTTATTTAATATTTTATCTATTGTTTTCAATTAAGTTAAATTAAATGTCTTAAAAGAAGAAAGGCCAATTTCATTCTGAAAAAATTAAGAATTATTCTCATTGTTAGAAAGCTTGTCTGGACTTAGAAAACAAATATTAAAATGATGTACTTCTTAATGACAGTAAAAGTAAACTTAGAATTTCATTGAATTAAATATCACGTAAATTAACAAACAACCATTCTTTTGATTTTATTTTTGTAGACTTGTATGGGTAAAGATGTGACTTTGCACGTCTCTGCTACCAATCCTGCCTTATTTCTTTATCAAAAGTTTGGATTCAAACTCGAAGAATACATTTTAGACTTCTATGATAAGTATTATCCAGAGGATTCCAAAGTGTGCAAGCATTCCTTTTTTCTCAGGTTGAGTCATTAAGAGAATGCCTTTTAAAATGGAAACTCAGGTATTTAACAATTTTTCTGATTCTTATTGAAAAACAAAACCATAAACTCTCATCCGAACCATATAAATTAATGAATTTAATAGTTCATAATTTGCAGTTCTAGTTACTTTCTGGGATAATTTATATAGAGTTGAGTATTTGTAAATTCATGTTTAAAAGTGAGAACTATTTTGTTTATCCTTTGATGAGGGTGCCAATATATGATGAGGGTTCCGATTGACCACCCATATGTTTACTAGGAGAAGATGATCCTTGCAGTTGATCCTTCTATTTTATTTTGCTGTTGCCAGAGTGCTTTAGCCTTTATTAGTAAATAGGTCTTGGTGTTATTATCTCCTCTACTTCAGTAATGTTTTGACTAAAGTCAACTTCAAAGTCTAAAAGTGTTTGTGGTATCTTATTTTTATTTAGTCTCTTTCTGTTTGGGTATAATGTTTGGCATATCGCAGAGGTTGTTTTTTTTTTTTTTTGGCAATCTTTATATCCCTTTGTTGGTCTCCATGGTAAATGGGGAGCTCAAATCTAAAATTTTTCTTTTTCCTGATGGACATGAGTTGGGGCCTAAAGCAAGGGTGCACACGAGACAACTTTTTGCCGAGTTGTATGGACAACTAGATGTTAGAGCAGTTTTTGAGCACAGTTGGTAGCTACTTTCCACCAACTTTAGTTGGTCAACTTGAGTTGGTGGTGTGGGAACAACTTTGTGAGTTGTTCGGAAATTAGCCAATCACAGGGCAGCGTTGGAACATATCAGTCGTGATGTCGCACCCATGGGAAAACATGGCGTTTAAAAGGATTTCCCCAGCTTCAGATCGGCGGAGAGCGAGTACACAATGAATATCAGAGTATTGCGAGTTTCTTTCACGCATAAATAAAGTTTATACATAAATGCAGTAATTTAACGTGTCAGAATTTATCAGAGAGTTTGTAAAACCTCAATTTTTTTCAAAATTTGCACAGCAAAAGCGATGTGCTCATGAAATTATGGGATAGTCGCTCACTCGTAGTGAAGAATTGGTTTGTTGGTTGTCCGCATGGCAGCACATTCACTGTCTTGTGTTCGCCCATGACTAATCGCATCCAACCTAGTTGGCCAACTAAAGTTGTCTCGTATGCGCCTAGCATTATTCCCACACTAAAACTCGATCATCACTTATATTATATTATACTTATTTTCATTGTCTCTGACCCCATGGGGTTTATGAGTCTGCTGTGGAGGATATTGCCACAATCGAGCTTTGGGCCATCATCATTAGCTCTATATTGACTACTACATTTTTAATTTTTAAGTATACAATGGCTTACATCTATTGGAATTAAAGAATTTGTTCCAAACTGAATGATAAGATCCGTACTGGTATCTTTGTTATCTAGAGCAACTGGTACATTTAACCTTCATGGTTACTGTTTAGTAAACTATCACTGTATTGATTGACAAGCTTGATACTCTTTTCCTTCATGATACGCTTTCTTGTCCAATTATAGGAAGTTCTCATTATGTAAGTAGATCACTCCACAACCCTATGCATGTCAAATTTTAAGTAACATCCATGGTCGGGAACAGTTGGCATGGACCTATAAATTTGAGGGGCTCTGCTTCCCCTGAAAGATTAGAGGCAAAGGGAGACTCTTTGGTAAAGATTATTGTTTGGATTGAAGTTTGAAAAGAAGCCTACATTCCCAGCTGGCCTGGGCCTATTACCAGCTCAGCACAAGCCTAGTCATGGTTTATTATATTCACAATAATAGTAGTAATATTCACTTAACACTCACGGACAAGGTCAGTCATCACCTGAGTACACTTTAAGTAGAAGTGCAAGTATAAATCATTACACAATAGAAGTTGGATCATCTAAATCACTAACCTCCTTTTCAACACAGATGGTGCGGATTGCATAGGTCAGATCTTCAATACTGGAGTCACTGTCATATTCAACAGACAAAAAGAAAAGAAATAAATAGGATGAAAGTTATCACTTGCAAATGCAGTGGTTAACACCTGTAAACTTGAGGGAGGGAATGAGTCTAGATGGCTAATTTTAAGTTGCCATGTGCCGCAGTTTAACATTTTTGTTCTTTCACAATTTGCTACTAGTTTGTTAAGATTTTTTTATGCCTATTCACTTACTACCATGAAAGCTGTTACTTTTGATCTATGAACTGGAAGAATTCTTAGCATCTGTAGCCGAATTATGTGATATCAATTTTCAACAATTTCTTTACATATTAAATATCTCCTGATGATAGTTTTAGCAGCTAATTATTTATATGCATGCTATCAGACATTTATTGGTATATTTTTATAATACATTTCAAATAGTTAGTGTGTCAATGTCTTCCTTCTAAATTATATATTTTTACATATTTTAGCTTTTAATTATCAGTATTTTGAGGTATTTTATGCTTGTATTGCAGTTTTCTGTCTATATTAATGTTCTATTGCAAATTATTCTCCTGTTATGATTGTTTTATATTTCTGTTGCTTTTAGTTTTGCTATACCATTATTGGCACTGCTTAACTTTTATACCAATTAAATCCAACCAATTTTTTACTTTACTGAGAAAATTTACAATTGCGAACTTTTTAAATGACTGACTGTATTCTTTTCACAGTAAATTCTCTATCATAATTGATGTTAAAATTTTAGTCTGAAATAAAATATTTTATTCTCAAGATTGCTACTTTTGTAAATAATGGATCTTGTCTGAAACTTTTTTTTTTTTTTTTTTTTTTTTTAAGATTAGCAAAAAGGATACTGTTGATAACAGTTGCATTGGAAGAACTGAGCTGGCATTACTCATTGAGGAAAGTAAAGTGCCAATTAAAAGAAAAAATGAACTTTCTTCAAGTCTGCAAGAGGGACTGCCTTCAAGATTTGTAAGAAAGTTGCTAAGGGTAGGATATACTTATGAAAGACCTAAATTTAAGGCAGAACTCTGGTGTATTTTGTTAGCAGTTATTCTGCTCAACCTAGTAGAACTGTAACTGCTATACATATGTGTGATCACAACTAAAAATACCAAACTCCAGTAAGTTCAAGTGCCACATAATTTATTGACTTCTTAATATTAGAACAATTCGTCAACTTCTTGTACTATAACGTACCGGAAAAGGTATTGTTTTTTCCTAAGATCAAAGTTAAGCATTTAGGAGTTTTGTCTAGCCATTGGCACAGACTGGATACCACCATGTCAATTATTTTTGTAATCAAGCTTTGCTTGAAGACAGAAAAATGTATTTATTTATTGGTCTTCATAAAGACTGCTTTTGACCAAGAATAGCTATTCTGTATATTAATAAGTGTTAAATTAAATATTTTTTTATTGTAGTGATTATAGTTCCATATTTTGAAACTTGGGAGTTATACTACAAAATTAAAACTAAATTATGCTCTGTAAATTATCCTTATCAGTTAATAGACTGTCTTAAAAGTGCATCATTCCATTAGTAATTATTTAATCTCTTAATGAACCTAATAGTTATGCCCTCTATCAAATGCTGTATTTATTCAACATTGAAATATTTTCATCAAAAATAAGGGAAGGGATTTGCTGTAATCCTAAAGGATTTCGATTTTAAAATAATTCATTCGTTCATTTATCTTATTTAACTCACATTAAGCATGTTTCTTCGGTCAAATTATGTAAAAAAAAAAAGAAATATTAAAGCCAGAAGTTATTTTTGGCTTTTAATATTTGGGAAATTTTAGAGGTTTATTTTATAAAAAAAAAATCAGATCCTTTTCACAGTATTATTTTGTTTGGTTGAAATGTTTTTATATATATATATATTTAGAAGGAATTATTTTACATTTTAACTTCTACAATATTGAGTTTAAGAATTGTTTGAGAAACATCTAATAAAAGGCAATACAACCTGAAAATTTTATTGGACCTAACTGAAGATATATTGTAATATAATATGTAATCAAGAAGTAGAGTAAATTTTTTTCCTGAAAACTTTAATGATTTCACATACAGGGTGTTTCAAAAATACACGGCATAATTTCAGGTATGTATTTCCCACATGTAGACAATCAAAATAGTTCATTACAACATATGTCCGGAAATGCTTCATTTCCGAGTTATGGCCTTCACAACATTGAAAATCACCGGAACGTTTTTCGTTCCGCCGGTCGTTGCCATTATGGATGGATAGGTAGAGGTGGCCCAATTGCTTGGCCTCCACGCTCACCTGATCTGAACCCTCTCGATTTCTACTTGTGGGGCCATTTAAAATCATTGGTTTATTCGTCTCCGGTGCCTGATTTGGAATCCCTTCGGAATCGAATTGTGGCACGTTCTGAGGACATACGCAACATTCCTGGAGTGTGGGATCGTGTTCGCAGGTCATTGAGACATCGATGTGAGGTCTGTATTCAAGCAGGAGGTGGTCATTTTGAACATCTTCTGTAATGGCAACGACCGGCGGAACGAAAAACGTTCCGGTGATTTTCAATGTTGTGAAGGCCATAACTCGGAAATGAAGCATTTCCGGACATATGTTGTAATGAACTATTTTGATTGTCTACATGTGGGAAATACATACCTGAAATTATGCCGTGTATTTTTGAAACACCCTGTATATAAAGCTACATGTATGAAAGGGTATGTAATTGACTATTTTTTCACTAGATGGCACGCTTATGTCACAGCTGTCCAAAAATCACAATTGAGGTAAGACGTTCAGTGAGATTGAGATACAAAGCATCATCCAATTTCTTATGACAAAAGACAGCAAACAAGACAGTATGGTTTGGAAACACCAAAAAAGTTTAAAGATATGTAGTCTGCAGAAAAGGTGATGGTTACTATTTTTTGGGACAGTCAAGCCGTTCTGCTTATTGATTTCCTCTGTAAAGGATGAAGAGCCATTGCTGCAGCTTACTGTGAAACGCTGACTAGACTCAAGAGCTGCCATTCACCAGAAATGGCAGATGTCCTAGTGTTGTTGATGCATGTTCCTTAAACTCCACTTCTGGCAATGGGAAGTCCTGACTTGCTGCCAAGGGATAACCACTTCAAAAGTGTATGTGCAGAAAGCTATCCATCACTGACTTCTACTACTCGACATGCGCAAATTAATTTCACGTTGGGACATTGGCATCAACCTCAATGGAAATTATGTAATGAAGTAGTCAATTCTTTATTCTGTGTAATGATTAAAGTTTTCATGAAAAAAAAATTTACTCAATTCAATTATCTTTTGATTGTTACTGTCCAGAAGCTGATGAAAATTAAGAGAAACATTCAGTTTATTTAAAGTTTCTTGAATTTTGATTTCCTAGCAGCATGTTTATTTACACTGAAAAAAAAAATCCAATTTAAAAAGGATTTATTGTATTTATAAATCACCTTGTTTGACCACTTAAACTTGTCTTTTAGGTCTGTACATTGCTGCTATATTTAACTATTCAGGTATCTCCAGCAGTACCAAGATATATTTTTTCAGGTTCAAATTGTCTTAATGTGCTTGACGTATCTTACAAACTCAGTTCATAATTTTTCCCTTTTACTAGATTGAAATGGTGTGAAAATGGTGTAAAATGACAAATTCAAAGATTTCCCGTACCAATAACTTAAGACACTGAGAAGTCTTCCTATCTGTAATCAGACATCTAGCTAACTGCCATGCATATACATCAAAATAAACTGGTTTCAGGACTCCATTTTGAAGATTAGTTAAAGCACCACACTTTTAAGAACAAGATAAATTGACAGAAATGAAACATGCTTTCATATTAATAGGTGGATGTCGGAGCCACTTTTGTTTACCTACTTTCATCCTTTGGAAAAACAATCCCACTTGGATTGAAAATTTCAGTTTGAGCCACTAGGCTATTTTTGTCCTTTGGAGGATTGGGGCAACTATGAGGGTTTTGTGTATTTAATGCTCGTCCACATTACTTCCATGTGTTTTGATGTCTGTTCCATATGCAGGTGTGGAGCAATATGACTGGGAAACAATAACCCCTAAAATAAGCTCCTTTGCTCCATGCCATGAAGGGTGTATATTTGCTCTTTCGAAGGTTGGTTACAGTCAGTGTATAAGAAACAGTGCCTAAAGGATGGATTAGAGATATCTTGGGCCAAAATTAGTAACCTTTATTTGTCAGTATGCAAATGATATTAATATTGATTTTTTTCCCCCATCACATAAACAGAAAAAAAGACAACCCAGGCTGAAAAGGATGGCACATCCAGAGAAAATCCACTGACCTAATATACAATGGGTGAAGGAGCTTGGGTTGAACCAGTCAAGTGTTCAGCATGCTCTCCAGAAACAAGTGAAATTCCATAAAGGGCACATGCACTCCTTTCAAGGCATAAGGTGGAAAGGCAAAGAAATGGTCATAGCTCTATGAAATTATCTATTTGATAATTGTAGATAAGCTGTGGATTTATCTCTCAGATTGTGGCAATCCAAGAGCCATTGCATATTGAGTGACACGAAAGGGCAGTCTGGGCTTGTGAATACACAGAGCACTTTCTGAAGGGATTCATGATCATCGCAGATTTATGCTGGTAAACTTGACATAAAGAAGGTGGATGAAAATGTCAAAAAATCTAGAATACTGAAAGGAATAAACCAATTTTGAAAACCACTGTTTAGTGGAAGACGATAAAAAATGACATGGTGTTGAATTTTTAAATTGTGCAAGATTTGTTAATGGTGAAGAGATGAATTAGGAAAGATCTAAAGAAGATACTGTAATATAAATGTATGACTTCGTGTGCACTTCAAAAAGAAATATGTATGAACATTAAATAAAAAGGATAACCACAACAGGGCTCGCGGGAGGTAAGGCTCCCGGCATTTCTGGACCAACGGGACTAGGTTGAGGTCAGCCCGCCGCCTTTAATTCCCCGGAAAGAAAACAGTTACCCATCTGCAGAGGGCTGGGTAGACTCTAGGACCCATTTGGTGGAGAATGGAGCCTGGAAAAATTCCGCCCACTGCTGAGGCCGGGAATCGAACCCGGGCCCACATGAACATTAAATAGGTAAGTTTATATACAACTTTGTCAAACCTTCAAGAATCTAACTAATTATCACAAATACATATTCAGAGAGAACTCCAATTGTTACAGAAATTGGCAAGGATACAGTGTAGCTACAAAACAATTACATTTCTCTCCTAATATGGGCAGATTTTTAACATTTCCTAACACTGTAGAATGTGACCACAGGACAATTTGCTTGTCACATTTAAATCCTGATTTTGATGATTGTAGTATAAAATGCATCACCACCAATCTCCCTCCCCCCTCAACAATTTTGGATTACTAGTAGATAAATGAATGTGGTCAGTAAGTATTTTCAAAAATGTATTTCAGTGCCTGAGACGGCTTTCTTCTTTATCCTGTAAATATTAATTGAAAGAATGACAAAAACAAAACAATTTAAAGTTAAAAAACAAAATAGTTAATTTATTAATAAATATCTCTTACATTACAAACTCCAGTAAAAGTGAGTAAGGAATTTAAATGTCTAGAAAGAAAAATAAAAATTAATCTTTCAGAAATCAGAATAATATCAATCATACAACTGTGACTCTTCTTTAATAACCCATAATACTGAAATTACTTCATTTTATTTGAGCAATGGCTTAAAATTATGTATTAACTTCATTAAAATACATAGATAATGACAAAGTCAGTCGTTGGTGGAATGTCATACACCTCTTCTGAATTAATGA
>JAFIDM010000179.1:23233746-23263374 GCA_023159025.1 Thereuonema tuberculata | reverse complement strand
AAAGTCAGTCGTTGGTGGAATGTCATACACCTCTTCTGAATTAATGAGAAAATTAGATTTGAATAACTCATGAAGAGCATGAGAACTGTGTGCCTTGTAAACTAACATTTAAAGACAGTTAAAACCAAAAAATAATAAATATTTTGATCATAAGTAAAGGAAAAACATTACAACTAAATCTCTCTCTTTTTTTTTTTAATAATTGCATTTTTAGTGCATAATATCTAATCGCTTTCTTAAAAATTATAGCAGCTATAACTGAAAATCAGTAACTTTAAAACTAGAGATCTAATTGTTAAAAATGCTTTGGTCCCCCATCCCCAGTGCTTATTATTTTACAGTTAATTGAAAAAAAATTACACAACTTCATCCATTTTTGGATATGTAAGTCTTTTTTTTTTTTTTCTGCTAAAGTCAGCAATCAACTAATGTTATTTTTATAAAAAAGCAGAATTCTACCATTTGTAAATTTCCAGACCTTCTTTTAAAAGATGAAACCTTAGTAAAAGTTATGATTTATGCTAAATATGTGTATGTAGGTGTCAAAATAATATGTAAAAATCACTTGAAGGTAGCTTTAAATCAAATAATGCAAAGGTTAATTAGCTACTAAAATGATAATTAATATTATTGAGTAATCCTTTAAATTACGAAAGGAACAATTGATTTTCTTCCTTTGGGATAATTACTGAATTCCTTCTTGTACTGGCGATGCTTCCCTAAAGCCCACATTGTCATTTGGTAAAAACCTGCAACAGTGAATAATCCAGCTGTACAGGAAAAAAAAGAAAAAAGTTTATTATTCATTTAATAGGTTAGAACAATATTTATAAGGACTACAAATCATTATAGCATGTAGATAATTATGTACATAGGTCGATCAGGAAAGCTTATATATGAAAAGCAAACCCTAATGGTTACTTTACACCCCCAAAGCAGAATATCGAGCGACGGGGCGACAATGTCGCAGAACGAAAGTGAGGGCTGCAGAAAGATATCGTATAGAACAGGGTTTTTTTTTTTTTTTTTTTTTTGGGTTGTCGATTTGAAGGTTCGTTTTTTTTTTTTCTGCAGAAAGTTTTTCGTCTTAGCATCGATCGTCGCAGAAAGATAAAAAACATTTTGCTTTCGGGCTTTACACACTAGAAATGATGTTCAGTGAAGCAACGGACAAGTTGATTTTGCAGCTTTGTTCTGCTATTAAATCTCAACTCGTTACACAGCAGAGAGAGGAGTGGTGACGAAGCCATGGATGGAAACCACAAATAAAGGACATCCAGTTTTCACTTGAACTTAGCACTAACATAGTTTTTCAAAGCGAGATGGTGCGCCCTTAAAGTGGCACAGATACATTATTTTTTTACAAAGACAACTTGCATCATGTTGGACATCGACCTGACAGGTGCTCTTTTAAGGCAGGGAGCAGATGTCCCAAAATTTCCCAGTGGAAATTGTGCAGCAAGTTCTGTGTGTACCGTGCAAACGTGGTGGTTGGGTATTGCCATGATGATCACACTTTCATTCCAAAGACGCGAGAACATTTCTTTAAGGTTTCAATAGCGACCAGTTATTATCCAAGCAGAATACAGCCCTCTATTGGATATGTTAGCAAACTTAAATTTAATTTCTAGAGATCGTAAATTGTTTTCTGATCCATCCTTGTATACAAAATTAACAAGTTACGCAAATAAAAAAAAAACAACTTTTTTTTTTAATATTAGACATCTTAAAAAAGGAAGACCAAGTGCAGCTTTTTTTTATATACTTACACAGAGAGAGACTGGCACAATTTCCATTTTGGATAGAGCATTAAGGTAACCAACTATGTTTATGCAAAGGGACAATCACGAGCGAAAAGAAATTATTTATATATAAGTAATTTAGTGATTAAGGGATTATTTGGGTAAGAATTCAACAACTTTGTAATTAGCTTTATTTAAAGTTGTGTAACTTTATATTTTTAACCTATTATTTTAATACTTAAGGACCTCAAATTTAGAGTTAAGCTGTGAAGATGTATATCGATTGAATTGTAGTTTTGTGTTTCAAACACTTAGATGCCTGTATGTGCAGAGGAGCCCAGCCTTGGAAGGTAGCTTCTATAGGTCCTCAACACTTAAGCAGCCCGCACACAATGCAGCTTTGAGAGCTGCATGGCCAAAGTTGCAACCGGAGTTGCATGGAGAAAAAGCTGCAAAGGCGAGGATTGCAACTCCGCAAGCTGCAAGGAAGCTGCATGGAATTACCCAATCACAGTGCAGCGTTGGAATATGTCAGTCGTGACGTCGGCCCGAAGGGGGAAACATGGCATCGAAAGATTTCCTTCGCTTGAGATGGGCAAATAGCGAATACTCAATAAATATCAGAGTATTGCGAGTTTCGTTTATATGTAAATGCAGTTATTTAATGCGGCAGAATGTATCAGAGCGTTTGAAAAACCTAAATTTTTTGAATTTTTCACCTCGGAAGCCGTCTTCGCAATGAATTATGGGATTGCCCGCTGGTCCGAACGGTGGCGCAAAGAATGTTGCATCGTATGCGCCCTGACTGTCGTTTGCAACCTTTTTTGTGCAACTTAATTGCAACGAGTTGCACAGCAAAAGCTGCATCGTGTGCGCCCTGCTTTACATTTTGCCATGCATGGCAATTCGTGTGGTTGGATCTGGGGTTACTTTATCTTCTGTTTGTTATAGCGTATCCCCTGGCAGTGTGTTTCCTTGATGGTTCATTTCCTCCAAAAACCATGTCTTCTATTCCTATTGTCATTATTCTTATAATCTTACTGAGAAACATTTAACTAAAATCTTTTCTAATCTCTAGGCTTTAATTGGTGTTACCTCAATCATTAGCACTATTAAGAGGCTTTTGTTGTTTGAAACTTCGCCTTCTTAGCAATTCGGCAAGTTTTAAATTTGCCAACATTCCTATATCTGCACTACTGCCAGTCTTCCCACTTGTTTAACAAAGGCTAAATTTTCATCACAGTTAACTGTGCAGTCTTTTCAGAGATCTTTGATACTCCTCATGAAATGTCAACTTTTTTTAATATTATTAATAGTAGTAGTATTAGTGAACTTAGTGCTCCATTCTCTGGTCTGAAATACTTTTATGATTTTCTCCTATTTTTTTCTTGATTACTCCCAACATTCTTTTGGATAGGATACAAAGAAAGCATGGCCATTATTATTTATTCTCCTACGAACACCTCCAGATTACTGCTTGTGATCCGGTGCTATCTACCACTCATTTTCTTTCAAAATTTGGTTGGAACATTTATTTCCCATCTGTTGGCAAGTCTAAAAGACACTAGGGTTTTAAAGGAAGTGTTTGTTTGGCTTATTGTGTAGGCAATCGGACTGGAGATCTAAGGAGCCATGGTTCGATTCTGCTGAGGGGAAAGCTTATTTGATTGATTGGTTAGTAGATTTATGGCACAAAAGCATCTGTGGCTAAGCTGCACCAAGAAAGGTAAAAAATTAGAATAAGAAAGAGGAAAAGAACAGGGTAGTATCCAAAGTAAGAAAATAAAAAATCTGATAATTACAAGAGGTTGGCAAGGTCACATTAATGGATGAAAGATCATTGTCACTTAAAAAGAGGTAAAAAGCAGGACAATTAAAATATGATTGAATGGTTAAAACAACGTTGCACATAGCACACAGGGGAGGTGAAGCGTTCAGCAGTAAATATTGATGGACAAGTCTCGTATGCCCAATCCTCAGATGTACCAGAAAACATCCTTCTGTCAATTTGTAGGGGAGGATAAGAAAGGACTAACAAGACTAAGTTTATTGACATGAAGATCACCCCATGCATGTTGCCAGGCAGCTCGTATGCAAGAATAAATAAGAGTAAATGTCAGTTTGTGGAATGGAGATCCGTTGCAGTGGTCGACTAGCAGCAGACTTGGCAAGAGAATCAGCGAGGTCATTGCCCACAATTCTGATGTGGCCTGGGATCCAGTAGAAAACAATAGTGCCATGGTGAAAATGTTGAAAGAAATCCAAAATGGATAAAACAAAAAGGCGAACCTTCAGGGTGTGACTGCACAATACCCGCAAAGCACACTCAGAATTGCTCTAGATAAGAATTTTGGAAACCTCCTCCTGAAATGCATACTTTAAGGCTAGGAAAATGGCATAAACCTCAGAAGCTCAAGATAAACAGCATTACTGAAAGTCTCAAAATAAAATTGCCTTTAGATCCATCGGTATAGAAAATTTTGAAATCTGAGTGACAGGACAAATGATCCTAATGTCAAGTAGGTAGAGTGGCAATGGTTAGATCAGTGAGCTGTAGTGTAGTTAGGAAAGTCGTTACCAGATCTCCAAACGGTGGTAGAATGGAAGGACAATTGGTGACAAGTCGTCGTTCATGGGTACAGAGACATTGATGAGCAAGGTTATGTAGATGTGAAGAAATACGTGTGAAATATTGGGAGATGGTTCCAGGGCCTCTGCATACAGGGTGAAGTACGGGAAAACTTTGAGGCAGAAACAGAGGGCCTGATGGTGAACAGGATCAAGTATTCGAAGTACAGATGGCCGTGCAGAGCCATACTCCAGTTTCGACCGACTACGGGCATATGAAGTCCAAGCGAATCACCATCCCATGTGGAATGCGAAAGCAATTTGATACAATTGAAAATACACTGTTTCCGAAGGTTAAGTATGTAATCTTTAAAAGTCAATTTCTTATCAAAAATGAGGCCTAAATATTTATGCTGAGAAATCCATGGAAATTTGATGCCACCAAGAGTCAGATTGGGATCAGGAAAAATTTCCTGACATCGAGTGAAATGGACACATACAGTCTTTGATTGTGAGAACGTAAAACCATTAGAAAAAGTCTGCAACTGATTTAGAGCTAACCGCAGTTGTCTTTCAATCAGACAAATTAATAGAATGGCAGGAGATGCCATAAACATAACGCTCAAAACACAACCTTGAGGATAAAATGCGGAAAGTGTAGATCCCAGACGAACTTGAAAGGTACAACACACAACAAAATTGCTAGGGAAAGTAGACATGTGACAACAAAGGCCATAATGATGAAGATCTTTCAGAATGGCAAATTTCCATGTGAGATCGTATATCTTCTCAAAGTCAAAAAAGATGGATACAAGGTGTTTTCTATTAATTTATTAATAGTAGTGCGAGTAGCATCTTCCAAGCATACAAGATGTGTATTGGTTTTAAGATACCAATGAAGTCATCTTCTTACATAAATAGCTGGTGAGTGCTATGGGGCAATAATTATTGGGATCACTTACGTCTTTACCCTGTTTAGCAAAAGGTTTGACAATAGCTCCACACCAACTATCAGGGAATAAATGTTCTAACCAGATTTTATTAAAGATAAAAAGAAGAACGGGATAAGTGATACAACATCACATAATGAATTCAGTCTGGGCCACGTGGTAAACAGAAAGGGAGATTAAAGGATAGCTTCATTGCATTCTTTAATCTTTTGAAAAGTAAGAGATAAAAAAGCAAAGCTGAAATTCCACGCCTCAGCTTGTTTGGAGATGTTACTTATTTCATTTTCCATATTTGAGAATGATTATCTGTGCACCCTACGAATTTTATCCAAGTGTCTTTGAAGACAATGTACCTGTTATTGATGATACAAAGCGTTGCCAAGACTTTCTGATTAATGAGGCAGATACAGCAAGCAAAAGCTCTTTTAAAGGCTCAAGATTGGGATAATGTCAGAAAATATTCCAGGCTTTCTGTTTAATTTTCTGTGCAGAAGTACAGTCAGGATTCCTTCTAGGTTTGGGATGCAGAGCGAATTGTTGATCAATGGCCTCCAGAGGTGAGAAACAGCGAAACAAGGTAGCTCTGAGAATGAATGGGAAATGGTCACTGTCACCAGGATCACTAATAACATCCCATGAGAAATGGGGGAGAAGGATATTGGTGAGGATAAGTTGCTGCACCTGTTGTATTAAAGATACAAAGATTACACCTAACTAAAAGATCTTCATTAACAGTTCCTCTAGTATTCGTGGATGAGCATTTAAGTCTCCAACTAAGAGAAACTGAGTTGGTAATTGATCAAGAAGATTATCAAGGAAAGGTGAGCCATATTGGATAAGGAGACAAACTCCACCTCTGCTGTTTACTCAACATAGAATAATCGTGAAGAGAAAAAGTTGTTGCTCCCAGTAAGAAAAGCTTCTTGAAGACATACAGACAGAATGATGTGTGTTAAGTAGGGCTTTATCATCATTCAGGTTGGAGCAAAGTCCTCTACAATTCCAATATAAAAAGTCAATGTGGAGGTGGTGGTATCCTACCATCTGGGAGAGAAATGTGTCCGAGGAGGTTTTGAGCTGCTGGGGTAATAAATGGGATAGAAGATACTGGCAAAGACAACATGGTTGATGGTGACAGAACTCGTGTGTTGTAGAGTCACAACAAAAGAAAATGACTTTCGAGATGTTGAAGCAGTAAGCATCTTCCAGGCTTCTGGATATCCTTTTCTTTCCATTGAGGGCAGGATGATCTCCCAAACAATTTATACACCTAAGAGGCATTGGACTCATGTGAAAGCTCACCCACACTTAGGGCAGGTTGATTAGCCATGGTCATAAAGAGACTCCTATAGGAGTATCTGCCAGAGTCTTCAAATTGAGAAGTTGTTTCACTGCATCAACAAATCACCAGACTGGATAGAAGAAGTTAATCCTAAAAGGTGTGTCTGGAGTTAGTTAATACAAGGATAATTCAGAGCTTATGCTCCCCAACCAATAAGGGGACATTGAACATCAAGGCTATGCCAGGGACACACAGAAAGGGAAGATACGAAGTCCTCCCAAACTACACGGTTGACCCTTGCCAAAGCAGTATGCCAGGGAACCCTCCCTACATACAGGAACAGCTTATTTTATGAATATTAGAAAACAATGAAAAATAATCCTTTTCTGCCTGAGAAGATTTTAAGATTAAGAGAAATTTTATTTATTCTAGGGAAGAAGAAAAAGAAAGCAAAGGTAATTGAATTGAACCCTAGCTCCTTAGATCTCCAGTCCGATTACATACACCAAATGAACACTTCTTTTGATACTTCTTTAATACTCAATATTGGGTTGACATTGGCAATATACAAGGTGTGCCCTCTCCTTGTTAGCAGCAAAATCAACCAAAGACAACACTGAATGACACTACCATATCTGCTTCAGCTACTGTTCTTGTCCTGCTGGAAGAAGAAAAATATATCCAGCTTATTAAAGAGTTAAAATGCAACTTTTTTGCCTATGCATAGAATAAAAGCAGTACAGACAACATGTACTTCTAATCAGATAGATTTGATGGAAAGTCAAAACCTCCATTCCTAGTTTGCAGTTCTAAACTTTTACGGAAGAAGCCTTCAGTCTCTCCAAAACAATTATACCTCAATTCCTTCTAGGGTTCATATCTTTCTCGATTATCAATAACTTAGCAGGAAAAAAAAAATGGAATTTTGAGGATTGGAGAGGTTCATGTATAATTCTTTATCAATGACATGAAATTATCTGTTAAATTTTGAAGAACTGACATATCTTGGACCAATGAATACTTTCTCTTTGATCTTCCTATAAATAGTAATATAAATGCCTGTTCATTCCTTTCAGCAACAGATAGATCTAATTATGTTCTTTAAGATGATTCTTTTTTGTAGTAAATACCTATGATATGACTATCCCTTTCACATAAAAAGCAACAAACTTCATATAATTGTTGCAGCTCCAGTAAATCTGCTGTAATTTGGCTAGATAATTTTTGAGCACATTTTACATTTTTGGATTATTTCCTTTGAAATCCCTCTTACTCATACCATTCACAGAGTCCAAAAGGAAATTGCCTTCATTTTGTCAAGATTGTTGCTATAGTATGTTTGTTGCATCAAGGCTGCACATCAATCCACTTTTTTCTTCTTGGTAATATACGAAACCTTCAATCTGTTGCGACTCATCAATGAACCTTAGTTTTTATTTTTTTAGTCAAAAGGATAAAGCATATTTATTTTGTTAGGTGTCCAAGAAATAAAGTGAGGTTTTTGAAGCATCATAATTTAAAAAATACTAGGTGCATCAATCTCAAACTTGGATTGTAGGCTTATGGGTCATGGGTGGTGCAATCATGAGTTTCTAGTTCACATGTGGCGCTGCTGTTGGCTTTGCAGTATCTTCTGGTTTTCGTTGCTTGTTTGAATTCGTAATTGTGGAACAGAACGGATGGTCACAGATGATGTTCAATGTGTCTTCCATCCTCAGAGACCATTTGCATTTGATGCATACCGTGCTCTATAACACGGAGCAATTCTTCGTGCTGACGCCCACATTTACGTCTTCTGGCATTTTTCAAGTCCTGTAGCGTATACACTCTACCTCTGTAGACCCTATCCTTTGAGATAACCCCAGAGCCAAACGTCACAAGGATTGATATCAGGATCGTTGGGGCCATGCATAAGGAAAAGGCTTGCTTATTACGCTATCATTTGGGATGCACTCTGCAATCGCATTCCTAGCAACATGTGATGTGTGGGGTGTAGCTCCATCTTGCATGAAGACTACTGTGTTTAGGACACCATGTTGCTGCAAGTAATGGAAATACTTGGTTTCGCAATAAGATTACATAGCGAACGCTTGTAACTTGTTTCAATGGTGCAGGTTTGTAGACCGTGTGCACGAAGAAATATGAAACCACGCCATATTGTTACTTTTGGTGAATGTAAATGGCTCTTTGCGGTGTTCCACCAGTGGTTCTGATCGCTCAATGCAGCAGTTGTATTAACACCACTATTAAGGGTGAAATGTGCTGAAATGTACTGAACATTGAGGTGACAATGTGCAAGAAATTACAGTGCAAGTAGGTTTGACGGTTACCATAGTCTGTGGGTAAAAGTTGCTGTGTGCTGCAGATCTTGTAGGAATAAAGATGAACGACCTTACGAATAACTAAATGTACTGTTGACACTGGTAACTGAACGAGACAGTTTTACCAGTACTGCATCCAAATTGGTTCGTAGCGGCTTGATCAATTAGGGCTTGCTGCAACTTCATCAACAGTTTCTTCTGATATTCATCTTCGGCCTCTGCCCGGTGCTACTGTCAAGTTCCCTTTCTAATTTGTGAACCATATATTGTAAATTTGTTATCGATAGTGGTCTTTGACTCCTTCTGATGCCTGTGATACGCCTGTATTCCTGTAACTTCCTAGTGGCATTCGAATGTAACTGATAAAAGCTTCATGAGTAAAGCACGGTCAAGAAGTGTTAATGGCATTGTGTGCTAGCCTTTCCAATGAGTGCTCCATTTGCATAGCCAACAGCAGTGCCACATGCTCCCTGGTGGCAATTATGTGAACTAGAAACCTTTTCTCATGATTACACTCTCCATAACCCATAAATCCCATAATATTTATCAACTTGTGGCATTTCAATCACCTAATATCTAGCAATACTTTCAGAATCTGTGAAATATAAGGTTGGGAATGTGGTGTTTAATGGCTCAGCTCTAGACAAGAAGTAATCTCCAAGTACACTAAATAGTTTTTGATACTGGTTTTCATTTTCATACTTAGCATCCAAAAATAACTTAATACAAGATGTAATTTCAATGTCTTAGTGTTAAATAGTCTGATTATTTCATTCTTGTGTTGCTTTTCAGAGATCTCCAATAAAATTCAACTTTGAGACATTTACTTTGCTCTGAATTAAGCGACAAAAAATAGATTTCTTACCTGGAAGACACTGAGTCATCACAGTGAAAGCAATCCATGAACCGACTTCATATGTGTAATTTGGGCAGGAGACAACATGAAAAATCCAGGTGAAGGGGTTTCCATTTGGCATAGGTATTTTCCTTTCTTTAGTCCCTGTAAAAACAAAAATTTGGAAGCCTTCTTATTTCTAGAAACATTGTATTTTTTTGTCAATTTAATATGCAAGCTAATTTGTTTTTGATATGCCTAAAATCAGCTATATTTAAATCAAGAATTATTAACTGTATACAAACCTGGACGACGGAGATTTCGCAAAGCGAGGTGAATACTGAAATTGCCTAATTCACAAACCTAATAAAAATAAAATAGAAGGGCACATTAAAAATAATGCTCACACACTGCTGCTGCTTAGTGTTTTTGTTACATGCAAGATACAATTTTCCGTTAAGCCTATAAATTACTTAAAACTATTCATTCTCCTTATCTAGAGAATTACAAGGAATTTTTTACTACAAAGGAGCAATTCATTAAAAGGTTATTATTTCAATTTTGAGTAACCCTATGGTTGTCATAAAATAACAATTCAACTTTTAACCAGCAATCTTAGTACTATTACATTTCTTTCAATGTTAATTGGAACAGGGCATCATGTAAAATTAATATGATACAGTTAGGAATATTCTGATAATATATAATAAATTATTAAAAATTGAATTGTATAGTAAGTTTCAAATAAAATAAATAGCAATAAAAACCCTGTTGTTATCAATTGAATTGTACCCACTCTTTCAGCTTCACATATATATGCAATTGGTTGTCTAACACAGGTTCATTCTGTGCCATGTGAAAGATGTAATTAGCTGAACATTAATGACAAACATTTGCTTCACAATCTTTAATTTACAGATATCATAAAAACATGTTGCTGTTTGTAATGGCAGAACAAACAAAAATCGTGTATTATCATTACCATAGTAACACAAACTCAGTCTGTATTAACTAATTGAAGTAATCAACACCAAATATGAAACATATCCCAATATTTTGTGTGTATATACATTTTTCATTAAAAAAAAAGAAAAAGAGCTTAATATGCCATAAATTTCAAATCAAACAATTTAAACAACCAAATGTTATAAGAATTGTAAATATAATTCTTACCAGGAAAGTTGCTAATCCACTATATATCTGAAGGGCTCCAAAGGCTGATAAAAAAAATATATATATTATACTTTTAAATTCATACAATAATAGTGTTAAATGAAATTTTTCATCATCCCTTTCTAGCACATTAAAGTCACCTGATATCTATTCCTCAACCAAAATAAATTCTGAAAGTAAATTTAACCTAATTTGTAATTTTTTGAAGGTTTGAGCATGACATTAAAAGCAGAATTGATTGAAACGTGCGCAAGAGTTTCCCCGAGACGCTTGCTTTACGGATTTCAGAAAATATTGTGGCGTGTTTAAATTAAAAAAGTGTAAATGAATTATGACCATTACAATTAAAAGTATTTGAAAAGTCTTATGAGAAGGAATTGTAGACATCAGTTTGGTACCTCAACTAATCAGCAAAATTCAAAGGAATGAAAACATCCTAGAGAATTTCCTAAATTTGTATTAAATAACAAATATGGCAATGGAATAATTAAAGCAACTTTGCAATTGGCAGCATACTTAGTTTTTCAGTTCATTTTAAACTAATTTCCTTTTAAGGCTAAAATAGCTAACAAGGGAATTATTCAGTGATTTTTTGCTACTGTACTTGTCCTTACAATCTTTGTTAATAAATTTACAGCAGTTGCTAATAGTAAAAAAAAAACTTAATTGTTATCTTTAGTTTTAATTGAGAAATATAATTATAATGGAAATTTTCACATCTCTACAAGAATTTTACAAAAGGATAAAAACGCACAACAAATAAAATCACTGAGCTGCTTTTGGAATATTTGACACTGGTAATGCAAGACAGGATTCTTGCCCTTCTTCAGTTGGATTCACTCAGTCTACAGGTCAGCAAGATCAAAGGAAATATGAACAAAAAACAGGTAAATATAAGAATGGCCCCTCATATAAAAAACATTTAAAATAAAATTAAAGGGCAATTAGTTAATCCCCACTAGTCAACTACTAGCTTATGAAGGATTAACTAAGAAAGAAAACTATAAAGATTAATCTTTCATAAGCTAGTAGTTGACTAGCAGGAATTAACTAATTGCCCTTTATTTTTTTATATGAAGGGCCATTCTTATGTTTACCTGTCTTTTGTTCATATTTCCTTTGATCTTCACTGAGCTCTAGACACTGGGTGACTAACTGAAGGGTAAGAACCCTGAAACAGGCAGTGTTGGATTCCCGGTGTCAAATATTCCAAAAGCAGCTCAGTGATTTTATTTGTTGCACGTTTTTATCCCTTTTTATTCCTTTGTAAAATTCTTCTACGCACATTAAAATTTCCATTATCCTTTTTCTTTTCTTTTTTTGAGGAATCCTTCTTCCCCACCAAATTTGGTGCCATTCCGGTTGCTCGATCAAGCTACAGATGACTTTGAGTAGTGTCAGTTTAATTAACAGTATCTTGAAGTACAAGGTGGCCTTTAGTTCAAAAAGTGTTGTTCAGAATTGATTCAAATCACATTTCTCACCTTCTGCAATATATTGCACTAAAGGCTCTAAAACAAGTAGATAGTACAATCATTCCTAAATATTAAGCCAGTTTTGCTAAGACTGACAACTTAATATTGAATTAATTTTTTTTCAAATCGCAAAATAAAAAAACAGAACAAAAGAATAGTAATTTTATAAATAAAGAGGCTTTTTTAATAATAAACTTTAAAATGTTATTGTAAATAAATAATTAAAAAATAATTCCAGAACTCACATGGTGATGTGTATAAAGGATGGTTAATGTAGTAAGCTACATATGCAGCGAATCCCCAATAATAGGAACAGTTCTAAAATGAAAAGAAAAATAACCACACATACAAGTTTATACAAAATTATTTTTAAGTAAAGAAGCACTCACAAAACAATGAATGAATTATGGAGCAATTAACTACAGGTTTCATAATATTAAAATAACATGCATCTTGTTTCCTTTGAAACAATATTTAGATGGTTAATAAATAACAGTTTGTTTAGACTTTAACAAAGAGATGGCAGTATTGGCGAGCCTAAAATGCATATGTAGTAGAAATTCCGAATTTTTTAATTTCCAGAGTTAAAATTATAACCCTAAATTTTAGTTGAAGGCAATTTAATTTACTCATTAGATTTAATTGAGTTAAAACCGAAGGCTGGCATTTTTTCATGTTTTGATAACGCGGTCGACATATTGTTGTCGGCCGCAAGGATAAGACTTTCACGAGCTTAAATTGAGTTTAGTTTGATTGTTTCTCGAGATGCATGGAATTATCTCATGGGACGAAGCATTGTTTTAGTCTGCCTGCAGCAGTTCGGGTCGGCCCCTCGTACAGTATAGACATGAGGGAAAATGCTGTCCAGTTCGATGCAGCAGTGCAGTTCGGTCCCTCGTACAGAATAGACGTGAGTGAAAAAGGCTGTCTAGTTTAACATCTCACCGACGAAGACGAGTGAAAAGAGGCTCTTATCCTCACAAGGGAAGTGAGGACGCCCGCAGGATTTCGCAAAGACGGATTTCGCCGAGACGAAGGCGAAGGTAGCTGTTCCAATCTAATTTGCCGGGATATATTGGCAAAAGCGGAGAAAAATTAAGCCTAAGAAGAAAAAGGCCGGATCGACCACAGGCATACCAATGATAAGGTCGAATCGTTCATTATCTCATCAACGTGTGAAGATACGTATTTGTCAGGAGACAAATAGAAGCCCCACCGAATGAAAGGCTGGGACGATTCCAGATTTGCCTGAAGTAGAAGCAAGAGGACTAACCACCTTAAGCAGAAGCAAGAGGTCGAGAGAATTGATTGGACCGCGGACAGAAGCACAATCTGCCCGAAAGATACAGCTCCAGCGGGAACTTCTTTGACGACACGGAGATAGGATCTATACAAGGTGAAAAACCTATCTAGATAAATTCTAAATAGAGAGACGATGACTGCCGCTAACTAGAATTGAATGATCCACCCAGAATAGTTCAGATGTCGTGATAAAACTACTGCGGAAGCATAAGCCTAACGTCGGTAAAAGTCTCATAGATAAGGAAAAGAAGACTTCGAAGGAATATGCCGATACGACTAAAGACAAATAGCCTAGACGAAAGAGATTGAGTTTTCTACAACTGTTCGACAAGCGAATCCGACGGTTCGATGTAAGTAGAAATTTATTTGAACTTTGTCAGTCAGTTAAATGAGAAAGATCGAAGCAAGCTAGGCCTTGAGATATCAAGTTACTGGGAATAAGTTAGGATCTAAAGAATTCAACGAAATTGTTTTACAGTAGAAGTTAGCGACGAACAGTTGTCAGTTAATTTCTCTAGTGTAGAAGAATAGAGATATTAAAGCTTCTAGAACTTTTATAGCTATACGCTAGTTAGGTCGTCATTGAAGAGAAGACACAAATTCAAGGGACAGCAGCTTCTATAAAAGGAGCATAAAGATGTTAGTGCCGGAAGAAACAAGGTTGCTAACCAGAAGCAAGTTACGCCCAAAAGAAGAATGAAACTTTTAATTTTAAGGACATTAAGTTTTAAATAATTCTAGTAGAAATACTGAATTATCTGTAGGCTTAAATTGATTAAGCTATTTGTAAGTATTTGTCGCCATATTAAATGTGTTAAAAGATTTCCGAGTTTTAGTTTGATTTACTAAAGTATTTCGAGCACTTATTCTTACTCTGTTATTTGGCTTCCTTATAAATATATAGTTTAAAACTTTACAGTATATTATTACTAAACTGACTAAAGATGTCATTTTACTGTATATCATTTAATTTTCATCTTGTCAATTATAACTTTCAGTAACTTAGAAATTTTCCCATTAGCAAGTTATTTTGTAGATGTCAATGCATTCAGCTGCTTCTTAAGATTACTATTCAAAAAATTAAACTTATACAAAAATCCCTAAATTGGATCTTCAGATTCATAACAGTTTTCTTACACAGGAAAAGGACAAACGTAAGATGTTTAACTTTTAAGCTATATTTATATTTTTGTAATAGGATAATTTTTTTTTTATAAAGATTTAAGCAATTATCCACATAAATAGTGAATTAAATAGGTAAATCTTATTTTTCATCTGCGAGATATATCAATAACTAATTTAACATCACCAATTAAAAAGCAAGTTTCATCTTAATTATGTATAATAATCTAATTAGTTAAGTCAAAAAGAAACAACAATGGGCCAAAGCTGGAATCTCCCCCCCTCAAAGACTGTCTTGATATTACTGAAGAAATCCCAATTAGATTAAAAACATTAAATTAGTGTTTAAAAACATAAGACATTTTGAAAATAGATACCCACATATCTATAGAATTACACAATGAAACTAAAACATTTACCACAATTTTCAGACACTAAGTGAATATACATTTAAAATAACTGCTCTAATAATAAATAAATAAAAAAAAGTGCAAATTTTCATTAATTTACTTGTTATAAATTATAACAATCTTTTTCAGTTAAATTCCCTCAGCATTATATACACGATGGCCCAACAGAACTGAAACACGGTGCCGCACCCCTTGAGCAGAATGCTTCAGAACCATGACTCCGTGAGAAGACAATATGCCGTGAAACATTCCACTGCTGTGGTTGTTACTGGTCATGTGATAATGGTGCTGACAACAGAGGAAAAGTGTTTATTGTGGAGCAATATAACTGCTCATACGGATTAGGCGTAATAATGGTCCTAGTATACAGCAAGTGAAGGTGTTGTTTGCGCAGCAGTTCCATAAACCTGCACCCAGCAACAGTGTCATCCTAGCAGTGATTTACAAGTTTAGACAAACTGATAGTATACTGATGCAGTGTCGAGGATGTACAGGGCATTCCAGAACTGTAACAACCAATGACAATCAAGGATGTTACTGGATGAAGTGTTGCAGTTGCCAAGGCATAGTCAATGGAAAACAGCCTTGAAGCTTGGCTTGTCACGCACATCCTTACAAAGAAGCTCGAAGGGTCTCGGAGTGTTCTCCTACACCATCCAGAATGCACATTGGCTCAGGGATGGTGATAAGAAGGCCTGGAAACTGGACTGTGCCTATGTACACCATGACTTATGAAATCCCGAAGTTCATGAATAACATTCGATTCTCCAATGAAGCGCATATTCATGTTACAGGTTACAATGATGATCAAACCAGTTCATAGGCTTTACCTATCCCGATATCGTGCAGGAATGTTTACTGCATTCGGAGAAAATTACCATTTGGTTTGCGGTATCAGGGTACAGTGCCATTGGTCCCTACTTCATTGAGAAAGATGAGGTTCCGATAACACAAACCAACATTGCTACATGAACACATGCCTACTCCCATTTGTCAATAACCTTCGTGCCTTCTGCTGAGGGAGAAATATTCACTGGAGATCAATGGTTCCAACAGGATGGCGCAACCTGCCACACAACAAGGATGTGCAGAGATTTTCTCATCAACACCTTTCATGGAAGTGTCATCTCTCGGTTCACAAACTTTCTGTATCTATCACATTCGCCAGACCTTACTCCTCCTGATTCCTACACTTGGGGAATACTTAAGGAATGTGTCTTCCGTGCACATCCCACCGATATTGCCGAACTCAGAAGAGGTTCTTCGTGTCTTCTGCGAAACGCAGCAGCCATTATTTTTGGATATGTTACAAAATTTAGTGAGCCGCTGTGAACTGTGTGTTGTCAAGGAGGGGGCCTACTTGGAACATGTCATTTGCAGACGTCAAACTCTGTAACTTCAATGGCGGGGCTGAAACCAAGACGTTCGTGTTTCAGTACTGTTTGATTTGGGCCATCCTGTATTTATACATTTTTCTTTTTCAATTCACTTCATTTAAGCGTCTATTGTGGCTTCAATTTCAGTATTTATTTTTTTTCCTTTTTTTCTCAAATTCTCTTAAGTTTTCTTTGTACAGAGGCTAACCTGTTATTAATTCATTTGTAAATTTAAGTCGATGAAAATGAAATGGGTGAGATTTTCTTGACCTTGATAAATTAAAACATTATGTAAATTAATGATTTAATTTTAAAACCAGCAATTTTTTATTCTCATTGTTTGCATGTTAAGTCTCCTAGGCAGCTGGATGAACATCAATTAAATTGTATTTCTCTTTGAAAGATAGAATTTAGAAATGTCTAATTTCAAGCTGTTTTCACAGGCCCAGTAGTGGCTCAAATGCTCTTAAGACACTTAAGCAGGGCACACACGATGCAGCTTTGGGCCGCTGCATCGTGTGTGCCCTGCTTTAGCTGCAGGCTGAGGTCGGGTTTGAATCCTAGCAGAAATTAGGAAGTGTTTCCTGATTATTTCACTTCCAGATTCACACAGTTATCTTTCATACAGATACCATATTTCTTATCCATGGATTGGTAGCTGATCTTTCTAGGACTGGCCTTCTGACTTTAATTTATCCTAGGGAACACAGGAGCCTTCCCTCCTGCATTGCCTACTATAAGAAGGGTAGAGATGTGTATATTTATATTTAACAGTTGTAAAAAACAATTATTTATAAAAAGCAATTTCTTAATTGCTTTTTCTCTGCTTCCTACCAATAGCTAAAGCAGGGCCCACACGATGCAGCTTTTGCTGTGCAACTCGTTGCAATTAAGTTGCACAAAAAAGGTTGCAACGACAGTCAGGGCGCACACGATGCAACATTCTTTGCGCCGCCGTTCGGACAACAAACGAAGCACAGTACGAATTTGAATGACGCCACTTGACATTATGTCAAGGAGACTGCGGCGATGTCCTTCCAAATCTAATATGTGTGATTTATATGAAACATACGAGAAATATTGTTATAATATTATTAGCCGGTATGTAATCACAGTTGATGGCAATAATGCGATTCACGAATAACAACGACCAACAGCCAATAATAATCCATTGCTCACTGAAACAATGACGTCACGTGGCAGTTTCCGGAAATGGTAAATGAGCAACAATCCGCTTCCGATGTGAAAAATTCAAAAAATCTAGGTTTTTCAAACGCTCTGATACATTCTGCCGCATTAAATTACTGCATTTACAAATAAACTGTATTTGTGTGTGAAAGAAACTCGCAATACTCTGATATTCAATGTGTATTCGCTATTCGCCCATCTGAAGCGAAGGAAATATGTTTAGATGCCATGTTTCCCCTTGGGCATGACGTCACGACTGATGTATTCCAACGCTGCACTGTGATTGGGTAATTTCCATGCAGCTTCCTTGCAGCTTTCTGAGTTGCACTTGATAGAAATCCTCGCCTTTGCAGCTTTTTCTCCATTCAACTCCGGTTGCAACTTTGCCCATGCAGCTCAAAAAACGCTCTAGGCCAAAAGTTGCTCATGCAACTTGGCCCAAAGCTGTATCGTGTGCACCCTGCTTAACAGTATTTGTAAGAAAACAGTCTGATAGATGCTGCTAACTCCAATAGCAAGGCAATTTACAAAGCATTAATAATAAATAAATAAAGACATATAAACTGAATCTGCTAGACTTCAACGTACCCTATAACTGAAGCCAAACAAATGATGTACTTCTGTAAGTATAAATTTTTTAAAATATGTGCTTTGCAAAATACAGATTCAATAAAATATCCAGTAATTTATTGTCATTCACTGCATTTTCAAATTAACATCAAATTTGAAAAAAAAAAAATGAAAAGTGGAGAATCTGATATACATACCTTAAACAGGTTTCTAATTGGCATAGTGGAGTGTGAAAATCTGTGAACAAAAAGTGTTTCTAGCAACCTCTTTATATAATGAAGAGCCCAACAATATGCAGCAATACTAAAATGAAATTAATAAAAAAAATAAATGATTTCGCTGAAATTCTGACTACTCTTACATTAGCGATATCCTGAAATTCATTCCTCAATGTTTGGAGAGGAAGGAAAATATAAATACAATAATAAAAGCATTAACAATATAAAAAAAGTCTTGAATGTTAACATTTCTTTTGACAACACACTTTAGTAATTATGAAAATTGGCTAAAAAAAATACTGAAATTTCGAAAATAGAATAATTTGTCACTAGAAGTTTCATAAAAAGATATTCGGGATATCTACAATATCTATTTATAAAACTTCTATAGGATTTAAATTAAGGACCTGTGAAGCTTAAGATTCAACTCTTATTAAAATCAGATTAATGATTTGATTCAATATAAAGGTGACTTTTGATCAAATATGAATATCACTAATATGCATATTGTTTCAGTATATATGCAGAGATCAATATCTGTAGCTCATATTTTTTTATTTTTTATTAGTGAGCAGTTATGATTTTTTTTTTTTTTTTTTGATGATGAAGATTGCCTTATTCAGCTCAGGTCCATAGTTTAAAATGCTCCCGGTTTAAATGTTATATGTATGCAAAAGTAGCAAAGCCCTTCTGCAAGAACATATTTGTATCAAATATAATATATTACGAATGTTTGAGTAGACTGGAGTTAACATGCTTCTTTTATGGGATGATAGCTAGCATAGACATAAGCAATGTTCAACATTCACTTGAGAAATCACAAGAATGGAACTAATGCTGGAGAAGTTATCAATTTTTGTATTAAGCATAAGGTCTCTCATATTAATAATACTTGTAAGGATGATAAAAATTAGAACGACTATCTCATATTTCTTGGGGATAACACTGCAATGTTTCAACGGGGTAAAATCGTAATAGAAAGTAGCAAGGGTAAAAATACCTATGGGAAACTCAGAAGTTTTGGAAATAGCTTAAAAGGATTACGGTAAGTGAACTGAATTTGCACCTTACTAAAAGTCTTTATTCGAATAATTTTTTTTTTTCTAAAATGAAAGATGTGTTCATACTGATTTTAGGGAAACAGTATGGCTTTTTTTTCTTTAGGTGTGTATGCTCACTTTTTTTTCAACTTTTGCAAAAATGTGAAAGAAAATAAGGTATTTGGCAACAATGGCTCTAACACTTAATCAAGGGGAATTATTTCTTGAATATTATAATTATTAAAATCACTCATAATTTTAATACTGGCAATTATATAAATGTCAGTGTTTACAAGATCATGAACTGTAATAAATTGAAATAATTTCAATACAGCACAGAATGGGTTATCATCTACAGTTATACTCAATTGTTTGAAATCGATTACTGAAATCATTGTGGACAGAGAAAAGGTAAATGCCATTAACTGAAAAATAAGTTTCCAAATTCAATTTTGAAGCAATGGCTTCCAAATCCCATTTGGAATGATAAGGGCAGGAGATGGAACTAGGAATTTCATTGTTCACACTACAAAATAATTACTGCCATCAAGTTTGAACATTTCTCCAAGAAAAGTTGTATCAGCAGAACAGACCAACTCTTAGTTAAATTAAGTCACAGTAAGAGATTGCATAAACAAAACAAAAGATTAGTTAAAGCATAGGTTCCCAAACTTATTTGGTCTACCACCCCCTTTTTTAGAAAAAAAAATTACTCAGCCCCCCCTTTTCCCCTAAAGATCTAACTTCTTTAAGCGAACAAAAAGAATGATATAGGAACAAATTTACGTTCTTTTATATATCTATAATTCTGCCTACGTCCTATAACTCCTGCTAGTAACCAAGGGGTGGTATCGCCCACTTTGGGAAACAATGGTTTAAAGCAACAAATTTTAAAAGCAATTAGATGCAGAAAATTTAATGAGATATTCTCCCCCAATCACCATTTAGAAAACTCCATACAAAAAAAGACAAAAACATAAATAAATAAAAATGGAATTTGGGCTATTAAAAAAAAAATGACAGAGGTGAAAATAATGAAAGGGTCTCTGTGGTGATACAACTAGGATAGGATAGTCAAATTAATATTAAAAAAAAAAAAAAATGGCTAAACAGGGAATTCCTATTACATATGGATTAAGAATGACTGCTTCTACAATTTCCTATTAGTTGTATTATTGTAGATTTCTGCAGTAAACATGGAAATATTTTGAAAATTGAATGGTCTGAGATATTTATAAAAACATATGTTGAAGAATACAACTTATAATAATTTGAACTAACTACATTTTAAGCTGGCTTATAAGCTTAGAATATTATCTTACTGTACTACAGGAGCCATATAACGGCTAGCTGCATCCACACCATAAATAAAGGATGGGCGCTGATAAAATCCCAAATAAACAAACAAAGGTCCTGCATATTCCACAAGAAAAACCTGAAGAAAAATTAATAGATACATAGAAATTTTATTTTAGTATATCTATCAAGTTTAATCAGAAGAATTAAAAGATCAAATTAAAATATACTTTTATCAAAATGGTCCATTTTCATTAAAAAGCCATTTTCTTTTATGATATTGCTACATTCTATAATTTGTTTGTCTTTTTTATATGTATATTAAGAACTTACTGTTTTCCAGCCTATTTGAGGACCCAGGTCTTTAAAAAACAACTGTCCACCTCTTTGTAGATCTAAAGATTCTAACGTGTCTTCATCCTTCAATGCTCTACCCTCTAAACGCAAAATATAATCATTAGTGCAACTTTTTATTTAACAGACAAATTAAAGAAAAGAAAATTCTCTAAATGCTATAAGTAATATTTCAGTAACACTTACTTGGTTCAAGCTTAAAACACTGCCTTTCTGGATAAAGACTTTTTTCTGGAAAGCAAATTTAAAAATAAATAAATTGGTACATTAACTCTTTTTAAAAGACAAACAGTGAAATATAGGGATCTAAAATATTCCCAGCATCCAAACTCCCGAATAGTTAATATATAAATTCAAAGAAATTTCAAATACTTTCAAAACAGATTTATATACAGTAGAGTAACGGTAATCCGAGATTCCGTGTAATCCGAGGTGCATACCCAAGCGATACCCTACTACTTAGACCAGGCGATGGCATGACATCGCTGCTAAAAAACGTTGCTCTAGTGTGAAGCAGAAGACCTTGGACAGTTTTTTAAAGTTTTAAATTCTTATAAAGAGTCTTTTCATGTAACCGGGTAACATTGTTAATGTATCTGTAACTTTAATATCTATTATAAATTAAATTTGATTCGTTTTAGTTGAAAATTCCAATTTTTTTTTCTTTTTTCCGTGTAATCCGAGTTTTTTGTAATCCGAGCCCCAATTACCTCGGATTACCGCGACTCTACAGTATAGCTATTTTAATTATTATTATTTATCAGGTCATTCCTTCTAAGAATAAGGTCATAACACAGATGCAGAAAGTAGGTATTTACTAATAATTTCCTTTTTTTTTTTTTTTTTGGGTATTAGCTTTGTCCTGCACATTTAACTATAATAACTAAATACCATTATCATTAACATCTTTGCAACACTGAGTTATGTCTTTGTGTTATTTCTTTGAATCATATAGAATAACTATCGTTAGATTTTTTTTGTTTTTAATTCTGTAAAAGTTACAAACGATTAACAATTCAGTGAATTCATTCTTACAAGGGAGAAAAGTTGAACAATTTGCTTAACTTCATATTTGAATTTCTTTTATGCAATAAATATGTAAATCTCAACAATAAAATAAAATTTCTTTTAATAACCGAAGTTTTTTTATGAGGTACGGGAACTTATGAAGAATTCATAATTCGTATTTTGAAATCCTTGTTCTAGAAATGCAATATAACAAATGTAATAAAATGTACATCTTACGGCGAGTGAAGAAAGAAGTCATCAACTAATGAAAAGATACAAGATTTTTTTGTTAGCATCTTTATCCTTTTTAAAAATATAAGGTGCCAAGCAGATTTCAAAAGATATTTCAGCAAAACTACAATGTATTCGTCTGGATACAAATTGCAGGAAATGTTAAGGTTTGAGGTAGGATGAAAATGAAGCTGCACAGTAACAGTCTGAGAATGTCTGTGAATGTGTTGGTGAAAAAGAAAGTTGTTTAAATTAGGAAAAGTTGGGGAATAGAATAAATAATGTCCTTTTAACGAACAGAAAGATGTCAAAGCCTTTTACCACTGATGAAAATAATCTGAGAACACTACTCATTTATTGATCAAGTGATCATTTTAGCCAGAGTCTGAACCTTGCTTTATTTCCACTGTTGGCAGTAATGAAGTTACTTAGAATATTATCAATGAAATGTCTACTCTCACTGCAAGTTTACATAGTAGTCAAACTGATAATGAATTATTAAAAGATGTGTTTTGAAAAATTTATCAAAGGAATAAAAAAAAAAAAAAACTTTATTTTTGGGGATTTTTTTTTGATCCAAAGAAAAATTATAAGTGAACTTGCTAATGGTAAAAGATTCATATTTCCAAATCAGTTATTTCATCAAGTTTTGAGACCAACTTAAGTGGACGCCTCGAGCGAAAGACTTGGTATCGTTATTAGCAATTAACAGATTCAAGCAGTGATAGGAGAGGGAAACGGTTGGTTGACTATCCAATAACACAACCTACATAAAAAGGAGAGCAGCTAATTAAGCTGGCAGAGGCCGCCTCTCCTGTTTTAATAGAAGTGTACCTTATACTGTGTAGCTTCAATCACTAGCCTAGTACAGATTCAAGGGGATAGTCTTGGAATTTTCTTATATAGCAGTTGGCAGTCTTCTCCACCAACAAATTTTTTTTTTAAAAAAATAAGAAATTTTTTCCCCCAATTACAAACATTTACTGATTCCTAGGTACTGTAGGATACAGATTTTTATTGTTTTCAAAATAAAGTATAATAACAAAAATACATATTTCACTGGTTTTACTTTATAATTGGTTTTATATTTTTTCCTAATAATCATTACAAACAGTTCTTCTTTTATAATTTAATTTCTTTGCGATATCAACCATTAATCAACCTCATGCATGATACATAGTACATCTAGTAAGTACCTCATTCAATGTGAATTCAGCAGTGCAGTAGTTTTTTTTTTCTAATGTCATAACTGTACTAAGCAAGGTATTCTTGTACAAGCAAAGACCAAGGATGCATACAACTAATGTGTTCATATTAAATGTAGATGTATTCTGGTAGGAATAGTTACTGGATGAATTCTTATTTAAATGTTATAAAAACTCAATACGATTACATCAATAGCGTATCTAAAAAAAAATTATTAAATAAACTTCAGATTATTATTTGTAAATTATTAATATCCTATAGATTAAGAACCTGTGAAACATTTCGAAATGAAATAAAATAACTTACTAGTTTTATGAAATTCTTTCTTAACATCTTGGATGGTAGAAGACGATTGTAACTAAATATATAATATAGAAATGAATACATTATAATGAATAAAGCTACTCAAGGAACTTAAAAAAAATACTTATTGCAAATTTTTATTTCTTAAGCTTCTTCAAAGTATTAAAATTTTGAAATGCAATTAAATTTAATGTAATTTTCACTATTTCCATAAAGTCAAATAACAAATAATAAGTCTTTAGTAAACTCATTTAAAAAGATAAGAGAGAAAGATACACATGACAAAACCTAAGTCACAAAGGAAAACTTCCTAACAGGAAGATTATTTCAAAATTAGTTGCGAAATGTAGAGGAAAAAAAAACAGTGAATACTAATAAATTCAGATATATGTTTTAGAACAACGCCAATACAAAATACTTCCTTAACCTGTAAATTCTTTTTAGTCTTTCTCATAATCACTGAAATTTCCCATTAAAACTTAACAAAGCAAATTAAGATAATTTTTTTTTTTTTTTGAGTTGTGAAACAACTTACATTCGGAAGAACTGCCAATGTTTTCCCAGATGAACTGGCCACAATTTGTATCTAGAAAAGAAAAAGAAATGTATACATACTTAGAGTTTAAATTTAAAACTTTAAATAAATTTAAACTCTAACATTAATATTTACCGTCTTCTTCATATCTTTGGAAAATGTATGCAAGCCAAAGAAAAACAAATTTATTTCCATCTTCTGTGATTGTTTAGGGACTACATTTGCAACCGTAACCAATTGTGTGTGTGGGGAGGGAGCTAAATACTGCACAATTTCCAAGAAGTTAAACTCCAAGCATAAATACTGATATCAACTCTGCTCTCCTATATGAGTTAGGCAAATGATAAATTTTATCTATGTTTTTAAAATATCTTGAGACTTATTATAAGGTTAATTAATGTTAAAGTTATGAAATTTACTTATTAAGATGAATTAAGAGAAGATTGGTATAAAATCTACTCAACCACCTATAATCGCCTTAAGATTTCACACTATACTCAAAACACCTTATTGAGCATAATGGTGTTTGAGTTAAGACGCACGGTAAGTGAACAAGATTCCCAATGAATTAGCTTAATGGGCCCAGAAATATCAGCAATTTTGAATGTTAGTTAATTAGATACTTTACAGTTGCCAATTGTCAGAATATTTATGGGTCTGAAGGGTAATACTATGAAATGGCAGCATGCCCAATGATTTTGTATTAGGAATAAGTTTAATAAAATATTGTGAAATTACATAAATGACCTAACAGACAAAATAAACTATTTAGCAATGAATTACCTATGACTAACATTACAATATAAGTGCTACTAATTTCACCAGTCAGCTTCGTATATTGTGAAAGTTAATTTTTTGAAAAGTAGTTGAAAATTGAAAATACAGTATATAGTTAATTTGAAAAGCCTCTTTCACAGCAATAGATGACAGGCAAAACATTTAAAGTTAAGAAGTCAATGGATGAATAAATAGGACTGGCTTGTTGATACCATCAAGTTAATTTGATTTAGAGGATTGCTAAGATACCAAAACTTCAAGTGAAGTGAAATACACAATCTGTAATTTAGTGATTTGTGTTATTGATAAATCTCTCTAGTTTACATTATGTAAGTAGAGCATATCCTGGTTTGTCTTGAACAGTGTCAGCAAATTGTTTGAAATCCAATCAAAACAGATGAATGGAAAGGATTTCCATGAAAAAAAAAAAAAAAAAAAAAAAAACTATGTAAATATTTTGTCTGCTTTTGGTCACTCGGCAAACGTCAAACCGATTGTTGAGTTCCTGCCAATTGATGCAACACATCTGCATAAATGCTATCTACAATAACCATCAGTTGAAGATATGCCTAGTGACCATAGGCGGACAAATTGAACATATGTAAGGTAACAAATAAAAAAACTTGAATACTTCCTCTTTCCATCCATGTCTCTTATTTTACCATTCTCTGCACCCATTCTCAAAGAATATCCTTTTCAAATAGTACCATTATTTCTGAAAGATCCTGTATATTGTGTGTTCCATCAATCTAAGTAGCCTGATGATTCATATATAGTGATAATGACAATGCCTTGGGCTATTCTTTTTACTACAATAAATTCTTTATTGCTAATTAATTCAATATTTGCCATTTATGAAGGAGTTCGAGTTGGACAGTAGAAAAATAACAGTCAAGAGTCAAAGGTTAAATGTATCAACTCTTCAGCTCTCCTCTGTTAGCTCCAGAATTTTTTGCTGACAGACAGTTCTTTTACAAGTCAATGATTGGAAGCAACAACCCCAATTAAGAGTGAAGAACTGACATGTGAATATTTTTTAATCCACATTGCCTTTTTTTTTGTCTTCCATACAACAGAAGGACAGCAATTATAAAATTATCACAGTAACTTTCAAAAGGTTTGTGCAATAGACTATATATCTATATACCTTACAATTTTTCAAGATTTCATAACAATGGCCATGATTCACATGAAATTCTGTATTCTTTGCTTGCTAGCAATAGAAAAAAAATTCCAAGCAAATGAAAAACATTAAAAGAAACCCAACAATTTGCTTTATAGTGGTATTTGGATAAATTTCTTTTAATTTCTTAAAGTTTGTCATGTAGAAGCTGAAATAATTACTGAAATTATTTTAAATCAATTGTTACATTATTCAATTATTTTAAATCCATCTTAAGTCTTTTCACTGATTGGTCCGCATTCCAATACTCAGTATCATTGCTAAAATCTCTTCAAAATGCTTGTCTGGCATATTCAGATGCACAGAATTAATATATTTCACTGTTAACATCGATTTCTTTCTAATGATGAGGGTTTTTCAATTACTCGATTTTACTTTGTTTGGATTGTGGTCAACAATTCTGAAGCAACGTATACTATTCCACAATGTCCAATTCAAATACTTGATACCAATTAGTTGCATTCAGGAAGACCACATCAACTTCATGTAAAAATTCAACAGTATTTATCTAGAAACAAATGTTTAAATACTACATTTATTTCAAAACAGCAAATTTTCAAAGGGGAATCAGCGTCTCCCCTTTTTCAAGCCATAAGTCTCGAGATTTTTTAATTACAATATCTGTAAATACCATATTAACAACCAATAATATTTACAGATATTGTAAGTAAAAAATCTCGCGACTTATTATTACATGTAAAATGGCTTGAAAAAGGGGAGACGTTTATTTCTCCTTGAAAATTTGCTGTTTTAAAATAAATGTGGTATTTAAACATTTGTTTCTTGTTTCGAAGAAGATGTTTAATGATATACATTACAAAAGAAAAGAGTTGAAGAAGAAATATGGGACGTTTATATATATAGTATTTATCTAGCTTTATCATCATAAACGAAGATTAAAATATCTTAACATGGAACAGATATAAAATGGAATTTGTAAGCACAGCTTGGAAAACATTTGAAACAACGAGGAACCATATTAAACTGAATGAAGAAATGATTAAACTTATATCTATGCAAGGAACAGTAGGAGTAGTAGTTAGACAGGAGATCTTGTTCTCCTGTCACATAGATGACCTTGATGGTTAATTTGGTCATTGAGGAAGACTGAACAAAAATGAAGTACTTAGTTAAGCAACTGATGGATGGCATACAGGTTAATGCCCCTACAATAGCAATCCTCGTTTGTTTTACTACATCCTAGGTGAACTTATGTTGTCTACAAATGCAGTAAAGATTAAGCTGCTGAAGAATACAGAAGGTTGATACCTATAAATAATAAATTTGACGGTGCGCTATTGGTTCTGTATGATAACTGAACGTAAATGATCCAACTAACCACATATCTGCATTCCTGTAAATTCTAATAGATGTCATAATAGGCTAGTTTCAGTGATATGGCTCCTAAAATAAATAGTTTTTGGGAGGGCTATATTACAGACATTTTAGATGCTAAGATTATTTACATGGAAATTATAAAACAATGCTAAAAGAATGGCCTATTGGTCATTAAATGTGGCACTTCCAAGATCAAGGAAGGGTCAAGACCTATCGGGGGAAAAAAAAAAATTGTCAAAAAATAGCCACAGGAACTGACATTGCCTTAATGTAATGCCACGGGTGTTAACACAGATTTGATGCAGAGCCCTCCAGAAAACGTTCCAACTCAACATTGCATGGCTAGCTGATGTGGAATCATCTAAACCGTTTGGGCCTAAAGATTTACAAGGTGGAAGGACATGCACTTCTGTAATGCCATCAAATTGAATGAAAAATGAACTATAGCAAACTCTAAAAGATACCTAGCTGATGACAAATGAAATTTGGAGTAACCTTGGATGAAGCATGGATTTATCTCAGTGACTATGGTAAGGACCACAACAGAGACTAGCAAGGGAGTAATGCAACTTCATCTGGCAATGCAAGAAAAGTTTCACAAAAGGCTTCATATGATCCTTCGCTGGATTTTGCCATAGGGCAAACTGAAGATATGAAGGGTGGCATGAAATTTGAAAATCAATGCTGCATCTTATCATGAAAACTTAACGAGGCCAATCTACACCAGAGAAATCCCAGTCCTGAATGGGAAGAATGCTGTAGTCTGTGCACATCCAGCAGAATAAAGTTGCTAGTCAAACTGCCAGAAATTCCTTTGTCTTTTAGATCAAGCATAAACTGGGATCAAGACCATACCTTTATAGCACATCCCTGTCAAGTCGCTTGATGCAAGTTCAATGGATTTCTTTGAGTTCAGTCTACTAAACCGTGTCATGGGAAATCTGTGTTGCAGCACATTTGACAGCCTTTGGAATGCTAGAGTGGTGGTCCTGTATTTCCCTGATATCCCTACAATGGAGTCTTCTACAGTAGCAACTGTTGAATGTAATGAACATAATAGATGGTGCAAAAGGGGGTTCTCTTAAGAGGTATTTCATGATGAATTCATTATTATATATAGTAATAATCCTCTGTAGTTGCATAAACTGATGCTGAAGTGGTAAGAAACCAAATGAGCATCCAGAGACTGAGCAATAACAAAATCAAATGGTCAGCCATTAAAAGCAATTCATTAATACTATTTAAAAATAATTTTGCTGAAGTTAATAGTTTCTGAAGAATAGAGAGACTACTTGAACACACCATCTTGAGGTACAGTTATGAGCAAGCAAAGCATAGAAAATCAATTGATTGTTCATATAACACATGGAAAAGGAGGTGAAGTGTGAATGTACTATTCAATGAATACTGATAGATACTGTTCAGCTAACTAATCCTGAAGAACTACAATGTGACAGACTGACGTACGGAAGCAGTCAATCCTGTTCTAATCAAAATATTGAATAATCGCTGAGAAGATCTCATAATGACTGGTTACATCAATTGCTACTCTGCAAGGAATATCTGTTATGATTGCAGACAACTTCAATTGCATGTGAAATTACACCATTGATGAAGCTTTTGTTTTTGCTTGTGTACTTGGTTACAAGCTATTTCTGAAGAACTTCAATTGGCTATTCATGTCAATTTGTAGTTATTGTGACGCTCTAAACTAACAATTCCCAAGCGTGGGTGGGTCGTATTAATTACTAAAATATTAAACTCTTTAAATATTAAAATATTTAGACAAGGAAATTAACGTGCGTTAGTACATTTTTACAGTAAA
>JAFIDM010000179.1:23223579-23233736 GCA_023159025.1 Thereuonema tuberculata | reverse complement strand
CAAAACACAAATTCACTGAGCTATTTTTGATATTAGTGCTGGAAATGCAGGACAGCGCTGTTTCGAGGCTTTTTGGCCTCTCATCAGCTCCACCTATCCAGCATACCTAAGCTCAGTGAAATGGGACGAATAGACAAAACGGACAAACATACAAATCAATGACCCCTGAATTACAAAGACATCAAAATAAAATCAAGAATAAAAAGGGGGTTATAAATTAATCCCTTGATGCTATGCTAAACGCTAGCGGGGATTAATTACTCGCCCCTTTTTATTCTTGATTTTATTTTGATGTCTTTGTAATTCAGGGGTCATTGATTTGTATGTTTGTCCGTTTTGTCTATTCGTCCCATTTCACTGAGCTTAGGTATGCTGGATAGGTGGAGCTGATGAGAGGCCAAAAAGCCTCGAAACAGCGCTGTCCTCCATTTCCAGCACTAATATCAAAAATAGCTCAGTGAATTTGTGTTTTGTTTTGTTATGTGCGTTCTTTGGTTTATTTTACTATTAAAATATTCTTTACATACACTTCATTACGTATGTCATTAATAAATTTATATACAGTAGAGCCTCGATTATCCACGGGATTGGGTGGCAAGGGCTTTGTGGATAATGAAAATCGCGGATAACCCGAAAAAAGACTAAAAATGAGGTGTAAACACGAAAAAATATTTCACCATTAAAAACTATGTTTTATTGTACAAAAGACATAATATGTAAAACTTTTAAAATATGTACAATAAAGCAGAAACCTTTGCTCTATGTTTGCATCCATAAATTTCGAGAAGGCCTATAGGATACAATGCACAATAAACCTGTCAGTAATTTTCGACCTTCGCACTGTAGGGCCTATTGTATTTTCCTTGTTGTTGGCTTGGATTAAAATTGGTTTTTTTGAGGTTCGTAATTAAAAAGCTTTTTCGCGGTACTTGCGGATAATCGGGGTCTACTGTATTAAGTGTATTCAATAAAAAAATTAATAGTAGTAAAGCGATATTTTTTATTCAACCCCCCCCCCCCTATAAAATATGCATTACAAGCGAGTGGGTCGCAAAAAATTACCATTTTCGAAAGTGGGTCTCGGCCCATAAAAGTTTGGGAAGCCCTGCTCTACAGTACTATAAATTGCTAAGAACAGTTGATGAACTGCTCTCACTTCGAACATTCCCATTTCCAGATATGCTTTGAGATCAAATGATTTGCTAGAAATCTATAGAAATGTTCCAGAAAATGTAACTGTGCAGTCTTGCATTCATATGTCGATGACAGGTCACAAGTTTTCGTAAGTTTAGCAGTAAAATCTTGTAATGTTTTGGGCATTGTCTTAGATACAAAAGGGTGTAATCCTTGTTGAATGCTCACTAATACAAACCACATGTCAATGCAAGAACTCTGTGTTCAATTGAATACGTGTACATTTTCACTAAGGCAAACTTAAGATTACCTTCCTTCATACAGTCACGGAATTTCTTCTTACCACAATTTTCCACGTTAGCTAGAAATCTGAACAATTCCTAAATCAAAAATATCTAACCCACATTCATCTGATAAATGAAATTTAAAGTAATTAGATGTTGATGCTTTCATACACAGACAGATTAAGCACAATCCAGACTCTTTCCAGTCTAGCAAACTATCAGGTCGGAAACCCTAAAATATCGGTTGGGAGTGAACGAATTCAAAAACTTTTTTTTGTGTGGGGGATGTAATTTTTTCATTGTGTCCTTTATTATCGTCGCGGTGAGAGTTGAACCCGCAAACACATTATCATTGACTAATTTCTCCAGTATCAATGCCGAAAGCTCCGCAGAAAATATCAATCTCAATTATCAATAATAGGAAATATCAAAAATCTCACTTACATCTTCTTGAAATCGACGAGCAACGTTAAGAATAATTTCCCTACTTGTTTTTTGAGACCTTTTCCTCGTCAAAATGTTGAATGTGAATCCAACTACCGCCATTTTGTTTTACATTTGAATGTGAGCAACAGGCCAGGAAAGATAAATCTATCATCTGCGTTGCATTCTGGGAGGATCATTTCTCGCTGCAAGGATTGTAGGAACATTCTTTACATTGTAATCTTCATCACGAAACTTTTGGGGACCAACGTTTCGTTTACATCAGTGTTTCCAACGTGGGGCCCTCGCCCCACAGGGGGCGGTTTGATTGTTAAGGGGGGGCAATTCGAAAATGTACTCGTCCAGGGTTTAAATTAACCGTATGGCGACTCTCAGTCGCTACTCGAGCTGGGTAAACGTCCAGTATAGGTAACTTCTATCCACCATGTTTGTAGCAGTGATTTCACTATTAGACGCTGGGGGGGGGGGGGGTCGTCGACAACATTGTCCAACCATCATGAGATATATAATTTGGTGGGGCATAGCAGAAAAAAGGTTGGGAAACACTGGTTTACATGGTCTTCACTGAAAACACTACATATGCTTCACTTCCCTTCAGCTGCTGACAAGTCTTGTAAGAACTCATAAATCATCACTTGTCGAATATGCAACATCTCCATATTTTGGTTCAACACCCAAAACAAGACGCAGAATACAGAAAGAACCTCATGACAAGTTGATACCAAATGCAGTAGGGGTGATCCTTCCGACATAAATTCACACAAAAAATGCTTTAATTACTTCCTTAGAAGTGCAGGTCAACCAAACTGACATTTTAGGGTTTCCAATCTAATTTTAATTGGTTATTATGTCAAATGTCCACTGTACACTTAAAACATCATTTATTGGCCACCTTCCAATTAAAACTTTTTTACTCAGTCCCAGATATTACTGGTTATTGCAATGACACAAAACTTGAAAGGAATCTTAAATATACTTTGTATTACTTGGTGTTTACTATCACTAATAATAATTCATGTCGTAATAAATCCTTGACCTGCGACTGGTATTGCAAATTTTTTCGTAGCATAATTTTTTTGCCAAAAGTATTTTGCAATATTAAAGATAGACATTTTATGAAATGGCTTACAATCTGGAAAAAAATTTTGAAAAAATACTTTTTTGCTTTTACTTATTTTAAATTAAATCATTCACACAAACAGCACTGTAGCCAGTATTTTGTCAGAAGCAGTGCACCAATTAAAACTACAGTTACAATTAAAAGAATATTATTTTCTGCAGTTTAAAGTAGGCAAGAGATATTGCCTAATTTAATTCATTAGATCACAACACAAAGATTTTCTTTTTAGAAGATCATTCAAGTACAAAGTATATACAGTAATAAACTTTCAACTAAAGTTGTCTACAATTCCTATACAAAGACCATTTAGACTAGTCTTCCCATTAACAAATAAAATTAGTCAACATTAAAGTGCTCACGCTGAAAGTTGAAACTCCCAGAATGCAACACAGATTATAGATTTTCCTTTCCTGGCCATTTGCTAATATTCAAATAGAAGAGAAGTGACCTCTTCTATTTGAATGTTAGCGAACGGCCAGGAAAGGAACATCTATAATCTGTGTTGCATTCTGGGAGTTTCAACTTTTGGCGTGAGCACTTTACAAACATTTTTGTCAATGGGCATTCATTCTATGCTCTAGTAAACACTTTAATCATAGCAGAATTCTTTGTTAATAAGGTATTGTTGAAATTCATTTAGTCACTACTTCAAAATAATAACATTTACCCAACAACAAAAAGAAATACGATTAGTAAGAACTTTAACAACTCATTTGCTTGTATGTAATTATTATATTAGAGAGCTTTGATTTCTAAGTAGTGTCACTTTATCTTTTGTAAAACTCTTCCATTAGAGAAAAATGACAAAAGACAATTCTATCCTGATGAGATGAAATCTCAGATCTTAACATAAAATATGCTGGTTGTATACTGCTCTGCAATTATTAGAAATCTGTGGGTTGTTTTTTTTTTTTGAGAGACTATTAAAATTTATATTTATACTGAAAAAAATCAAATCAACCTCGATTAACAATATCTATTAGAATCTCGATTATTCATAATTCCAGTAACTGAAATCTATTAGCTAAGCCAATTCTGCTACACTTTAATATTACATAATGTATACTAGCATGCTCTGAATGACGTAATAAAAAACAATTTATTTCTCGTTGTTTTAAAGCTTTTTTGTGTGTGTGTGCAGGAAACCTTAAGTACATTAGTTTCCAAAAATTTTTGGCCTTGAGCTCTGCCTTCCCTCTCTGAGCTGAAAGGATGGATGTTACTGGAGGCTGCTCACCATCACATGAAAACCTCAAACAATTAAAAGAGCTACAGAAGCCAATTAAAAGCCCTGTGGAAAAAACAATTCTCCTTCTCCCCCTGGTCATTTCCCATTAACTGGAGAAAAAAAAAACTTAAAAAAACTGAAACGTCATCAAAAAATTAGCAAAGATGATGCTACAATTAAGCTATAGAGTATACTGATAACTTCCTAAAAATTATTCATATTTAACTTCTGGATTCTTAGTATCTTTTTAGATTGGATATGCCGATTTTTTACTTTAAAACTACTGAAGCTCTGCAAGGAATTCTCATTGTAATTTAATGTCGACCATAGTTTTAAGATTTTCTCCAGGGAAAACATACTATCTAGCGCATGATAATAAATTAGCTGTTGATGAAATTATTCTTGCATAAACTTCCTTGTTTTGAAACCACTTGGTGTTGGCAACGATGGGTTTATATTATTTTTTTTCCTTCCAAGATCCCTGAAAATTCATTTATTAGGCTTTCTAATAATGATTAAAATATAGTGGAATTTAAAACAAGACACTTAGGGAACGTTGTTGCTTGTTGTTTCAGTAATTCTTATTTACAATAATAGTACAAAAAATACATAATTTTGAGATACTGATTATTAGTAGTTTATGAAGTGTTTAATTCGACAAACTGAAGTTCACCCGCTATTTCGTTAACGAAATATTTAAGATTCTGAAAGCAACCGTCGATGTCTCCTGACTATAAGATCCCTGACCTTCGCATCTTAGCACTCAGTTATCAGGTGATTAAATTCGAAAATAATATTTTCGCCGGGCCTAAATTGATCTAAATATATTTTTTAGTAATCAGAGAAGGGAAAAGAAAAAATCGTCTTAAAAATTACGTCTTATCATTTTGAAAATTTCACAAATATCAGAATTTTTCTTAATTTTTTTTCAGTAAGATTTTTGGAACTCGAATCAATTTTCTTTGGAATCTCCTTTTTATTTTAATCAGAAAAAGAGAAAATATTCTATTACAATTCTTTTTTTCCATTAAACCTACGTCTTTCTAAAGATAAGCAAATCAAGTAAAATCAAAAATCAATGAATTTATAATTAATAATTTGTAGAAATAAATATAAAAATAAATCAAACTTTAAAAATTTATCTAAGCCTAAACATGGCAAGGAAAACTTTTTACCACGAAGAATTGCCTTCGAAATTAAATCCTTTGCAAACGAAAGATCGGTAATTAAAGTTTGGAAATATTTTTATAATTCGTGGCAGTTTACCTCCATAATTTCAGCTTTCGTGGCCTGACTTCTTAGGTGTTCGTCGGCGAATAAAAAATGAAGTCGCCGGGTCACCAGCAATCATTCCACCGAGTCGAACTCTTGAACACTACAGCGCCTAGACTGAACACTAGAATGCAATTTCTACATTCCGAAGGAAGTAAGGAAACGCCATCTTTCAGTACCACTTACAAAGAAGCTGATTGGTTTGGATGTTCATTCTAGCCAATCAGCTACGACTTAACAATATACGGCAAATTAAAAATGGAGGTCAAAAAGTAATAGAATACGTTTTATATGCCAGCTCTATGTATCGAGACCTCCGCAAGCAATTAAAGCGAAGTTAACTGTAATTCCGCCAGATGGCGGACGGTCTTCGGGGATGTGATGTCATCCATTCCCGTACTTTCTAGAAACTTCCGGAATTTTCCCGATATAGATGAAGAGAAGTCGTTTATAAACGCCTGCACGCCCTTGCGCGAACTCTGTTAATACGTGGTGGTCATACTGACAGAGTTGATAGGGATAACTGAAATCGAATGATTACATTATTAATTCAAATTGCTTAGCGTAAGTACAACATCATAATCCTCCTTTTTAAAGCCAGTTTTTCCAATTCCTTTAAGTCAAAGATTAATTCTTACACCGATTGTTTATTTTAAAAGCTTTATTATTCATCATGTAACTGGAATCTAATCTGCCATTTTGGCAAGTTATGATGTAGTTAGCGACTAGTTATGTCAACAAAAGTAGTTAACAATTTGAATTCGATTCTTGTGTTCGATTTTTAGTAAGTTGTTATTCGACAGCAAAAATTCGCAGTTATGTTCTTTTTTTTTTTTTTTTAATTAATTAAATAAAAAGAAAACTTTTATGTTCGTTTAGCACTTATGTAGAACACAGGGTAAGTTCTTACTATACAAATGCCATTAATTTTTATTGTTTATTTATATATTTATTATTTTTTTTTCTTTTTCTTTTTTAGGAACAGTTTGATTTTGCCGAGAAGGCAAAATGGGGAAGGATTATTACAAGATACTTGGCATTTCTAAAAATGCCTCTGACGAGGACATTAAGAAGGCTTATAGAAAAATGGCCCTAAAATACCATCCTGATAAAAATAAGTCTCCAGGAGCTGAAGAAAAATTCAAAGAAGTAGCCGAAGCTTATGAAGTTCTTAGTGACAAAAAGAAGCGAGATTTGTACGATCAATTTGGCGAGGAAGGGTTGAAAGGAGGAATCCCAGGAAATGGGCCAGATGGTGGCACCTTCACTTATCATTTCCATGGCGATCCCCGAGCTACGTTTGCCCAGTTTTTCGGCACCAACAATCCATTTGAAAGTTTCTTTTCCATGGGAGGGCCTGGTAGTGCCCGAATGTTTTTCGGTACGGATGACGATATGGACTTGGACGATCCCTTCGCTCAGTTCACGGGAGGTGGGCGAGCGAGTCCCTTCCGCTCGCACAGTTTTGCGGCTCACGGAACCCCCAAGCCGAAGGAAAAAGTGCAAGACCCGCCAGTGGAATATGACTTACAAGTAGCCCTAGAGGATATCTACAAAGGGTGTACGAAAAAGATGAAAATATCGCGCAAAATCTTGGGACCTGATGGCCGCTACAAGAGAGAAGACAAAGTTCTGACCATCAATGTCAAACCCGGGTGGAAAGCGGGGACAAAAATTACATTCCAAAGAGAAGGCGATCAGTCCCCAAATAAAATCCCTGCCGATATTGTTTTCATCATCAGAGACAAACCCAATCCCGTCTTTAAAAGGGAAGGAAGCGATATCAAATACTCTGCCAAGATTACTCTAAAAGAGGTAAGTTACATAATTATTCGTTACTTCCTGCATTTAATTTTAAGATTGTCTCTTCAGAGGCTAAACAATTGTAACTTTATTGGAGGTTAAAGAAACTCAAAAGATAAACAGGCGTTTCAGTACGAGATACTCCTTGCTGATAATCGCTAATAAGCTTTAAAAATATACCAAAAAAATTATTGAGTAAAGTTTATTAATTTATAACTAAAGGTAAAAGTATATAAAATAAAAATTTTGATTTTAACCCTAATTTCATTTCGGTTAATTTTTTGTTAGAAGTTTGTTCGTATATAATTATTTGTTTCAAATAAAACCAAATTAATTTCGGGTGTGAATTTACAACATCAAATTCATTTTTTTTATTATTATTATTTATTTACAATGTTTGTTTATAAATATAAAAGTTTTATGTATTTATTTATTTATTTTTCAAACTTTTCTAAGTTATTTAAAAATTCAGTTTATACTATTTAAATAATACCTCATCAGTTATTTGGTGCTTTTGTTTTTTTTTTAATTAAAAAAACCTGATGTTTGCACTTCTTTAAAACTGCCTTCAAATAATAGCTCTGTAGTTACTTAAAAAATATAACTTTGTATTGAGAATTCGGAATATTTTGCAGTCGACGAGTATTGGGGCTTTAAAATCGACGAATAGTGGGCGGGGAAAGAACTTGACTATATTGATTAAATTAAAGTTACGAATATTTTGTGAATGATGCACGTTTTTGTACTTCAGTCTCGATACTGTATTGAAATTAGTTGATGGAGGATTCATTAGTGAGATTGGTTTCCATTAATAAATGATGTATTGACTGGGAATTTTCTTTGTGGTTGATGATGCTCGACACTTCTTCCTTAATTGGCAAGGAATGCATTTCAACTCAGCCAGTTTTCTTCCATGTCAGATCAACATTACGTTGGTAGACTAGTAATTTAGTATGTACTTTCATATTCCGAGTCTTATATGTGGAACTAATTTTAGAACGTTTCCTTTTCTAGTAGCGAAAAAAAAAAAAAAAATGTTGAAGAACGACTAAATCGATATATAAACATCAACAAGTTTGTTTTTGATTAACTTATCAAATAATTTAATAATCAAACGTCATTATGATTATTGCTCTCTTGTTAAATAAGATAATTTAAGAAGCGTAAAAGTAACTACTTTTATTTTCATTTTTCAATAAAAGAAAAATTACGATTGTATTTCATGTACATCTTTTATACAGACTAGGGAAGAAAAAAGTATAAAATGGAAATAAAACTTAAATCCCATTAAAAAAAAAAAAGGCAAAAATAAATTAAACAATGCAGTATAAATATTGTATGTATGGTAGATATAAAGAAAATCCTCCCCATTCTGTTAATTTATTTAAGTTCAGTTAAAACTATGAATTATTAGAAAATTTTGTATTCTGTATTATACGTTGCCTTTAATTTGAAGTACCGTTTGAATTAATAGAACTATAAATGTAATTATGGTTGTAATGAGATATTTTCAGCTGACTTGTGTATATTTGTTTCCCCTCCTGCCTCCAATAAAATAACTATTATTGCTTGTGATTTACAACAACTGCCTTCTCAACGAAACAATTTACGAGGCAAATGGATATGACAAAACGTTTAGATCCATTAGGGTGTAAAACAGTCTTCACCAGTTAAAGATGACCCAAGGCCTAACTAATGTTAGTGAGGAATACAGAAATTGTAAATCTTGTTTATAAAATTGAACCGAAAGCTTGGCGATTGTAGTAGGCGGGGAAGTGTTTGTTTTTATGTCTAGTCAAGCTGTAAAAGTGAAATGGGTCAATGAAAGCGTTTCAAAAAGTTTTTTAGTAACCTCTACGGCTAAATTAGGAAGAAGCTACAGAGGAATTTGTACTTTGAATTGCTTTCTGATTTTTAACTCTTGGCTTTTGTTTTGTTTTTTAAATTAACGTTAACCTCAATTTGTGATTAATAATTAAGAATCAGATATATTCGGGGGTACTGGAGCAAGGGAGATTCCCCCGAATTTTAATTTTCGACTTTTAGTTCATTTTCAAACCATCTCTTAAACTTGTCGTTTCATGTTTCAGAACTTCTGTCAAATTAATGTCAAATTCTTCAGAGCATATTTAAAATAGATTTTGGTCTGCAACAAACTTTGCTGAAAATGTTTATTACATAACAGAATAAATGATAAAAGATTAAATAACTTTGTCAAGTTTATGATTAATAATTCTAGCGAGATATCGTAAATTTGGAAATTGCTTAGATCTAAATGTTTTAATCGGGCACCAGCCAAACTGGCTGAACCAAATTCATAATAAAAATCGGTAATCGATTGAAATCGATTTTGATTCCATTCCAACTCTGAGACTGGGGGATACTGAAAAGAAATTTGATTGCTAATTTACAAAAAAAAAAATAATAAAAGAAATCTATTGAAACGTCGGAACAAATCTGTAGTGACTTAAACGAATATTAATTTTCAAAAATTGTTCCTTATCCAGTACTCTCCATTTTGTTTTCCCCTTTTACTTTTAAGACAGTTTTGTTAATTGCAAGTAAATATTTTTGTACGACATTTAAATACAAATCAATTAAAGTGAAAAGTAATGTTAATGATGTCTTTTTAAAGCTAAAAAAAAATAACTATTTGAACGCTATCTAGATTATATTTTTTTTTTCTCTTTCGTGGATAACTTTGGGAAACCATCTTCAATTAAATTTATATTTAGTTATTTAGGAGATTAAACTTTCAAGTCCACAATGATCTTGTTATTTAGCTATATCTTGATCCCTAACTTCTTGTTGTTCGAAGTTTTTTGTTTTTTTGTTTGTTTGTTTTGTTTTTTTTTTGGGGGGGGGGGGGGGG
>JAFIDM010000179.1:23208862-23223479 GCA_023159025.1 Thereuonema tuberculata | reverse complement strand
GGGGGGGGAGCGTTGACAAAATACAAGAAATGAAACGGTTCTAGTGTTTTTCATTCCGGACAAATGGTAAATTTTTTTATTTCGATTCCAGATCATTCATTAGTGGGATTTTGGGATCATTATCCGTCGTCGGCTAACATAATGAGCAAAATATCTAAAATCCAGTGAGGTCTAAGTGTAAGCAGTTAATAGGAAACACGAGATGAGAATACTGTGTTTATCTTTAGTGTTTAATACCGAGTGATTCATAAAGCACTGGTGGTTTTACCGCCCCATATCTTTTAAACTACTGCTCATAAAAATCTGAAACTTTTTATATAAAATCGTCAAACATATAAGAGTTATATTTTCATGTTATTATTTATTCATTATTATTGAAATTCATTTTATTTGCATTCAAACACCCCCAATATATCCTATATTTAAATAACTGTTGTGATTTTGTTCAAAGTCTAAAATCTGGATCCAATATTCAAATGGTACAGAAACCTAATTAGGAAAGTTTAATCTAAACACTTTTGTCATTAATTCCTTTGTTTAATTTAAAAAAAAAAAAAAAAATTTTGAAAATGCATTCTGACAAATTACTGTTTTGGGAGACAGTCAAATAATTGTTTTGGATAATAATTTCGATATATTGGGTGTGTTTGAACGCAAATAAAATGAATTTCAATAATAATGAATAAATAATAACATGAAAATATAATTCTTATATGTTTGACGATTTTATATAAAAAGTTTCAGATTTTTATAAGCAGTAGTTTAAAAGATATGGGGCGGTGAAAACCACCAGTACTTTATGAATCGCCCAGTATATGCACACGGGGAATCTTCATTCTAATCCTTTTCATTTGCACTTAGGAGATTCTACACAATTTACTCATTTTGCTAATCTCGGATCATGACTGTTCTAAGAGTTGAAAAAAAGTTGCTTTGCAGACGAATAACTTGACTGACACGTAATTGGGGAATGGAAGAGGATATATTCCCATTCCTATGATTTATGGGAAACTTTTAAATCCAGAATTTCAAGTTGCCATTCGTGTTCAAAATTGCAAACGAAACTCATACAAACTACAAAATCCACATTGCTCGATAAGCACCCACTTAAAAAGTAATCAGATCGTTTTGACGTCCTTTAAATATACATACAAAGTTACAAGAAGATCCATCAAGCAATTTAAAAGTTATTGAGAACACAGGAAGCTTTGAATTGGGACTACATTTTTCGGAATAATTTTTAAGTATTTATTCTCTCGAAACCAGTCATAACTTGGTTTGCTTTAATACGAAATAAAGGATTTTTTTTTTTTTTTTTTTTTTTAATAAATTTTCTTTTTCTTTTTAGGCTTTATGTGGAACCAAAATTGATGTCCCCACCTTAACTGGAGAAAGGATTCCCATTGAGTTGAGAGAAATCACAAAACCCACAACAATCAAACGCATCCAGGGGCGAGGATTGCCTTTTCCCAAGGAGCCGAAACGATTTGGAGACTTGATCATCACCTTCGACATCTTATTTCCTGATCACTTAAGTGCAAGCGCAAAAGAAATCCTGTTTAGTTGTTTGCCAGCGTCTTAATGGACTAAACTGTGGTGACTTAGTTCAAACTGACTTTGAAATTTTATATAACTGAAATATTTTACAAGCCTGACTAGGACTGCTTTCAGAACGCAGTGAAAACTTTGTTGTACTGGTTTATTTCTACATCTTTATTTCGTTTTGTTAGGTAGAGAACTGTTCTGCGAATGATTAATGTGGGACACTTTTTGATTCCTCATTTGGTAGCTGTGCCGATTTTACAAGTATCGTTATTATTCGTCCACAGAACAAGATGAAAAGCCGATTTGATTTAAAAAAAGCATAATGCTATGTTGTTGCCTGTATATATATATATTTTTTGTTGCAATATTTGCTTTTCATCAAACATGTTATTTTCTTTTTTAATCATTTTCTTTACAAATGATTTTTAATAATTGTAAATAAACAATTTGTAAATAAATTAAGTGTTTCTATTTTATTATTAAATAACTACTTTTAAACTTAATTCCAGCACCCCCCCCCCCCTCTTAATTATTATGGTAACAAATTATACGGGGTATGAATTTACACTGCATTAAAATAATCTAAAATAATATTTTAAAGATCCATCAAGCTTGTTTTTATCATTAAATCTCTACATACATCGGATTTTAACCACTAAAATAACAAAATGGGTTTCTAGCAAATCCTATTTATAAAGCATTTGGAGCAGACGACAGTTTTGATTAATCGAGAGGCTTCCCACAATCCCTTTCGCAGCATGACACCATTTCTAAAAGGGGCAGATTCAGCCAACACATCGAACCAGAGAAAATGCTTACGTTCACTTTACACTAGTAGGCAGAGAAAACCCTGAACTGACCCGATTTTGTTGGGGAGATCAGGGTATGAGCCATCGTTGAACTACATCCATTCGCAAGGATACCAGTTACTGGTAATTCTCAAGGTCATACGAAGGCGTTGAAGATATTAGTGTCGAGCTAAGGAGAAAATGGAAACTTGTTTAGATATTAAAAAAAAAATGAGCAGGTATCACTTTTATTTTCCAACAAAATAACTATTCTGAATATAACTTTTACATTGATATAATACAAAAAATTATATCGAAATATATAATTGCGGTACTGTTATTGTGATTGTACTATGTAAATATTTTACCCACCTATCAACTTTAGTAATTTACCTCACAGCAAGTCCAATTATGTAAATGAAATGATTTGTAGTGTATATGGGTTTTAGTAGGGAGGGGTGGTAGTCTCACAACGATTTAGATGCATGTAAAATTGATGAAATTATCAACCTTATTTAAAATGGAAAGAAATTTAACGTACCCAATGATTCGGTGGAGTTTGGCTGGCTGATGAGTCCTAATAAGGACGAAATGGTCCATACCAGTCTCTTCCCGATGACAACTCGGGGTGCGCATCCTTTCTTATAGCGTTGTGCCTCGTCTACTTGCTTAATTCTTTGAATCATTTGGCACGTTAAATTTCTTTTCATTTTAAATATATGACTTTTGGGCTTTATTTAATGCCACATTTAATTTCCTTTTGCGCCTAGCAGATTGCAGGACAAGGAATAATTGTTTTTTATTTAATTTTTGGTTAGGATTTCTTCGGGGGGAGTTCCCGCTCTCGGGAGCGAGTCCCGGGAAAGCTATACCCCTCGCACCTTCTGGGTCTGTCATTCGGTGGAGTTTGGCTGGCTGATGAGTCCTAATAAGGACGAAATGGTCCATCCCAGTCTCTTCCTGATGACAACTCAGGATGCGAATCCTTTCTTCTAGCGTTGTGCCTTCGTTTGCTTACTTAATTCTTATCAACCTAATGTTTTGAAGTTTATTTTCGTCTGTATTAAATTGTACTGCTGGACTGAAGTTCTGAGGTAATTGTAATGATTCCTCGATAAGCTTTTCTTAGAATAAGCAGGATCTGTGAAGGCGAAAATATATAAAACAAAACAAATTTGCGAAATGTTTTAAAATTTTCTTTGTACAATACGGATTATCGATTCGAGGGTCGACGTTCTAATGAATTTTTTTTGTAGTTTCAGTATCATTCAATGTTCATAATTGTTAATTACACCTATTTACAGATGCTATATTTGTTACTTTCTCTATATTTCCACGAGAAGCAAAAACGAAAAAGCTTTAAATGAGATTTTTGTTTTTGGAGAGAAGATATCCAATGATATTTTTTTTTTTTTTTTTTTAATTTAAAGAGATGCACAGAATTTTTATTCTTCGGTTTATTTTAAATATCCAACCATTGATATGGCTGACCTATATTTAATCAGCGACTTTTTTTGTAACGGGAGTGATGAGATTGAATATAACGATATTGGTGGGTTCTATTTCTTAGCTTTTGAAGTGGAAATAGGGAAATTTATGAGAATCCTGTTAGTGATGTGACAGGGATGGGGTTAGCGGTGTAATGTGAAGTAGCTGTGGATTATGAAAGGATGGTTAACATTGTCGTACTTGGGCTTGTAACCCCTTATTGCATCTGAACATGCAAAAAAAAAAAACTACGTACCATTTTATTTGTTTGTAGCCTTTCAACACCCAATGTGTATTTTTGTAAACAACAATGGGCGAGGCCAAGTGTTTTACTAAGTGACATCGTAGAAACGCTGTTTCACGCTCTTTGGCGATCATCAGCTAGAAGTAGTCACCAGTAAACGGCGAGGTCTCAGTACGGAGGCTAATACGATTAAAATATTCGTGAGGAAACAAAACGCACTAATATTTTTTAATGTTTCTTATTTATTCTTGCTTTTGGAAGCTCCACTGTGATTCCGAGAAATTTGTTTTTGGGAAAGTGAACAGTTACGACCATCATCATGACCCCCTCCCCTCTTCATTTCGAATTCCTGTGTACGCCTCAGCTGTTTAGGCATGGCGTATTGGGATACATGCAATTTATAGGGTAACGAGAGGATATGAATAGTTTGAGGGTGGTGGTAGAAGTGGGGTTGGGTGTGGAATTAAAGTATGTACCTTGGACATACAGGTACGATACGACAGTAGGAGATAGAACTGGATTATTTAATAATAATTAAAAAAAAAAAAGATGTTTATTTTTACCGTTTAGACTATTTTATATGAAATTCAGAGCTTAATGACTCAAAATTTCCTGGAAAGGGCACAACGGAAGAAATACGATTACAATAATGGCTCCGTTTAACTTCAGAGAACAAGGATAAGATGAAAAAAAAAATGCTGCCAGTACCGTAATCAAGATAAATAAACATGTATAGTATGGTCATTAATTTACATACTGAAAATTTAGGCCACGTTGTGAGTATATATGCAAACACCCCCGTCATGTCATGTCGCCATTTATATTCCACACTGAGCAGTTATAAATAGCGTTGATAAATGTTATCTACTGAGGAAAAGGTCTTTTTAATGGAGCAATATTTCCGGTCATACGGAAGAGGAAGGCAAAATGGTCCAAGTTTACGGTTTGTATGTGAGCAGTTTACAAAACGCCTGTATAGACGAGTAATTCTGATATACTGGGTGTTGTATCCAAGTTCCGAAGCACCGGAAGTGTTTTACACCAAGGGAAGGGTCGAGCACAGGACGTCCGAAAACAGTGGACAACCAATGACAATCATAAAGGTTTTTTCAATCAAATTATATAATCACCACGGCGAAGTCAACGGGGAACTGCCTTAAAACTGGATATGAATCGACTTCCAATAATATTAAAAACACTGAATGCCTGCAGTGATTCATGTTGCCGAACAATTGCGAAACGGTGATTATGCTGCAAGGCGCCAGTATTGTGCCACAGTCCTTGCCTTGCAATATGACAATCCATCCTTTTTTGAAAACATCTGGTTCAGCAAGGAAACCCACTTCCATCTGTCATGTTCATGTAAACATACATAGCAACAGATTCCTAGGCTTCCAAAGACCGGGGGTACAGGAAGTACTGTTATATAGTAAAAAAGTGATAGTGTGCTGAGTTGTATCAGGACAGGGTGATTTTGGACCTTACTTCATTGCAGAGAACGGATGCCTCAGTTACAGTTAACCAAGAACGTTACATCAACCAGGTTCTAACACCTTTCACTGCCGACTTTAGGTTTTGTGACCAGTTCTTTCAACAGGTCGGGGCGACATGCACACATCACATGCGCCGAGAAACCGTTCGGAAATAATGTGATTTCACGTTTCATTAATTTTCCGTACCCTTCTTATCTAAAGTCACTGGATGCATATGCTGAAGGAGTGGGTGTTCCGGGAAGTCCCTCCATTCACGATGCAGCAGCTGAAATAAGAAATCATTCCTATACAGAACATGCAGCAGCCATTCTTGATATTACTAGAAACACGGAGGAATTGCTATGAACTGTGCTTCAAGCTCAATGGAGAACATTTGGAACACATTTTTATAGACAACATACACACTGATTTGTTAATTTCTATCGCTGATTTTAAAACATAATTATCATAGTTGTTAAATGAGCCATATCAACAGTTCAGTACTTTAAATTAATAGCCCCATATTATACTTATCTTAAAAAAAAAAAAAAGTTGCAAGTTTGCTGCTAAGTTTTGACTTAATGTCTAGATAATTACTTAGGTCTTGAAAAGTGTCAGCATTTCGAATTTGGCATGCCACCCATAACTTTCTTGTTAATAAAACTTTCAAGTGTATCGTCACAAATGACATCACAATTCAAACAAGCGATTGTTATAGGCTTTTTAGAACAGCTGAGTACTATAGCAAGCGCTTGTCTATCGTAATTCTTCTTTGACAAAATCACAAAAAAAAGAAACACCTGAAAGCAATTTAAAGACTTCAAGAAAGCCAGGCTTGTTGAATTTTTCAAATTGTATTGCCATGCCTCATTGTACCCAATCACGAGAACTGATGCAATAGGAAATTTATAATTTCTTAAATTGGACAGCAGGAGTATAAGTAGTTTTGTTATTCGCTAATTTAGAAATCAACAGCTTGGTGATTAGATTCAATGGAGTATGGAGAAATATAGCTTGCTTCGTATTTATGCTTTCAGATTTTTTCTTGTATCTTCTCTAAGAAAAATCATTACAAACATGGGCTTCTTAAGAGTACTTGGCTATTCTAAAACGTCCATAGCAACCGGTTGTTGGAACTGCGTCACGTGGTTTGTGACGACACCACAAATGGCATGCCCCAAGTCTTTATAGAGGGAGCCATCCGCCTCCAGAGTCATCTCGTACTTTCTGCCCATAAAAACCTGTGTTTATACCAACTTCTCAGTCCTTTACGTTTATTTCTTAAAAATCATCAATAAATAAATTTTATGCTTTTATTCTATAAATATACTACCTATTTCGCTGATTTTTTTTCTTTTTCTTTTCGATAAAGCAATAGTTTATATCAAAATAAATACTCTAGTTTTAAGCATGATAACGCCGATCAGATGGAAACAATGATTCATTGAACACAATAAAATCTAAAGAATAATATTTTTTTTGTATTTACTATAAACTCCCGATTATCCGCGGACCTCTCCTGTTTCCATTTTTTTTTTACTGTACAATAAATTACGGAATTAAAAAAAAAAAAAAAAATCTAGAATAAGGTAAACAATAAAAGAGGCTAACAAAATAAGTGAAGACAATTATAGACAAACAATTTAAAGAACGACCTTGTGGGCGGAGCTTAGATTACACTAAATTACGGGAGAGCCTTCTCCTTCTACATACACGTCAGACCGCTCACTTGTCAAATAAGCCACCAACATGAATTTTTTTATTATTATTTTGTAAATTTGATTTACATTCTTTCATTCATGTACACAAATTCGTAAGTTGAGTGTTATTTGAAACAAAACTTGACATCTGACGCTTGAGATATTACTTTTAGTTGTACATGGAGCGGGTAACGTTCCCCCCCCCCCCTAAACTAGCGTCTATAAAATAATTGTTTAAAATGCATGTACTGTGACTGTATGCATTGCCATTTTAATGTAAATAAAACATGTTAAAAGCATTTTTGTGTCTATTTTCGTCCTATTTCGGATTATCCGCGGTTGCCGCGCCACACAATACCGCGGATAATCGGGAGTTTACTGTATTTTTATCTCATTATAATAAATCTGAAGTCTTATTTGTCTGTAGCTTTTAATTAATACTTTAACATTTCTGCAAATATATTTTAAAGTTTAAAATTATTATTATGGCAGATAATTTTTAATGTCTAAATTACAAAATAATTTAATTTTAATAAAAGATCAGACGAAATTACAAAGGAGCTCGTGACAAATATATAAACTTAGAAAATGATATTTTATCTTAAGTTAGTTTCAAAGTTTCTGTATATTTTTTTTAAAGGCTTATTTTATTGTTTATTTACGGAGATTAACAAAAAAAAAATCCTTTCTTCGAATATAACAATATGTAAGACACAAACGAAGATATGATGTAAATATAAATAAAGCATATATTAAAATATTTTTAATGAAAATTTCAGGAGCTAAAGAAAAAGAGCAGGGAATGAAAGAAGTTATTTATTTCCCAGCAAACAAATTAATCTGAATTATGAAAGAATTCAGAAATTACAGTATTTTTCTTCATTTTACTTTTTTACATTCACTTCCAAAAGTTAAGCACGGAGAGGAAAAATATTAATTTCCGTAAGAGATCTGAATTAAAGAAGCTGAAATTTGCTGCAAAGGTAGAAGGACGTATGCAAATTATATAGGTAACAGTCAATCACGGTTTCGAGTCCAGAAATATGCAAAACAGGCAGTCGTATAAGAAGCCGGCATTGTGAAGGGTTACAGGAGTTGCATGTAAGTGCTCATGAAATTTGTTTAGAACGTTCGTACGATTTGTTTTCAAGCTAGACGTGTTTCTATGGCTTCCAGAAGACCAATGGAAGATTCTGAGCGCTGGTGGGCTGTCGGACGCATTGAAGCAGGACAGTCTATAACAGGTGTTGCTCGTATCTTCGGCGTTCATCCTTCCGTCATTTCACGATTATGGAAACAATTCCAAACCAGCCAAACAGTTGTCCGAAGACCTTTAGCCGGTCGTCCAAGGGTTATGGCCCCCGCGGAAGATCGATATATTGCTGTTGTAGCCAAGCGGAATCGAAGATCGATCTCCACAGGTGTGACTTCTATAGTTGCAGCGGCCATTGGTAAGATGATATCTGCCACTATGTTCGTCGAACGCTACACATGAATGGTCTGTACACCCGGATACCACGAGTTTGTGTTCCTTTATCCGTCCAATCCAGAGGGGCACGATTACAGTGGTGCCGCCAGCATATGAATTGGACTATGTCTGATTTGAGTAATGTTATGTTCACAGATGAGTCCAGATTTGCCCTACAACCCGATGATAAGCGTGTAAGGGTCTGGAGGGAACAAGGAACACGCAATCGGTACCAGAACATCACCGAACATTATGCATTCTGCGGTGGAAGCATCATGGTCTGGGCAGGGATTTCATTGGGATATCGCACAGACATGCACATCTACAGGCGAGGTTCTGTGACGCTGTACGGTATCGAGATGAAGTCCTAGACCCCATTGTGAAACTGTACGCTGCAGCAGTTGGTCCTTCTTTCGTTGAATGGACGATAATGCGCGTCCCCATAGAGCTGCCATCGTTGATGACTTTCTGGAGAGTGAGGGGATTGCGCGTATGGAGTGGCCGGCTTACTCGCTGGATCTTAATCCAATTGAAAATCTTTGGGATGCCCTCGGCCATGCTGTATGTCGACGTTTCCCACCTCCAGCCACTCTCAGAGCTTTAGAAACTGCCCTACAGGAGGAATGGCGATTACTGGATTCTGCGGTGGTTGATCACCTCGTAACGAGCATGATCACACGCTGTAAACTTTGTATGCAGGTGAGGGGTGCTCACATACCCTATTAATGTCGGTTTTTATTGTTTGTTTTGAATTTAAACATCATTTTGTTAATGACGCAAATAGAATGCCATCTTAATAAGTTTGAAAATTCAATATTTTGTTTATCTCTGTATGTAATTCTTTGTTTTGTTTCATGAATAAAAATAGAGCTTCTTACTTGCAGCATTTCATGTGAATCAAAGCAGTACTTGTCCATTTTTTCGCATTTTACCGCTCCGTGTTTAACTTTTGGAAGTGAGTGTATTTTCGCTATTCAAGTGTCCTATTTTTCATAATAAAATCGAATAGAAACATAAACCGAAATTCAAGCTAAATACGGCATTTTTTTTTTTTTCATTACTACAGTTCAGTTCATGAAAAAAGAGCTTTTGATGACGTAATTTTCTTATAGATTGATGTTTCCAAGACGTAACAGAGCCATCTATTGCTAAAATCCGGAACTGAATCTTATAAACATTACGAAAACATTCTGGTTTTGTATTTTCTACAGTTGCGAATACATAATAATAATTACAATTGAAATAATTCAAAATGTTCCACACTATTCCCCTTGTTTGGCTTTGCAATGTTTGTCCTTTCGTCCTTCCGTGGACGCCATCTTCGACTGACTGCTTAGAGTTCAAGTTGATGACATCCTGACTGGTGACGTTTGTTCCAGACAAAATCGATCGCTACATAATGACCATTTATGGCAACCCCCCCCCTTTTTTTTTTTGAAAACTACTATAGGTAGTATTCAGATATACTATATATTGGTTAATTTTTTTAAGACGTTAACAAATACAACTTTTTATTTTTATTACAAGTTTTTATTATAAGTTTTCTTTGTAATTTCGCCCTGCCTTTGCTAAAATTATTTTGAACTTAAAAATTAAAATTATGTAGCATAATAATAGAGTTTTTTTTTTTTTTCTCTTTATTTTTGAATACAAAAAGTTCTAAAATATGTTTGTGCAACTGTTAAACTATTAATAAAAATTTTGATTAGAGACAGACAAATAAAGACTTCAGATTTATAATAATAAAATAAAATAAAATTACAAAAAATATTATTATTTAGATTTCATTGTTTTTAATGAATTATTTTTTTACATCTAATTGACATTATAAAAGAGGATATCTAAAAATAAGTTATTTATTTTGATAAGCTACTAGACGGCTGCCCGTCGCTTCAGTCCGAAAGCCTCGCATACGTAACGAAAGAAAAAAAAAAAACATTTTATTAGTTCAAAAAATATTACATCAAGTAAACTAAAAACTAAAACCAAAAATAAATTAAAGTTTAAATTCTAAAGAAAACATACAATACAATATTGAAATCTATTTGTACAGTCGGAAATTTGCGCAGTTGAGTTGACCATGCCATATGTTGCCTGGCAACGTGAGTGCAAACTTCAATTTTTCGCGACGTACACACAAATGATGTTCTTTTTAATAATATAGATTGCTTTATTGAAAAGAAAAAAAAAAAAAAAAAAACATCGTTAAAAATCGATAGCATGTTTGTAGAATGAAAGCATATAATTTGCTTATTGATATTTAAGAAATGAAGGTAAAACTGGACTGAGAAATTGTTGTTTTTAACGTAGGTTTCTATAGACAGAAATTACGGACGACTCCGGAGGCGAGTGGCTCCCCCTATAAACATTTAAAACTGCGATTAGATTCCATCCATCTATATTAACAGGGTTTCTCAACCTTTTTTTTACCCATGGACCCCTTTTTCCTTCTTTTTTTTTTGGTGGACCCCCTCTTAGCTAAAAAGTAAAGGGATTATATTAATAATTAACGAAATAGTAAATGATTATGCTTTATTTTGAATGAAAACTAATTTAATGCACATAAATTATTCTGCAGTGGTAAATAATACATATTCTACACACTGGTAAATAATTCATAATAAACCATTTTAAAATAAGTGTGATTCAATGAGATCCCTGTGGACCCCGAAGAATATTACGTGGACCCCGGTTGAGAACTCCTGATCTGTAAGAACAATCAGGTTGTTCCTCCTCTTTCATATCATATTTCGATAATGCAATCCTCACACACTTTTCCCAATTTATTGTTTTAGGATTGACACATCCAGAAATTTGGCGCAGCTTAGCCGCAGCTGCTTTTGCGCCATAAAACACCAACCAACAACAACAACATCCAGAAATCACAGTCATTACATAACTATTAAATGACGTTACAAAGTCTTTGGTCATTTTATTTTGGAGATTCAAACATCATTTTACAAACATCCTCCTAATAAATAAATATAAAAATAAAAATCGATTGCCTTTTCCGTAACATAGGCAATGATCAAAAAATTTAAACACTATGCCTCAAATAGATAGGTTCTTTAAAAAAAAAAAAAATATGTTACTATTTAACAAATGGTAACTACGAAAGGCACAAAGGAACCAAAAAGATTTCCCACCTTTCCCACCAGGGAAAGCCTGGGACGGCCGTTTCGTCCTATTTGGGACTCATCAGCCAGACAAACTCCCCCGATGACAGGCTCAGAAGGTGCGAACATATAAGAAACTCTTGCTCCGAAAGCGAGACCCCAACAAAAGCAAAACACAACCAACCGAACAAAAGCAAAAACAAACAATAATAGAAAAAAATGTCAAATCCTTGGCCTGCGTTCCGCTAGGCTCAAAAGGAATTTGTCTATAGCCTAAAACAAAGCTTTTAAACTAATTTTGGTTCCTTTGTGCCTTCCGTAGTTAACATTTTGTTAAATTATTAGTCACGTAAAATTTGTTATAACTTAAACTGGTTAGTGAAGCTTTGCTTTATGCTATAGACAAATTCCTTTTGAGCCTAGTGGAACGCAGGACAAGGAATTGACAGTTTTCTATTATTGTTTATTTTTGGTTGTGTTCTGTTTTGTTGGAATCCCGCTTTCGAACGGGAGCGAGAGTGGGTTTCTTATATGTTTGAACTTTTGGAGTCTGTTATCGATTGAGTTTAGCTGGCAGATGAGACCTAAATAGGACGAAAAGGTCGTCCCAGTCTTTCCCCGGCGACAGCTCGAGGTGCGAAATGTTTTAGGTTCCTTTGTGCCTCCCGTAATTACCATTTTGTTAAAGTATTAGGCACGTAAATTTGTTTTAACTCCAGTTACTATTTGTATGACAAAACCCAATGCGGACGTCTTTTACGGACGACTTCCATCTCTACAACCCCCCCCCCCCCCCCTAAGAAAAAGCACTACTACTTTAGCTTTAATTAAATTAACTGGATTCTAATTAATATAAAAACGCCGTTATAACGGACTTGCCTTCGAAGAAACTGTAAGCAAGAATAAGTCGTGTAATACTGTCCTTGAAGAAAAAGGTGACGTTATTATTCAAGTGATTACTTAAAGCAAAATGAAACAAAACAGATGACCATATTTCTTCCAATGAACTTAACAAAAAAGGAGACAATCCTTGGGCTGGTTTCTCGCAGGTCAGAATCTTAATCACTGGTAAGGTCATGGTGTGGGGAAATTTAGAGGCCACAAAAGGAAGGTGGTCCAGGATAATTTCAGAGCAGACTTCCTTGACTTCCATGTTCCATCAACATTACTTGAGTGAGTAAACATAAGTACGAGGTCATTTTATGTGTTTCTATTCTTTGCGTATACAATGCAAAGGGTTCAAAAGAATAGGATTAAACCAATCATAATCTATTCACATTTTTTTTTTTTTTGCTAATGAACAAGAGCGTCTCATTTAAGATTATTTCTTTTTAAAGTTGCTTGTTTCTTTCCAAGTTAACTTGTACGAGAGATTTTTAATCAGGATTAAAGCATCACGTCAGTATGCTTGAACGAGCCTGCGTACTATAGAAGATGGAGGATCCTGCGATCAGCAGTCGAACAGGGGGCCTAAGAGAGCTTTTTAACAATGATTTTTTTTTTTTTTTTTTAAACTGAATTTCATGAAACTATTCTCAAATAAAGGCGTGGCCGAATTCTAAATTACTAGCGAGTTTCTTTAATCGCGGATGATCGCTTGTTTACATCCGGGTAATGTAATCTTCTGAAATGAGATATTTAGCTCAGTCATTACAATTTAGGAGTTGTAAACTTGTTTAGATTAAAATCAAATTATCGTCACACAGTTTTCTATTTATTTATTTGCGGAGAAGTGTGAAATATAAAAAAGGAAAAAAAAGTGCAGACGGCTCTCGGTGTCTTGACTCCGAGATTAATTTCCAATAAATGCTATCTGCTATAGATGCTTTATTAAATTATTAACCCCTTCCCTTCTACGGCTGTCGTCTCACACGTCGTAAAATAAAGGAGATATTAGAGCATCTATAAAATACGGAACGTTTTTTTTAGCCACTCTCACCCTTTTCTAATAAGTTGTAAATGAAAATCAAAACAAATGACTAAGTTTCTTTAAAATTTTCAGTAATTAAATTTACGCTGTGTCATTTTTTTTTCTAATTTTAGTAAAGTTAATTTGTTTAGAATAAACTTGATATTAACTTATTTTAATAGATTTTAAGTTTTAAAATTAAAAATAAAATTATTCGAATTTAAGATTTAAATATTCATAATTATTATTTCTGACTTTTTCTTCCTTCGTTAAATATTATAATTATATGGGGCAATCGCCTTATAAAATGGGACATGCTATACAATACAGGACAGATGGCAACAATATTCCCCTAACATTTCGTATTTCAGTGTTTAATTATACCTATTTTTTTTTTTTTTAAGGATTAAATCCAATATGTCTTCTTATTGAACTAATAGGTCTTTCTATAGGAAACGACGATTATATCAACTTTAGGACAGTTAAAAAAGCCAGACTACAGAAACTACTGCTATTAAATCAACAAACATGCATAATTAATGCACAAAAGCATATTATAATCCTTACAAAGAAACCCCATATACAGGTTGACATTCAAAAATCCGGCCAACGATAATCCGGTTCCTTCAGATTTCCGGCATGGATTTCGAAGCGCAAATTCCGTAGAACTGTTTTATTTAGTTGGTGTATATTAAAATTTCATTTGCTTTTCATTTAATGCTTAATTTTCTTTCTTTAAAAGACTATAAAGGTAGTCATTTTCTGTTAAATATATACAGTATATATAACCATAAAAAAATCCGGCATTTTCAAAAATCCGGCAGTCCTCAGGTCCGGAAGTTGCCGGATTTTGAATGTCAACATGAATATGTATAATATATATATAT
>JAFIDM010000179.1:23192446-23208762 GCA_023159025.1 Thereuonema tuberculata | reverse complement strand
CTGCCTTCGGCTCGTCTTGGCGGGGGCACTGCCGTGCCCCCAGATATATATATATAAAATACTTCTTTAAAATTAAAAAGAAAAAAAAAAAGTTTAAAATCACATGTTTACTTTAATAATGCATTCATTTTTCATTATCCTATGCGTTTATTTTTATTTGATACTGGTACTGTATAAAATGAACTTTCTCGAAAAGAAACATTTGTCATTTCTTGGGAACGAAACAGAATAAGAACTGCAATCATATCAGACACCTATAAAATGAGTCCCTTCTAAATGACTCGCCCAACTATTGATTTTTGATTAAAAAAAAATATTGACCAAATCCATGATGCTTTTAGAAAAGGTTATTTAAAATCGATCACATTCTTGAGGTAAAATCAGCGAATAACCAATAAAAGTGAATATGCAGCAAGTCATTGCTTCAACTATCCAATCGACTCGTCACCTTGATTTTTGGCACAGAAAAATATCAAATCAAAATCGATCATGCCACTGTGGAATAATCACTAAAAAATGTAGTTTTTAATTCAAAAACCAGCACACAGAACAACTTTCAGAATTAATATTTGTTTACAGTTCTCAAAAATCAAATCACATTGCACATTATCCCTATTTTTAATTACTGTTATATTTTCTAAAAATACTAGTCGGCTACCCGTCGCTTCGCTCCGGAAGCCTCCCTTATGTAACGGAAAACAATTTTTTATTTATTAAAAAAAAAACACACACACAAATTACATCAAGGAAACTAAAACTAAAATTTTTTAAAAGCTTTTTTTTTTAATTTAATTTTTGAGGTCTATATTCTCTCAATCTACGACTGCTTTTAGAACCACCTTGTAAATCATATATCTATGATATATTTTTATTTTTTACAGAGATTAGAATGTAGGCCTAGTGGTCTAATGGCTAAGACGTCTAACTTCTGAGCAGTATTCTACCTAATAGAAATAGTGCATCTTTCTTTCTTGACTATCTTTTTTTTTTTATTCCTATTGATACTTTTCAGTGGTTTTCGAGTTAGAAATAGTGATGGTTTTTGAGTTACAAATAGTGATTTTTCAGTATTCTACCTAATGAAATACTGCTTCTTACTTCTTGACTCTTTTTTTTTTTTTTATTCCAAATGATACTTTTCAGTGGTTTCTGAGTTACAATAGTGTTCAGTATTCTATCTAATAGAAATACTGCTTCTTTCTTTTTTGAGTCTCTTTTTTTATTCTAAGTGGCACTTTTCAGTGGCTTTTGTGTTCCAAAAATTGATGGTTTTTGAGTTACAGATAGTAATTTTTCAGTATTCTATCTAATAGAAGTGTCGCTTCATTCTTTTTTGACTCTCATTTTAATTATAATTGTCACTTTTCAGGGACGTTTGAGTTACATTTATTGATGGTTTTTGAGTTGCAAATAATGATTTTTTTCGGTATTCCACCTCAAAAAAAGAGTGCTTCTCTGTTTCTTGACTCTGTTTTCTTTACTCCAACATCTGGCGTGTACACCCACATATTTTTCAATATCACATAGGATTTGGTTAAGTAAGAATATTTAAAATATTGCAACGTTTCGGCAATTATCGTTCTAATTGTCAGTTTCGAATTACAAATAAACTGACTGATGTGAAATAAATAAACAATCTTGAGATTCAAAAAAAAGATTGAATACATTCCTTATTGATGGGGGAAAGGAAAGGAGATATAAGTCAAAAAACCATTTGAAGAGAGTTGTAGTCCCTTTGGCCTAATGGATAAGGCATCTGACTTCGGATCAGAAGGTTGCAGGTTCGATTCCTGTCGCGGATGTTTCATTGTAAAAATTATTTCTATTTTCCATTCGCTTAGAAAATTGCGCCGGACAGACACACAGACAGAAAGACAGACAGACAGACAGACAGAGAAATAAAAGATTTTAGTAATATAGATTAAATATGTCGTTCAAGAAATTGAAATATCTCACCAAAACTGCCATGGGATCTTTAGAGCAATCCTACAGTTTGTGACAACTTAAATGTCTTAACATTATAACATGTGATTTACCATTGTGCACTGGAAAATAATCCTTAATACTTATTAAAAATAAATAGCATCATTCGAATTAATAACGTGAATATGTTAGCGATTCAGCAATGATCAGCTGTCCTGGTAAAAGATATTTGACCAGTGTCATCTGAATTTGTATTTAATGTCTACAGAAAAACCTTCGAATAAAAATCCTCATCTCATACTATTGTAGAATTCATAATGAACTTAAATAAGGCTTTTGCTTTTTAATCTTCACAATGGACTCAGCAACGCTTAGTGAAGACCTATACAACAGCATTGATGTATTCTGTTCTGATGCAATATGCATGAATTTTATTTTTAAAGTACAATTCCTACAGCTTCCAGAAATTTCATCGAGAATCTTCTCTATATATTATTTCTCAAAGGTGTTTTTTTGTCGGTTCGTCATATCTCCCTTAATACTTCATCAAAATCAGTGATTGAGATATCATTTTGAAGATTACGTTCGCTAACGACGAAAAATAAACAAATTGTTTAAAATTAATGTTTTTGTTAAAAAACTTTATTTTAAAAACCTTTTTATAAAAATGTAGAAGGCGCCATCTATTAACAATCTGTTTAACTAACATGCACGACAGCTGTTGGAGTTGTTTATTATTTCTCAAAGGTGTTTTTGAGAAATAGCCGACTAGAAATAGTCGACTCGTCAAAAATGCTTAAGAAACATTTACTCTCTTTCAAAATGTTTAAGTAACAGAACAGGACTTCTCTTATTTCATTGATTGATCAGGAAAAAGATGTTATATGGATGCAAATAAATTTGTGAGTAATAAAGCAACCACTGAGCAAATTCAGATTACAAAATTGATCTGCTGAAGAACTCGGAGAAGTTGAAGAGTGGATAGTCGAGATTTGTTTTAAAAAAAAGCCCTTGTGAAGTCTTAAGAAATGAGGAGGACGAATTATCATTTTGTCTTTCAAAGACAAATTAGGTTAATAAGATTCACGAAAATGCACAGAAATTGCAAGAAATGGAAATTCGAATCAATCTTATTTTGGATACAAAAGTTTTTTTTTTTCATTGATTCTGTAAATTGCTGTGGTCTAAGTTTATTTGTTGATTTAAGTTTTAAATAAGCTCTTATGAAATAAAGAACATTTTAAACATTCGAGTCTAAATTCCGTTTTATATATTTACAAGCCATAGTAACTAGCAATGTTATGGGAAAACCAATGATTTGCCAACTACTAATCACCTCTTCATCTCTCTTCTGTGAAACAATCTAATGACTGAAATGACTATTTCAAAACAATGGAATTACTAAGCAAGAGAAGAGAGAGAAATTTTGATTTTGAAAATCAGTTTTGACTACCAAGATATGAGAAGATTTAGAAAGCGTTATGCAGAAGTACCTCAGGAATCGAGTAAGTTTTCCACAATTTTTTGAAAATTTGAGTATGGAGAAGAACGTTTTGCATATTCTCTCAGTCCCGTTGATTCTGTGCGATCTTCACTTGACTTTACAGCAGGAGTTCTCAACCGGGGTTCACATGTAATATTCTGCGGGGTCCACAGGGATCTCATTGAATCACACTTACTTTAAAAGGGTTTATAATGAATTATTTACCAGTGTGTAGAATATGTATTATTTACCACTGCAGAATAATTTATTTGCATTAAATTAGTTTTCATTCAAAATAAAGCATAATCATTTACTATTTCGTTGATTATTAATATAATCCCTTTACTTTTTAGCTATGAGGGGGTCCACCAAAAAAAAAAAAGAAGGGAAAAGGGGTCCATGGGTAAAAAAAGGTTGAGAAACCCTGCTTTACAGTATTTCCTGCAAAATCTGTTGACTCGGCCTGTTATAGGGACTGAATTTTTGAATAACAAACATTCTTCACATATTTATAAAATCAATTAATTATGAAAATGACCATAATAAACTACAATTGTACCAAAAAAAGAAGGCTACTATATTTCATTCTATACTGGCTAAATATTAGAGTTCAATACAATACGAAAATTCCTAAGAGACAAGAAATATCAACCCAACAATATGAAAATATTCATACATACTTACAATATTGTGATAATATTTTTAGCCGATGCTTTTGGCTTATCCTTTTATTAAATGCCTTTTGTGCTAGCGCTTAGCGGGCTAAGGTAATTATGCTGTACTAGTTATAGCGATTTTTCTATTGTCATTTGCTTATGTGGGGGTCCCACTTCTGAGAGCCATAGGCTTTCACGTATTCTTAGCTTGATCGATGCTAAATCTGGTTGACGAGTCCTAATAAGGACGAAACAGCTGTCCCAGATTGCTGTCAATGATGGCTCAAAGGCGTGAAAGCAAACGAATTTGTGCACTTCTACATTTTTTCCGTTTTTCATGTTACATTCGATGCAAGTTAAACCTTCTTATACAAAGCATTAAAAATTATTCAAAATTCTGATAAAATCCAACTGTTTACAAATGAAAGAAAGAATGTATGGAGTTTCCAACTTTAGACTGTAAAAACTGATCCTATAATTCTACACGATTTTGGTAAGGAAATTAACTGAAATCAATGTGGGGGGGGGGGGGGATGAAATAAACAATCTGGCTATTTTAGCTTGCTCTAGATTGTAATATTCAATCTTTAAGTTTTATTATTATTATTATACTTTTATTGTGAGACTGCATTATTTATTTTAATATAGCTATAATGCTAAAATTTATTAAAAAACAAAATCTCATATCTAAAATTAAGTACCATTTAAACAGAAAAAAGGGACTGGTTAAAAAAATCCTTATATATTATTTCTCAAAGGTGTTTTTGTGTCATATTTCCCTTAATACTTCATCAAAGTCAATGATTGAGACATCATTTTGAAGATCACGTTCCCCGCTAATGACGAAAAATAAACAAATTGTTTAAAATTAATGTTTTTGTTAAAAAATTTTATTTTAAAAATCTTTTTTATAAAAATGTAGAAGGCGCCATCTATTGTTCATTTCTTTATTTCCACATTACCATTCGGTGACTGATCAAGATACCATGCGAATTATTCGCACGGGTCAACCTTTTTATAAAAATGGAGAAGGCGCCATCTATTGACAGTGTGTTTAACTAATATGCACGACAGCTGTTGGATTTGTCTATTATTTCTCAAAGGTGGTTTTTTGATGCGAATTCTTCGCACGGGTCAACTAGTAAATAATAATAATAATAATAATCAAAAGCAAAAATCAGATATAAACATAAATAGAAGGTAACTGATGATAAATAAAAGAAATGAATTTAAATATAGATGTTATTTTTTTTTTCATACTGTACATTTTAAAAGTTTAGATTAAATGAAAATCACCAACACACAAAATTTTGCTTCAAAATAGATAATAAAATTTAAAATACAGTAGACTCCTTCTTAACTGGTCTCGGATCAACCAGCCGCCCACCTGTGCTCTGTGACTCTGCTTTTAAAAAGAAAAATGCAAAATAAGAAGCAGAAAACAATCACAGATTTCTTTAAGTAATTGCTTTTCCAAAATGTACAGTACTGTATAGTTTTGTTTTTTTCCTTACTTTAGCAAATGTGTGTGTTTGTTTCATAAATTTTTGTTTTTGGTTATTGTGATATAAGCTTGTGAAACAAGTATATGAGTGTATACTGAAACTTGTATGTACTCGAAGTATATAAACTTTAATTTTGTAAAATTATATAATCTTTTTTCTTTTATTGACTTTTTTCATATAATTAAAACAGTAGAAGTACTTTAATTCAGTTAAAAATTAATTTAAGTGTATTTCCCGGTTTAACCGGCCAATTTGCCAACTGGCATAGGGTCCGGTCCTAAGCTGAACAGTTAAGAGGACGTCTACTGTACATTACAGAGCTTTCGGAAACCTTGTGCGACTCCCTTGTCAATTACACCTCTAACTGACAAGGGAGCAGCACAAGGTCTCTGAAAGCTCTTTAATGTACAGGGTTATTCTAAAAGATGGACACAATTTCATTAATTTATATTTAATGAAATATAAATTGAACATGAACATGAATATGGGTCTGCAAAATCCCTGTACAACATTGCAACATGAGAGATTCGGCGAAGCTAAACGTGTTCTGTGCCTTATCACGGACAAAAGTTTATGGACCATTCTTTTTTGAGGAAAGCACTGTAAGTGGAATAACGTACATGGACATGTTGGAACAATGGCTTTTTCCTCAACTTACCGAAGATTCACAAGACTTCATTTTCCAACAGGATGGAGCTCCACCATTGGCACCGTGATGTCCGAAGATTTTTAAATCAATCCCTTCCTCAGCGATGGATTGGTCGCATGGGAAATCAAGACCTGGCTCTACACTTCTGGCCACAGAGATCTCTTGATCTCAGGCCATGTGACTTTTTCTTGTGGGGCTATGTTAAGAAAGCTGTTTACGTCCCATCTCTACAACAACTCTGGCTGACCTGCGGAACCGTGTCACTGCTGCAGTGAACTCAGTAACACAAAACATGCTTATTCGCGTGCGGGACGAGTTTGGCTACCGATTCGATGTTTGCTGTGCAGCAGAGGGGAACACATTTAACATTTATAAACTGTGTTTAAAAACTCTGAACTTCCTCTTTTTATTAGTATGTAGATTGTTCATGTCCAATTTATATGTCATTAAATACAAATTAATTAAATTGGGTCCATCTTTTAGAATAACCCTGTATTTTTCAATTTTATTATATATTTTTAAACGGAAATTTGTGTGTTGGTGGCTTTTATTTAATCTAAGTATGTTATTTTAGGCACATGTTAAAACTTATTTTATATTTTAAAAGCATGAACTAAATTTTCTCTCTATCTCTCTGAGGAAATGCTCTTTTTTGTATATCATATGTAACTAAGCAGCAACAAAAAAAGGCCTGTTTCAAAACTATCTTAAAACATTTGATCATGAGAAGCTCAATGATCCAAATACACCAAAATATGTAAATATTTGAAATCACAAAAAAAATGATAGAAAAAAACAAAAAAATGGCACTAACCAGAAAATTATTTTTTCTTTTTTCTGTGCTGAAAAGGAGATAAAGAAATTGTTACCAAATAATTACAAAGAACTTTAAACTTAAATTAAAAAAATAAATAAAAAAGGTTAATATGAAAAAATTAGGCATGACAATATTTTTAAAGTGATATTTTTAAAGTGGAAGCACTGTATGAATGATGATATTTTTTTTTCTTAAAAACTATTAAGATGAATTAATCACAAAGATCTAACTACAAAGCTTTAATTATAATGAGAAAACTTTGATATCAGAAGCGTAATTACATTGTCCTTGGTTTAGACAAGATTCATAGTCCACATAAATCAAGAATTATAAAAACAAGTGCAAACAAAAATTCAATAGCATTTCAGAAATTGGTAGAAACACAGGGCAAGAAAAAGCAAAATATTCTCAAAGAAGATTGGTATTAGGCTAAAACAATTCTTGAGGAACAGAAGAGATCACAATAGTTTCTATATATTAAAGTTAAGTAAAATGTGAATTGATAACATTCATTATAGCTTATATGTTTTACATGGTAGATTTATAAAATCTCCAAAAACTTGAGTTTCCTTACAATTCATTATCCAACAAATGAATATTAATGAATATTAATTCATTATCCAACAAATTTGCCCTAAGACAAAGGCTACTAAGACTATTAAGACTTACTTAAGCTAAGAAAACTATTAAGAAAGAATATGGGAAAAGCCTCAATATTGTGTGTAATTAGACAAAAAGAATTAAAAAAAAAAAAAATTTTTAAAGGAAAAGACTTTCTCTGTGTTACTGAACAGAAGTATATGGAAAAAAAAATCTACTACACCATACAGCTTTCTTAAATATTTTTGTTCTCGGCTTCAAATACAATGGTAGATTCCAATACTAAATTAAAAATTAATCATTTGTAAACTTTAGAGCCTTTATTTAATTTACTGAAGATGCCAGAAACCTCATTTACATTATACTTACTAATATTTAATAGTGGGTCATCCATTAATCTAAGACTAGTAACAGACTTAGTTAACTGCTGCACTGATGATTAAAAAAAAAAAAAAAAAAGAAAAAGACTCCTGTAACAGTGGAATAACTCAATAACAAACAAAACAACACAGGAAGTTGAACCTAACTGGGTTTAAATTAGTAGAAATATTTGTCAAAAATTTTTTTTATATGTTAGCCAGTCCTATTAGGTAAACTTATATGAAGATATCTGTGATATTGGTGCTGATTGATTAATATTATAAAAACAAAAACATAATATATATATAAATTAAAAATGCAAAATTAGTTTCTCATCAATTACGTCGGATATTAATTTTTTTTTTTTTATATTTTTTCATATTTTTATTTTTTTCCAAATTATAATTTTTCCAATTTAATTGACTAAATAAATTGTAATTTATTTTATTTTCCAATCTTTGACCAAATTTGTTATTTAATTTTTCAATTTGAAAAATTCTTAACCAATTTTGTCTACTTCAAACTGTCCTCTTTAAAATGTGACTGAATTATAAATAGCATCTTTTTTTATTAACATTTCATTTAAACCCGTTTTCAAATTTCATCAGTAAATGAGGAATCAGAGTATAAGAATCCAACTGATTAAATTTTACAGATTCTAATATGTTATAAAACAAAGACAAAATTGATTTTTATAGGAAAAATTGTAGTTCCACTAGATTGCCAACTATTTTTATTATGATTCTATTCAATGTAAACTTCTATCTTTCATTTAGAATATTTAATTTACATTTTCTAGAAATGTAACTAATTTTAAAGAGTCAAATCAAGTTTCTTTTTAATTTATTAACATAAGAAATCTGAATAAATTCTTTTTTTTTTTTTTAGCTAATTACATTTTTAAGACAACTGTAAAAAAAAACCCTGAATATCTTTTAATTATATCTTCATGGAATATGTGAAAGGACAATACTAACAAACACTTTCAAATTTAGTGGATGCCCGAATAATTGAAATAATATTATGAAAGAAAAGATTTTATGATGCAGTTTATATCAACTGAATATAGTATACTCTCGATATCTCGAAAAATTATTTTTCCACTTGATATTACATATTCATCTAATGTTAATTTTAATTCTTATGTCGAAGAGTTTTCACTCAAAACCTTGTTATGTTGAAGCAAATAGAAGTATTTTCCCACACCAGAGATGTCGCCAGGCCACGATACTGGACTTTTTTAAAGAAATTCTAGCAATGTAAGTTCATTGTATTTTACTAATTCTTTTAAATTTAATGTGATTATTTTCGACTACTTTTAATAATTAAAATTATCATTGCTGTATTTAGACTTATTGTCAACTATCATTACATATTTATACTTATTCTCATCTATCAAGACTAATTTTTAGAATATTATTCCGTATCTTGTGTTTTACGTGAATTTTTATGTTTTGGTTATGACCTTGTTATCTCGAAAACTCCCCATCTCGAATTTATTTTAGCGTCCCTTCGACTTCGAGATATCGAGAGTACACTGTACCACAATTCCAAATTAATTCTCTGATTTTTTCTCTCTTTCATTCCTTTGTCAAATTATTAATAAAGAACTTAAGAATTCTCTTGCTTTCAGTTTATCAAAGCATAGCATAAATAAAGGCAATACTTTAAACAGATCTGCTCTGGGATGCTAGAAAGATTTGCAATTCCAGAGCTTCTGGGGTAAGAAGCAAGAAAATTCTTAAACATAATTTGGTAAGGAATTTACCAAATTGACGGAAAGAGAACTGAGATTAATGTCATAGCTAATTGATGAACAGTCATTAAGGTTATCATAACAAGACATAATATCTTAATTACTGTTTTGTATGGAAGAAACAACTCTGAATTCAATGAAAACAATAAACGAGCATATCAGGCATTATCCTATTAGTGTCTCTGATTTATAAATGGTTAACTTTATTTTCTGAACTGTATTTGTGCATGAGCACAATAACTACATCTACACTGTCGATTAGAAAATCAGTTTTATTACAGACTTTAGTCCATGTTCAGAAGTAAAGGCAAGCTTTGAAAATACCTTCATATGTATCGTTGAGATTCACTGTTACTTATCATTAATTAATTATTTGATAAAAGTTTAAAGAAACACACATAAATTAGAAGTTAAAAACGTAAGTTAAAACTTTTAAAAGAGGTGTGACCAGTTTCAGCTTTTTTTAAATGTTTTAACTTACGTTTGTAATTTCTAATTTGTGTGTGTGTGGTTTTTTTTTTAACTTTTATCCGATACCTTACATGAACACATGTTAAATTTTCCCTATTGACATTAATTATTTATTTTAAATTTAAAATTAATTCATCACAACCTATTTTCATAAGTTGCTTCATTTTATTACTTCTGTTAATCAAACTTTTTTTTTTTCCCTCAAATTAATTGTCTCAAAATGAAAAATGAATATTTTGTATTTCTTTAAGAAATGAAAATGGTTATGTAACCCTTACCTTGCTTTCTTTACTTCTTGAGGCCAGTAACAGAAAAAGATGAATCTTCAGATATTTAGTATTTAACCTGCTCTTAATAAACGTCAATCATTCTTACTTCCAATTTCATATAAACAGTTATATTTTACTTACAGAATGAGCCAAATCATACATTTATTAAACAGCAAATAAAAAATAACAATACCATCAGATGCAGCAACTATAGTTTCGCCAGAAGACACTAGCGGTGACGAGCTTATAACAATACATGAACTTTACAATTTATCGAATATGGAGCCCATTGGATTTTTGTATTTAAGGGACTCTCAGTTCTGCAGTGAATAAACAAGCCGATCCAAACCTCTCCGATTTCATTTAAAGGGAAATTTTTCCAGTCATCCACAGAACTCTCCACCTCCATTTAAATGTTATGGACCACTCAACAGATGTCACAAACGAACCTTTCCAGAGCAGTCACATCTTTGTTGGTTTTCTGCCATTTCTGACCCAGCTTCAGTCCTTCAAATGCAAGAACTTTTATTGTGTTATCAGCTCATCAACGCCAGCATCTGCTATCGAAACTATTGTCTCTGTATTTGATGGTATTTTTATTCTTTAAACATTTTTTAATAAATGTGTGATATGGCTCATTTTGTCAATTGAAATGTTCGCATGTTAAACTTGAACTTTACAGTTATATTTTATTTATGTGAAGTTGCAGAAAAGTAAAATTTATTGAATAATAGACAATGCACTTTGTTTTTGAAGTTTGCTTTGATGACTGTAATATTACTGAAAATGCAAATCATTTATTCTTATTTGATAAGAAGCCTTTCCTGTTCCTTTATACGTACTGTACTGCACTTACGATCCTGGTTCTTTGACTAATTAATTTCGAAATTCTTAACGAATCAGCTACTTCAGCAACTGTTTTATATAATCTTATAAAGAAGGATATTATTTGAAATTTCTTTTTTTTTTTATTACTGGAAAAGTTAAATGGCTAACAAAAGCCTTTACAAACAAAAAAAGGAGTTTAATTTATATAATACAAAAAATGAATTAGAATCAGAGAAAAATAATGGACAAATTTCTAGAAAAATGGTTTACTTCTCAAATAAATTATTTAGGCATTGCTATGTTAATTTCATAAACATTTTCCCCAAATTTTTAAGGTCCCTGAGTTCAATTTTTAATTTTCTTCTGTAAAAAAAAAGCATTTATAATATATATATTTTCTAATTTAATATTTTGTTTTCCTCTGAGCCATAATCACACACTACGCCAATGGCTTACTTCCTGGATTCATTTCATTACTCATTTTGAAAAGATTATCTGCAGGTAAATATTTACAAACATTTTCAATCTGATATTTATTATTAACAGATTGATCCTGTTACTAACATATTACATTACATATTAAAATATTGTTTTTTAAATTACAGTGCTTTTTAAGGGAAGTGTTACTGATAAACAATGAAAAATTCTTCAGTTCTATTTGAAATATTCAACAATAATGGAGTGTTTTTAAAAATAATTCATATAGTTAATTTTTAAATTTATATAATCATTTTTTTATTACCAAATTTAAAGACAGGCTTTGTTGTTATTCAGATGTAATTGATGTTAACAGAGTAGAATGAGTTTTCCAATAGAGAGGATACGAGTAAGTGGGCAAATTTATATTCGACTGATTCATAGAAACGTCTAATTCAAGATTAACAACCAAGCGAAACAACTCAATTTTAATGTAAACCATCCATAAAAATTTCAATTTGCACTAAAAATTAGTTACAATAAAGAATGTGTTTTTTTCAAGAAATATTAGTAATAATAGACCAAACAAAAAAGCAGCTGTAATAAAATAGTTTTGATCTTCTGCATTCTGAAAACAGACTCAAATCTTTCTGTTATGGGATCACTAAATACTTATCATAATTACAGAGGTAATCAGATCCCTAGATTTCTTACCTTCAACAACTGAAGTTTTTTTTTTTTTTGTTCCGTCCAAATTCTAATTCTACGATCGAAATAAAAAATAAATAAAAATAATCTTTACTTCTACGCTAAAAACCACACTTCTATCTAGCACAGCAACCTCCAACAGCAACATCTGGTCCCAAATATGCCATTTAAAAAGTCGCTTTTTTATCTTAATTTCTTGCACAAATTAATAAGATTAATAATTGCAATCTAATTATATCAAATTTGCATAACTTAACAATTATCCAATCAGCTGTCATCTCAACTGAATGGTATTGGGTTATTTCAAATGGAACAAGACCTGTTAGAAAGAAAAATATACAACAAAATTCATTTTTCAGATTAGCTTTCTTTCTTTGTTTTCTTATTATACAAACAACTTCATGTTTTGGTAAGAGTCTAAAATTAACAATATACGGAAAAAAAAAATTAAATCAAATATATTTTACTTAAACAGTCTAATCCCCCCCTCCCTTTAAATAACAGTTATATATATTATATATACATATCAATTTATATTATATATATAACATTTATTTGAATCAATCTTGCACACAGGTGATTATAAATATTTTCTTCTGGTTTCTCTGTTCTTTAAAATTAAATTCCAAAGCCAAGTTCATGATATGATGAAAGCATTAGCACAAATACAGAGATGCAAATAGTGTTTTTAATTAGCTCTTCTTTTTTTTCCCACTAGGAAAAGAAATCTGCTGATTACGTGAATAGTTTTTGTTAAGTGCAATGGATCCATTCAGCAGATTTCTCTTACAACTTTGGCTTGAAATCCACTTAAGACATTTTATTTATTTTTTGAGCTACTTATATGTAATATTGGAGGCATCTGTGCATTTTTGTAATCAAAAGAAAAGCTTCCACGAAATAAAACCTATTGATTCACCGCTCTTCTAGTGTTAGAGTCTCTTGAGGATAAAGATGTAGATTCTTCAGCGTCTGTTGTGAATCTAGCGTTGTTAACTAAAATAAAAAAAAAAAGGGGGGGAAGAAATTTCAAAACATTGAAGTTTGGGAAAAACAAATGAAATACTAATATTATTGTTATATAATTTCAGTTTTAATATTTCTTTAAGTCTCACTAAACCTTAGAATAAAAATTATTTTATCAAGCTACTACAACTTTAATTATGGGATTAATGCGCAAGTAATGCATAATAAAATAAGATCATAGGAAAACTGGGATGGGAGGAGATAGAGCAGATTATAAAGGAAAAAAAAAATATATACACAAACCCACATTCATAAATGTAGACAAAATAGAAAAGATTTGCACATAAACGTTTGTAGATGTCACGAAGGAGAACTTGAAAAGGCTTATTTATGGGAAAATTAGAAATGTTGTAGGTAATTTCTAACAAATGCTTTTGTGGTAACAGAATTATATGGATTATTTTTAATGAAGGTTATTGCTTTAGCCAGTATCCTATCAAAATTGGAATGATGACATGAGATGTCAGCGATATTAATGAAATCAAGAATGTGACAAGCATCATTATAATGCGACACAGTGGCAGAATATTTGGTTTCAAAAGCTTTTTGGTGCTCATTAACTCTGACAGAAAGGGCCATCTTCGTTTGACCAATGTATGGGAGAGATTTACATTTGGTGCAGCATATTTGATTAACAATGTTAGTAGAATCCTTGGTATTGTTATTTGAAAAGGTTATTTTGTTAAAAACTGAAAATGCTATTTTTAAATTGTCAGGTTTGAATAATTTGATTATATATTTAGTATTAGAAGGTATGAAGGGAAAATAGTAATATTTACAAGCAGGTGTTTTGTTACGTTATTGGAATTAACGGAAAGACTGGTTTTTAGCATTGTTAACAGCACTGAGTCGTTCATAAAATAGGCAATGAAATATTCATTGTAATATAAGATGCTTTTGATATTACTAAATTCATTGTAGAAGGAATGAAGACTGCTACATGCTACAGTATCAAAGGGTCCTTCACACCATAGAGTCGACTATGTTATTAACTTTACATCTGTGGGGATGGAAACATTTGTACAATATCATATGATTGACAATATTTGTAGTGAATTCAATATGGCTGACCACACCCTTTAATTTCAACTTCAGCATCCTGAGGTTGGCAAGATACCATTTCTTGACATACTCACCTAATTCTACAATAATAAGCTCATCACCAGCGTTTATTGTAAACCTAAACATCTAATAGATATATCCATTACAAATCTTTCCATCTTCATAAATATAAGGTTAAGACAGTCGACTTTACAGTTTGAAGGGAGCTTTGGTACTGCAACAGTTCTCATACCTTGTACAATGAATTTAATAATATAAAAAGTGTCTTATAATTACAATGAACATCCCTCCAGTCTATTATGTACACGATTCATTTGTTTTATATTTATATTTGTTTAATGAGGACTTGACAAGTCATCGAAACTGTTGGTTTTATTTTTTTATTTATTCCATTTTGGTTTATTTTCATTTTTAAGTGCAGTTTTATTCATTTCATTCATTTAAATACTACAACTTTTTATCAATATATAATACAGTAAATTATTACAAATTATTAAAAGAATTGTTAAGAATTCAATTTAATCAAAAAAGATTAAATATGACCAGTGAACAGATCTAAGAAAAATGGCAACAGGAAATTCAAAACAAAAGGTTTTCTTTCAAACAAATTTCTTTTAGCGTTGGCTTTTATCTGTGTAGTGAATGGTTGTCTGTAAAACAATAGGACTGCTGTATCTTGGCAATAGAAAGGCCCGTTAAATTAGTTTTAAGAATCAGGTCAAACATTTTTTTCTTATCCTTTTTTTAATACTTAATAACACGGATTCCAATGTTACTCAGTGGCAGTGTAGGTGTCTTCACTTAAGATTGTGCCTTCACAGTCACCTTCACTATTACATGGCACTTCTTTCAAAAAATTTAAAAAAAAATAAAAATAAAATACATAAATAAAAAAATATCCTTTGGGATTTTACACCAGCTATAAGACTGACCACAGATACTGAAACATTTTGGCAATTACAATAATTTCTTGACTCTGCGGTACTCATAAGGATGGACTAATTCTAATTTCGAAGGATTTGTGAAAGAAAAGCTGTAATTGATACTTAGCAATTTCTTCTGTAATTGTAGGAAAAAGCTACTCATAAGTTGTCTATGAATAGATCTAAAAAAAATTCCCTCTCAGAAGATAAGATGACAGCAGTTATGACAGCATTTCAATTATGACAAGACAATCAAACTGTTGCTGTCTTCTAGACTGATCATTTGTTTCTCAAACTCAACCATATGACTTTTAGCTCTATGATTATCTGAAGGCATATACAGTTAGATATTAAGGCAAACATCATAGAGCTTTAAACAAAACATCATACGTTATATAAATTATACCATTATTCTTGGATAGTGTCTTCAAATACAAAGGTAGACATCTTGAGCTCACCAATGACAACCATAGAATATTTTTTTTAAATTATCACGCCCATACAAGAAATATCAGCATTTTGGGATGCAAGATTTCCTTACTATGTTCTGACTCATATGGCCAGTATTACATACACATTGAGTTTTGAGTTCATACTTAATGCACTCAGATAGTTCTAACAAAGGTTATGGTTATTTGCCAGAACAAAATGAGAATTTCTATACGAAGAAAGGAAAATTAAGTCAATAAAATTAAAAGTAAATTTAATATTTTACAGGTGAAAATTTCACATTCCTGAAGTTCTCCTGTGGCAAAATCTTGTTTTTATCACTACTGTGGTATTCTGTTTTTACCAGTACTGAAAGGTGAAATGCAAACACACACACACACACACACACACACACACACACACACACACACACA
>JAFIDM010000179.1:23111083-23192436 GCA_023159025.1 Thereuonema tuberculata | reverse complement strand
ACACACACACACACACACACACACACACACACACACACACACACACAAAAAAAAAACTATTTAAGCTTTTCCTAAATTATATATTTTTTTGTCCTTTTTTGGAATCTTTGATGGCATGCAACAATTTGGCAGAAAAAATTTTTTATTAAGATTTCTTTACTAAAGTCTCTAAAGCTTGTATATTTTATAAAAAAAAAGCAAGCTAACTTACATCTCTTCGAGGCCAGCTCGTAAGTACTTTGTAATCATCAGTAGGAAAACCTTCTACAACAAGGAAATTGAGCAGATTCTGAAGTGGTTCTTTAGCATGGAACCGGCGAGTAACTGTATTTCCAGCAGGAAAACGAAATCTGATTTTAGTTGAGTCTTCAGAGTTCTCTGAAGGTTCCGGAAGTAAAGTATCTTCCAATGACTGCCGAATGGCCTGGTTAAAGGAAAAAAAAAAAAAAACATCAATATTTGATTGCATAAAAATAATAAGGAAATACTGTAATAATATTGGAAAAACCACACTGTAATTCATTCATTTATTAGCTTTTCATTCTGTAAAATAATAACATAAAATAAATGTTTTGTGTGTGTATTACCTCTTTAACTGCTGCCTGTTGCTTTATAAGTTCATTTTGGGCTTCTTTTTCCAGCTCCACTGCTCTCTCTTTCTTTAACCTTTCTTCTTCTTCTACACGTTTTGCCTCTTCCTGAATAGGTTCCAAAAAATGTTTAAGTATTTAAAACTTATTATTAAAATTGATAAAAATCACAAACAACCAAAGCTAAAAGTATGCTGCAATATATTTATTTTCTATGTTTATTAACATTAAAAATTTAAAAAATTTCGAGCAATCAAGAGAAATTATTTAAAAACAGAGATCTCTGCTTATGGTGCTGCTAGCACAACATAGCCATGTAATAGGGATTCTCGTTATTAGATGCCCATCCCTGAACTGAAATAACTGGGACTGAATTTTATTAAAGAGAATCATACCACTGAAAATTAAATTATGGATTAGGAGTTTTCTTAAAAAATTCATTCAAAAATATAAAGTAAAATATTTTAAAAGGGAGATGTTGTAAAAGTCGTCGTAGTTCAAAGGTCAAATACAATGTCAAGCGACGAGTTCATCTCGTACTTCTAGACACTCATTTTGCACTAATTGGATGACTAAGTAAGTGCCTCATGGCTAACCTTGAATGGAAGTGGCTACACTAGGCCGAGGGTATCATATTTGTTGTCAGCACAGTCAATTCACTATAGGTAGACTTCAATCTTGTCTAATTACCACTATATTTCTGCCCCAGTCAATGGCCTGGACCGGAAATCAGACTCGCATCTCAAACCTCCAAGCCATGGGGAGTCCAAGACACGACCACAGATTGCTTTGATTCCCAGTTTGGGCTGGGGAGCATTATGCACACATCCTAACCAACTCTTCCCAACAGGGTCGCTAAAAACAGAAAGCAAATCACTGAACACATCCTTGACTATTTTAGAGACTTTACAGAGGGGGGGGGGGGAAATATGCTGTTTATAGTAATGAACAAACCTTTATCCTATCAGCCTGTAACGAAGCTTCGTATGCCAAATCCTGTTCTCTTTTAACTTTTTCTCTTGCTTCTCTTTCTTCCTGTAAAAATACATTGAAATGTTCATGTAGACGTATTAGTTCTTATTTAAATTTTATAACTAAAAACAACAGTTTTAAATAAACCATAACCATAAGCCTTACCTCTTCCCTCATTTCAATTTGCTGCTGACTAGTAAATACATCTACAGCATGTATTAAGCTTGTCATTAATTCATCTAAACTGACACTACCTAAAAGAAAGAAAGAAAAAAAGCAAGGAATTATTTGGAAAGTTTTACTTTAAGATTTCTATACCGGGTGATTCATAAAGTACTGGAAAGTACTGGTGGTTTTCACCGCCCCATATCTTTTAAACTACTGCTCATAAAAATCTGAAACTTTTTATATAAAATCATCAAACATATAAGAGTTATATTTTCATTTTATTATTTATTCATTATTATTGAAATTCATTTTATTTGCATTCAAACATCCCCAATATATCATATATTTAAATAACTGCTGTGATGTTGTTAAAACTCCAAAAGTCTGGATCCAATGTTCAAATGATACAGAAACCTAATTAGGAAAATTTAATCTAAACACTTTTGTCATTAATTCATTTGTTTAATTTAAAAAAAAAAAAAAAAAAAAAAAAAAACTTTTTTTTTGAAAATGCATTCTGACAAATGATTTTTGGGAGACAGTCGAATAATTGTTTTGGATAATAATTTCGATATATTGGGGGTGTTTCAACGCAACTAAAATGAATTTCAATAATAATGAATAAATAATAACATGAAAATATAACTCTTTTATGTTTGACAATTTTATATAAAAAGTTTCAGATTTTTTATGAGCAGTAGTTTAAAAGATATGGGGCGGTGAAAACCACCAGTACTTTCCAGAACTTTATGAAAATTTATAATTTAAATACCTAATTAACAAAAAGATACAATTAACTGCTAATGCTTAATACAGAAAAACACCATGGAAGGCTATCATTATCTGTGTTTGGTTTTATCTCAGACAATAAATGAAGAAATATCTTTCTTTGGCCAGCTTATGCTTGAAGACGCCAATGTCTTCAATGCTCATTAAGAAGCTGCACTGAAAGAATGATCAAGAAGGAGTGAAATATTTCATATCGAGCGCCCAGCAAAGAAAATATGAAAAATTAGTTACCAGAAATTAACTGGAAAAATATCCAATAACTAATAGAAAGAAATTTTACAGGTTGTAAATAATCCAAATTAAAAGTATAAAGCTTTAGTTTTTCTTCTAAGAGGTTAAGATTATATTACAGAATTTACATACCATGAATGATTGTAAAAACTTCTGTAGATGACCTTGATCTCATAATTATCAATAAAATTGGAAACTGCTCTACTGTGTAATTCCTTATTGTTTGGGCTGCAACACTTCCAAAATGTTTAGTAACCATGGCTAGTAAACTGCAATAAAAATTAGCAAAGAAACATCAACTGAAAACTATTTTTTTTTTAGGTTTAAAGCACCAAATACTGAATAACAATTAAACTGGCATTATCTCATCATCTGATCAGGAAATTTTATTTATTTAATTAATTTAATCATAAAAATAAATAAGCAACAAAGCCAATGAAACAATGAAATAATCTGTAAACAATGGATGCAATATTTACTACTGTTATCACTGTAAATATCTTTTCTTAATAATCTGTAACATATTGCCCGATTAAGCTAATCTTGAAAAAATTTTCCTTTTGACTTTGGTTAGATATTTTCTTTTTACCACAATTTTTTTATAAAAAAAACAGCCGATAAGACAGTGCCTAGTTGACAAATCAAAATGATAAATATTGGTCTTTCTGATTTTAAAATAAAATTTTGAATAGTGTCTATTATGCCTCTTTTATTTATATTTCAAACCAGAGAAATAATTCTGCTGGACCCTGAGCATAATGATAAATATAATAATAATGCAAAATTAAATAAAATAAAGTAATTTTCAAATTCTTTAAACACTGATACAAACATTGTTATTAGCAAATCATTAAATAAGATATACAAACTAAAATAACAAACAAATTATATTTACATTAATATTATTACAAAATAAAGGACTTAAATAAAACATATTTCCAATGTTTGGCCTTACCTTGCTCGATTGGCATCATACGTAAGATCCCACGCCCATGTAATAAAGTTATTACTTAAGTAAGACACAATTGTTTCTGAACATAGCAACTGGGTGCAGAAAACATTTGTTAAAACACTTCCATCATGATGTAAGTAAATAGCAAGAGGTTTGCGCTAGAAATAAAAAAAAAAAAAAATACTAAATTTAATTTTTGATTTTTTTATGACTTTTTAAAATATTAAAATTCTATTAAACAATTATATGTAGAAGATATACATTATTAATAATAAAAATAATTTTTGTTTTTACGCACAACTTGATAAAAATAATAATATATTTAAATAAAAATACATTTGAACTGGTGTCGCTGATGAATCATCAGCTTCATCACAAGCAACAGTTCCATAACCAATAGGAAGGCAGATTAGTGCTGATATCTACTGGAAGAAGCATTGGAAACTATAATGTAACTAGTCAGACCATTACTGTAGATGATGATGATTACTGTCATCATGGTGCCACAGCAGATTTGTCAAGGAACTATTGTATTTTTATCCTATTCCAAATGAAGAAGCTGATGACACATTAGTAAAACCGGTTCTGATGTATTTTTTATTATGATTATTATTTTTATCAAGCTGTGTGTATAGAATCTATTTTTGGACTTATATCAACAACACAAGTTAAATTTCGCAACTTTAATAATTTTTATCAATTAACCAAAACCTTTTTTTTTGGTATCCTACTTTTAGCTCTCCTATCTTTTATTTTTTTTTCAGCCTGTACAATTCTACACTGCATTTTTTAATAATATATTTTAATATGGTTACTAACTGGAGACAAAATAATAATGATGTTAATGCAAATAAAATAATTTCTTAATTACTGGACAGAAGCTTATATTTACTTATGCACAGTAATTTAAAAACTGTCAGGAATATTCATTGATATCAGTAATTATATTTTTAGTTATTATTTCTTCATTTCTTACTTTTTGTTTGCTCAAATCTTATGAGAAAGCAGCACCACTAAGATTTCAGTTTTCAGAAATGGCTGGATTATACACAATGTTGAGTAAATAATGTTCCAAAATGGTATTCAAACAGACTTTGAACATACTTTGCCAATGTAAAAAGTGCTGAGAACTCTGATGATTTTGGAATTACATAGATGTAACTATTGTTCTAAGCGAGTGGGTAATAATATCCAATCTTTTCATCTTCAGTTTAGCAGGCTTAACACACTTTTTATGTGAATTACCAAGGAAGATAAGTACCAGAATGATCAATAATTCTTCCATCCCATAAAAATATGTTGATAAGCAAGCAGAATACCAATCTATATTACTAAAATCTTTTATTTCTCTGTCTGTTTGTCCGGTGCAATTTCTTGTGAGAATGGAAAATAGAAATAATTTTTACAAGGAAACGTCCACGACGGGAATCGAACCTGCAACCTTCTGATCCAATGTCAGACGTCTTATCTATTAGGCCATGGGGACTACAACACACTTTATCTTGTTTTTTTATTGATGTTTTCTTCCCCTTACCGCTATCAATAATGAATGTATTCAACCATTTTTTTGAATCTCAAGATTGTTTATTTATTTCCGATCCGTCTGTTTATTTGTAATTTGAAAATAACAATTAGAACTAGGCCAAGATAAAATAACGGAAACCTTTAAGAAGTCAAATAAAAGAAGTTATTGTTAATATTAAATCATATTTTGAGAAGACGGAGAAATCAGAGAAGAGAGTATTACTGCTGTTCAAAAAAATTATGGAAAGAATATCTGCTGCCATGGCGATAGGATTAGTATCGATGGTGGTAAGCAAGCGAAAAGGACTGTGCTTTCAATTCATTAGCATACAATAAATAGAAATAAATATCTTATCAAGATAACTGACATTCAATCATAAATAATATTTTTTTTTAAAAAAAAATGAGTATTTAAGTGAAGAAGCTAAATCAGTTATTTATTTTTTCAACAAACTCCCCTAAATGTAAACTTTCCTGCATTAAAGCATAGAATATACAATCGATTCTAATTCTACCACGATGCCATCTGGTGCCCACCGCTGACATTACACTGGGAGCACTATAGTAACAAAAATAGTTTCTGAAAGATTTTATTTATTTATTTATTTATTTTTTTAGAATAAATTCTGAGATTAAAATTCTTTACAGAAGATCTGACATTTACACTTGAAAACATACTATGGTTCAGGTATTATCAGAAGTCATCATCTGTTCGTTGCACATGCCATTATAAAGGTGCTGTTTATTGGCTCCCTCAATTTGTACTCGGGGAAGTAATTTCTGAAACCCTGTGCACAGCCTTAAGCTGAGGCTTCACTAAGCATTATCTTGATTAAATCTTATCTTGGAGAGAAAAACAATCAACTGTAAGCATAAATCAGGTATTTTCCTATCCTGAATCCTGTACGATATGTAAATATTCTCATTGGAGACTTTGTTCTTTTATTCCAAACTGCCTTATCTTCATAATGTTTCAGAAGAGCAATATGAGATACTGCAATTAAGGCAGAGGTTACAATTCATTCCATTCAGTTTTGATCTTCCAGTCAAGAGATCACAATTAATCTTTTTATATTGATTCTTTTTATGAAAATAAAAGTTGTTACGATGTTTATTCTTAATAATCCTGTTTTATAAAATCTGCAACTATACAGGGTGGGCGGAAAGTAACTAGGTATCGAAATAATCTTATATCTTTTATGTTTATAGAGTTATTTACTTGAAATTTATACAGCATGTACACAGATGTATGGGAATGTGATTGCCTACCTTAAAATTCGATGTAGGCACCTGTGGCGTTGACCAATGACCTCAAACGACCTGGAATGGAATCCACAGATTTCTGGAGGAAGTTGTGTGGGATGTTGGCAAGAACTTTCCGAAGCCGTGCTTCCAATTCGTCCAATGTGCGAGGTTTCGTCCAGTACACCTCGTCCTTTGCCCAGCCCCATAAAAAAAAGTCACAGTGTGTCAGGTCTGGACTTCTTGCAGGCCATTTATGAGGTCCCCTTCTCCCCAACCAACGTCCCGGAAACTTCTCATCCAACCAGTTACGGACGACATTCGCAAAGTGAGGTGGTGCACCGTCTTGCATGAAGATGTCATCGGTATTTTCCCATTCAGATATCGTGGGCCAAACGTAATCCTGAAGCATTTCAAGGTATCGTTCAGCGTTCATTGTGTCACGCAGGAGATATGGACCGATGACATTTGTAGCCGTTATTCCACACCACACGGTCACTTTCGGTCGAGACTGCATCTTCTCCACCGTAACTCCAGGATCCTGTGCCGCCCAGTAATGGCAATTGTGCCGATTGATGAAACCTCCCACATGGAAAACGGCCTCGTCACTCCAGAGGATGTTGTCAAACAATTGAGGCCAATCTTCATGCCAACCCAACATCAGCTCCCCGTACTCCATTCTGCGATCGCAGTCTTCTGGTGTCAGTTGCTGCACATAATGAGGTTTCCATGCTCGAAAGTTTAATTCTTTATGCAATACTTGTCGCACAGCGTACCTTGTGAGCCCGCTCTCGTGAGCTGCCTGGCGTGTTGATTTAGCTGGACTACGATTGAATATGTTCTGCACAATCGCCACATTCTCAGCAGACCGAGACGTGGATGACGACCTGTTTTTGCTGTATCCTTTACTGAACCTGTGGTCATTAGCTTCATGTGACAATTCTTTATTGTCTCCGGACGAATTGTGGCATTCCTGTCCTTCACCGTACGCCACCATCTCTGCACAAGAACGATTGAATTCCACACCTCATAGCGTGAAGCAATCTGCGCTCGTTCTCTCACTGTAAGGCGATCGGCCATCTTTGATATCGTTGCGTGTATGTCCTCTCGCGGCCGCCGTCTGTACTACACGGCATGAAAAATCGATATCCTATTTAATGTTCTACATGTATATGCTGATTTCAGTATTATTCCATTGATATTAAAATTTTAACAGCCAATTAATAATACCTAGTTACATTCCGCCCACCCTGTATATATTTCTTTTTTGCTATTTTTTTGCCTATCAGAAATTACACTTCATTTTGTCTGACTCAAATTCAATATTATTAATGTTAAAGCAATTTTATTCTTAGTTTATACAAAACATTTCACTTTATCAAAATTAATAATAACTAAATTAATCAAGAGATAGAAAACTGACTAATTGGCTAAAAAAAATAAAGAAAGAATCCATATTACTTTTCTCACAAAATATCTACTACTGAGAATCCAAACCTATTACACTCTTTGAAAGCCACCCATTTTGTATAATGAAGTGAAATGAGAAATATATTTTTACCTCTTTTGCTGATTTAAAGCAAGCTTCCTTTAAGGCATCATCTAAGGAACCTTGAAAGAACATCGGGTGACATTCGCCATACCTGAAATATTCTAGAAGTAAAAAATCTGATGGCATAATAACTTTATGGAGGTGAAGAAATGAAAAGAGAAGCTCTTCTATCGTAGAATTGCATAAAGGAAATATCAAACATTCACGATGAATGAGTTGAAATTACAGCAAATGTTTATAAAGAACTTCTTATAAATTTAACTTTAAAACTACGACACAGAAAAGTTGCATATTAATTCAATTAACAGTACAACAAAAAAGGACACACTTCTAAAAACAGACTGTATAGTATGCATTAAAATATACAGTATATGTACTAAAAAGTACATGCTAATTTACATTAAAATTGCCTGATTGAATTTTGAAATGATGAGTAAATTTAAAAGCAATGTCTTCAGAACTTCATTAAACATTCCTAATTTATATTTTTAAACATTTAAAAAAATGACAATTTATAATACTACTTCCTAAAAAAAAATATTTCTAAAAGAAAACAAGAGAAATTTTAAAATAAAGAACCAAAAGCTCTTCACTACATATTCATTAGGCTTTTAAGTATATGGAGGATTAATGTTTAAATGGGTAAAATGGTAACTGACGCTCCTATATGAATGGCATTGCTGTTATCAAGAATACAAAATGAAAAAACAATGTACTACTTTGAAATTTAAAGGAAATTTCAAGGTAAATCAAAATTTAAAACTGTCAATGTGATGGAATAAATAATAATAATAAAAAACACTGATAGTTAAAAACCTAGTTTAACATTTGGACAATACATACGCTCTGTGATTGCATAGATGCATATTAGGTTAATTTATATACAGCTTACAAATCATTATTCGAGTCCTATTACTAAACGCACATTCAGTGCTAAGCAATGGGAAAGTCCGAGATAAAGGACAACAAGAAACAAGGTAGGGATAGCAATTAGTAAACCAATCGCAATGCTTCTCAACGGCTTCTGATATGTAATTTATGTTGAATTATTGCTTTAATTTCCTTATTATTACAAATGTGATTGCTGCGAATGCCAAACATGCAATTGTTGCGATTACTGTGATTGTTGCTGAGCTTTATTATAGATGTGATTGCTGCAAATGCAAAAGGCGCAATTGTTGATTGTTGTGCTTAAAGATAATTTAATGAGATTGTAATGATATTTGTCCACAGACAGACGGATAAAACGGGATTATTAGGCTTCCTATTCAGAAGCCTAAAACTATAGCCACAGATGGAGGTAGTGAAATAATTACTGATGAACCAAAATTTGCCAAAAGAAGCAATTTCCAAAACAATAAAGGATAAGCAATCATCCTTTTATGCATTAGTGGAGATGGAAGTGGTTTACTGTAGAGAATGCACTTTATTGGATGTCTACATTGCTATTACAGATGCAGAGTCTACAAAAAAGAAAGAAAACAAATATCCTAAATTCTTTTGAAAGAGCTACTGCAACTGACATAAGGACCATTTTCATTTAGCAGGACAATGACAATAATGCCATCTTTTACGACCAAACTTGCTCAAAACTTCTGAAAACGAATCCATAATTACTGTAGGAAAGGGCCGTACATTATATGTGAGCTCATATATAAGATACTCAAAATAATCTGAGAAAGTCGATTGCTCTCTCCGATTTCTATCCCCAGATCCTGTACTATCTCATACCAACTAAAGGCACTTTCGAGTTATCTTTGCATCAGTACCAATGAAAAATACGATACAGGATAACCACTATTTCTGAAGACATATACTATTAAGAGAGGGATTACCGTATATGCTCCAATAAATGCCAAGGCTCTTATTGTCACTGATCTCTAATAAGCGCCGGGCTGCAGAGGGACACGGCCAAATAGTAGCCGGTGTCTAATATTTGTCTACCAGTACTAGTGTAAGCGTTCGTATCTTTAATAGTCGTGCGTAATACCTTACGGTACATTGCCTTACAAAATGCCGCTGAAACGGTCATTTGACATTGCCTTTAAGATTCGTGCGGTGGAATATGCAAAAGAAACTTCCGGTGAGGCAGTCGCTCATCATTGCGGATTCGGACGACGAATAGCAGCAAAAGGTACAGAAAGACATTGCCATTTATCTTTAACAATCTTGTGTAGCATGTGAAATTCAAATAAAGTAGCTGTTTGTAATATTAGCCGGCATTTATGTGTAAAATTATTGTGTTCTGAAGGTTTTTGTTAAAAATTATTAAGCGCCGAGAGCCGAGGCTAGTTTTGCAAATAAATGCTGGGGGCCTCCATTGCAGTATATACGGTAAATACCATACTAGTCCATAATCTGCAAATGCATTTTACAATATCGATGGAATTTTCTGTCACATTTTCATTAATATTTCCATCTGTATCCAAATGTTCTTAACCATTTTTCTGAAAATTTCCCAAATGATAAATAATAATTTACCTAAAAACATTTTTTTTAGAAATTTCCTTTAAATTGAAAATTAGTGGAAATATTTTTTTTTTTAAGCAAGTAGACGAGGCACAACGCTATAAGAAAGGATTCGCACCCTGATTTGTCAGGGTTCCTGACAAATCCTTATAGCGTTGTGCCTTATAGGGTTCCTTATAGCGTTGTGCCTCGTCTACTTGCTTAATTCTTTGAATCATTGGGCACGTTAAATTTCTTGTCATTTTATTTTTTTTTTTTTGTTCCAGAAAAGTTACTGTCATGAATCTGCACATAATTCCATCTCAACAACACATTAATTTTTAAGTGTTGAGTTAACGTTATATTAAAATTCTTAGAAAAAAATTAAAAAGAAAAGAGAAGGAAAAACTTTTATTTTAATTATAATCTAAATCACCTGTTTGAAAACTCAGTTGCTAAATGAGTTAATGCTTCTGAAACATTTTCAACATTGTCAGCCACTATAAAAAGAAAAACATATAATCTATAAAAGAAAAGCACTATGAGGGTAATAAAGGTTGTACACAAAAGAATAATGGAGTTTTAAATGGTTCGTATGGCTATATAAGTAACCAAAGACATTTGTATCCTTCATGTGATGAAAGAGCAGCTATGGTAATGTTATAATTATCCCCCATCTGATGACAACATTCGGCTGTGGTATAATCAGTTTCAGACGACGGGGTGCCTCTGTAAAGGGAAGAGTACAGGACAACCATTGTGTCGGATGTGAAAGTCGAATGCGCAGCCAGAAAAAATCTTTTCAATGGGCTAGCTGTGAACTAGCAATGAAGCACATTACAGTGTAGAATGTGTTACGAAAGCAACTGCACATGCGACCATTCCATCTGCAGCTGGTCTGAACCAGTCCTAAAGCCTGAAGACCATGTGGCATGCACTGACTTCGCCATCGCAATGCTGGAGCAAGTAACGGCTGATAAAGATTTCTGTAGTCATGTTATTTTCAGTGATGAATCAACATCACATCTTTTGTGTGAAAAGTGAACACACACAATGTCTGGGGAACAGAGAATCCACAAGCAAAACTGGAATACAAAAAGGACTTCCCATAAGTTAACGTTTTCAGCTCAGTGTCTGCAAGGCAAGTTTATTGGCCTTCTTCTTGGAATACTGTTTTACAAGAATTGCATATCTTGATATGCTCCAGAATTGGATCTTACCTCAGCTGCAGGATGGACTACAGCACTTCAATTTGGCAGCAAGATGGCAGCACCCCCTCATTTTCAACGCTGTGCGGGAATGATCGAATGAAGTTGCTCCTCATTGCTGGATTGGTCATCACAGTGAGAACGACATGGTTTTCCTCCGCTGGCCTCCAAGGTCTCCGACCTCATCCTATGTAATTTTTTTTCTCTGGGAATATTCAAAGATCATGTGTATGTGATACCCTACCTACCAGCCTACCTGATTTGCGACGCAGGATTGTTGCAGCTGTAGTGTCCATTACACCTGTCATGATGACAAAAGTGTGGCAGAACTAGACTACAGGTTGGATATTTACTAAGTAACAAGGGGTGCCTACATTGAGAACTTGCAATGTGTATTGTAACAACTTTAAGACTTAATCTTTCATCCCATTTTATGGTTTAATATATTACACCACAGATAAAAGAATTAAATCCCATTAAAACTTCGATATTCTTTTGTAAACACCCTGTATATGAAAAAAAAACAACAACAACATTTTAAGGATTTAAACAAGCTGATGCTGTCTCAACATCACATTGTCAGCTATTGATCCATTTAATTAATCTCAATTTCAATTATCAATAAAATTAATCATGTACTGCCATACGATGAAAATTCTATCTAAGCATCTATACTCTATGACAAAAAAAAAAAAACAGAATGTTATTGAACAACCGAGAAACTTAATAAATTAATATCTCATATGTAAAAAAAAATTGTAAAAAAAATCTTAGCCAGTGAATGCAGAGGGAGGTGCCATGGTGCATTTGAACCCTGCATTCTGGGTTGCTTATAAGTAGGGTTTTTCGCTTGCTTTGGCACTTCCAAACATTTTTGTGGTTGATGCTGTTCTGTAGTCACTGAGGATACTACAACACATCACCTGACGATCACATCAACAACTGAGTGAATTTGGCAGAGGTCATATCGTGGACTTAAAAAAGTCTGGTTGGACATATCGTTCTATTGCCTGCCACTTCAGTCATGGTGATGCCACAATAAGACAACGTTGGCGGCAATGCACACATACCAGTCAGGAGGGCAGTGGTCAGCCGAGAATATCTACTACCAGGTAGGATCATGAGATTGGCCCTCAGGACACCAACAGTTTCCTTAAATGCCATCTGAGGAGAGTTAATGGCATTTCTGCAGCCTGTTGTGTCACGACCAACCATGCCAGAAAGCTGGCAGAGATTGGATTGTGATGCCGGCATCTGTTACGAAGACCACTGACCCTGCAGCATCGCCATCATCCCCTGCATTGGTGTCGCACCAGAGCATCTTAGAATGTAATTGATTGTGGCCGTATAGTGTTTAGTGATGAATCTACATTCTCACTTGGAGCCGATGACTGCCGAAAACACCTATGGAGACGACCAGGAAAGAGCGCCTTATCTCACCTAACTTTAGAATGTCACATGGTCTTCACACCTAGTGTCCTCATTTGGGTGGCCATTGCATATTACATCCGGTCATCCTTAGTTGTCCTTTGGAGTACTGTCAGAACATTACTTCCAGAAAATCCTGTGACCTGTTGTTCTGCCTATGCTACAAGGTCTTCCAAGAGCCATTTCTCAGCAGGATAATGCCCCATTGCATATGGGGAGAATATCTGTAGTGTGTGTCTACATGGTGATCCGACACTTCTTGGCCTGCCAGATCACCAGACCTATCATCTATAGAACATGTCTGGGACATGTTGGGATGGCAATGACAGTCACCCTGCAATGTGGGCGAACTAGTCGAGCAACTCCAAGCCATTTGGATGAATCTTCTACAGGACACCATTAGAAGTTAATATGTGTCAATGCTACACCATATATCCACATGTATCGCCACAGGAGGGGCCCCACAACATACTAACATATACTTATTCTGGGCCTATTGTTCCAAAATAAACAAATGCATTACTCTCACAGTGTTCTGGCATTATTTTCTTTCCATACTTTTCATATGTCATGTTTCATCACGATCACACTAAGTTCATCATTTTTTTTATCATAAGAGTGTATTACTATGGCATTTTATATTACTGTCAGTCTGTTACTAAGTCTTTAAGTTTTTAATCTTCCTGTGAATGAATTCAAATAAGATAAAAGCCACTCTGGAGATGGGAGAAAAAAAAACACTAAGAACAAAATGATACAGATTTTATATAAATTTTAACCATGAATGAATAAATTAGGAATTATTATATGAAGAATTAGGATGACCAGGAACTTCAGATAGGAATAAACACTGAATTCGCATCTCAAGTGCTTAGAATGAAAATAAAGACTAAAAATAACCGAGATATGGAGTTTAAGCATAAATTATTTCTGTAAATGAAAGGCACTGTTTCCCTTTAAAGATGCCAATTAGAGAGCAACTTGAAAGGAAAAATATGATAAAGAGAAGACTGACAAACCTTCCCAGCTGGATGACAAATTCTACCTTAACCTGAATTTGAATCTTGAATCAAGCGGTTTCAAAATGAAAAAATTTGAAACAATTGTTTCAAAATAAAAACCAAACCACTTAATTACTACTAAGATGGACATATGTACCACAATGGCATTAACCTGTTCTGTGCCACCCCCATGTTATCTTGGGCTAGTGATATTGACAAACTGTTTGCCACCCCTGAGTATACTAGTGCTTATAAGGTGACAAATATATTCTAACAGAACGTCCTAATTCTTTTGGTTTTATTGGAAAAACAATATTCTCAGCTGTATTTAGAGTTGTTTCAGCCTTTAAAGGAGCTCAAATTATTTCTTTGAACATGAGCACTTTATTAAAATCACAGAGATCTAATGGCTCTTTGAGTCTATTTAGAAATGGCACCGAAGAAAAAAGGAATGAATTCGAGTAAATTAAAATTTATTTCCATAAATATTTAACACTCTATTCCAAAATGAGTCGAAACTTTTTTTTTTTATTATTATTATCACTAAAAACAAATATGCTATTAATTTTTTTTTTGGGGGGGGGGGTAATGTTTTGTAAACATTGTTATCAATTTTAATCTTTAACATATTTTCTATATAATTCCTTAAAAACTTGTATATTTCATTAAACAATGTAAAGCACAAATCTACCAATCTTCTTTATTCAACAATATTTCATCTTTTTTTACGGAAAACAAAATATTGTTGAATAAAGAAGAATCGGTAGACTTGTGTGTTTTATGTTGCTTTTTGACATAGTTTAAAAATATTATAATTTTTTGAAGAAAATGAGTTTAAACTGTTCGTTAATATTTTCATATATATATATATAAAAGCAACTAATCATTTCAAAGTGAAAAAGAATCGAAATTAACTAATGAAAGATACCCTCGAATATGATAAGCGTAACTTTTTAAAAAAACTCGGCAAGCAGAGCATCCCACAACTGTGGAGAACCCAGCAGTGAAGGGGTTAATTTCAGTCAACTGGTGCCCTATTAACTGGAGAAAGAAGGTGCTTAAGCCAATCTGTGGCACTGACTATTGAGGTTTGATATTTTACTGGCTTTGTTGATATAGAAGCTTCATTTGCTATAATATACTGGCAATTTCAACTAGCAATTTTTTTGCAAATCAATTAGCTAATTATTTAACACTATTTCTGCTTTAATATTAAGTCTTCAGTGAGATTAAGCACCATCTACAGGGCTAAATAAGGTTGATGATAAGATATGGTGTGACTTGATGACAGGTAGCCGGTTCCAAAAAAAAATTATATCATCTTAAATTTACGAAATAAAAAGTCCATTCTAAGGGAAAGATGGATCCAGATTCCTAGTTGAAAGAAGAAACCAGCAAACTATATTTTTCTTCTAACTAATACTTAAAAGATGCCAAAAAGATAAGGGGCATAACTCAGAATCAAATAATTCTTCAGTAAATGAACTGCAACAAAGATGTTTTAAGTTTAAAGATAATGTTGTTCAACAAATTTGAAACTTCTGCTTCTTTGATGGTTATGGTCAATTCCTATGAAAACTTTTATTTTCTGAGAAAAAGTCTAGATGTGAATTCAAGTCTCTTGTAGCTGAAAAGACACTTGCATCTCATGTCTTGATATGTTTTCACCTTACATGTCACAATTTCTTTGTAAGCTGGGAATGTTTTCTGATTGTTCTATTGCCAGTTTGTATTCAGGTGCCAAATTTTGTTCGAATGACTGCTGCTGCAAGTAAGTCCTTTATTGTCTATTTACAGGTCCAATGAAAATGGAGAATAGCTATCTGTCGAAAATGTTTCTAAAAGTTTTTCATGTTTCATAGCTTTAACAAAGTTCTTCATTTGTTCAAGTCTTATATCGGATGATGGCAAAAATTTTTCTTCATCTCAACCAATGTAGAATAACAATTTATACTTCTTTCACATTTTTTTATTTGAATGTTTCATCAGGTGTCAAAAATTTTATACAAGGGCATGTTTCAGCACATGACTTATTTTCACAAGAAGCAATAGTATTTAGTATACCCAGTTTATAAGCAAAATCACTATCACTTTTAGATAACTGCAAATGTTCTATTTTTAGACTTTGTAATTTTTTGCATCATAAATTTGCATATTTTTATACATTTCATTCATGATAACTAAACATCCATTGAAATAGATGAATTTAACTGCACACTGCCAAGAAGAAAAGTTTGCAGAATGACCTATGATGACTGGAAAAAGTTCCTATTCAGTTGGTCTGTATACAAAGCCGAAGGACTTAATCAAGGAACCAGGCAAGTCAGGTAAAAAATTTACTTACTCATTTTAATGGCTTCTAAAAAATGTAACCTTAGTTCCTTTTGTATAATGATTCATCCTTGGAATCATGACACTATACGTTTACATTAATTGAAGTACAGGTTTGATCAGTATTTAGATGCCAAGTCTTGATCTCTGAAGGTGTTCGGTGTTTTGGAACACTGGTTTTAAAGTTAACAAAATATTTTGATACATAAAATATAAACGACAACACACTTTGAAATAGTAATATTTAAAAATTAAAACAATTAAACGGTTACATGTTTCGAGCAGTACTTCCACCACTCATCATCGGTCCTGGATCGAAACATGTAACCGTTAATGTTAAAATTTTTAAATATTGTTATTTCAAAGTGTGTTGTCATTTATATTTTATGTTCAACATTTCCACACACTTAATACACAGCATTATTTTGATACATGTTGCCCTTATTTTTTGATGCAAACTTAACAATTATAAAATACGAGATAGAATCTGTAATGTGATCTGTTACCCCTTCCCAAAAACCACTAAAACAAAATGGATACATCTTTCAATTCCTTTCAAAGCTTGACCACAAACTGTGCAATTCAACTTTTATCCTGTCATCCATCTTACAACCAAAACAAACCCTAATGCCATCTTCAATAATCTTGTAAATAATCTCTGCTTCTGTTGGCGTAAATTCAACATAATAAAAACAGGCAAGCAGAAGTGATGCTGTTCTGAGGCATCTTTTCATGACAAAGAATACAATGTGCACTAATGATTAACAGTATGGCTTCAGCCGTCCCTGTGAAGGGTTAAAATATGACAGGGTTGAATTAGAACCTGTCATATTTTATTCACATATTTTTTTTTTTATGAACGATATAAAATGCAAATATTAATAGATAGATAGATTTGAAAATCAGCATTAAAAAAAAAAAGAAAAACTCCCCAAAACACCTATTGTCTCAAAGAAAAAGGAAAAAAAACTCTACTAGATCTACCAATTCTGAGGTTACAGTGTTGTAAGAGATTCTCAGCCAAAACAAACAGGAAGATGGAATTGAGATTGATTGCTGGATAAATATACAATGTATATTTTTTGTGGATTAATTCACAGAAGAAATAGATGCGTTATTTTCCTAATCAATGATTCCAATAATTCTGAACTTACAAATCACTGATCTTGGCTTTGAGTTAATTTATGTTTTTTCACTACAATAAATGCTTACAGCTGTGTTAAGTTTTTATACATGAAAAAAGAGTTCCAGTGATGGAAAAGTTACGGAAAAGAAACAAATTTTATGATCAAAATAAATATATATATATATATATTTTTGACATCACCAGAGCATCTTTCTTTGGATGAAATTATTATTTTTAAATGAGAAATGTATTAATGGGAAATATTAATCTTATTAAATCTTTCAATTTGTGTAAAATTTAGAGAATGTATTAAAATAAAAACAGTATCAGAAAGATAAATCCTGAAGCAGTCATTAGTGGGGTCCTCAGAAAAATAACTTAATAAAAATGGTCAGGATTTATAAATCGTTTTTAATTACTTAAAAAAACAACAACAACCTTAATTGTAAAAATGTTCTTCTTTTAATACCACGTTAATAGAAAATAAAAGTGTTATTCTTATACAACTATTGTAAAGTTTAAACATGTCAAATTTTTAGGCAGGGAAATATATTAACTGAGAACTTCTTATGAGGAACCATGAGGAATTTATTATATGAAGCATAAAATTTGAATTTTTTTTTTTGTATACTCACTAAGAGGCTGAATTTTCCTAGAAATATCATGAATAAACATTTCGTCTTCAATGTTAAAAGATTCACTAGCATCTTCAAATTCTTCTCCGCTACTACTGTCACTTCCAATCAAGTCAATTACTTGCTAAAAAATAATAAAAAAAAAATTATTAGAAATTTCTGAAGCGTAATAAATTACTTTTTTAACATACATAAAAACTATAAAGATAATCCTACGTCATTTGCTTAAAAATAATTCCCATGTCATTATTCAGATAAAATATTTTTTCTTTTCACAAAGGTTGCTCCATTTATAGATAGTTTGGACATTAGATGCCATAGTTTGTTTGTTTTTAGTGCATATCCACGACCCGAAACAGAAGCATAGAAGAGCAGTTGTGAAATCCAACAGCTAATTATTGCAAATATGTGATTTTTTTTTTTTTTAAATTATAGTAATTTTTTATTGACTTTGATTGATATCAGGGACTCAGAAATAATAACAGAAAATAAAATTTCAATTTTAATAAAAACTGTTTTAAATCTTCAAAAATGAATTTTGTAATATGAAAACAATTTAGTAAAACATAATGTTACCATCAATTCATAATTATCAATGTTTATGTAATGTAATAGTCTCAATTTTTATTACAAGTATATGTTTACCTTAAGACTTATGAAAGTTTTACAATATCCCCCCCCCTCAAAAAAAAGAAACTAACATGCTGACATTTATAATAATAATTAAATCATTCGCCAAAATGTAACTAATAAAAACCCAACCTTAAAAGCAATAAAAATTATAACTTAGTTCATGCTTATTAATCGTAATTTTGAAATAAATCTTTTAAATAAATATAAAAACCACTTCCTCACTCTTCCATTAGTATTTTAAAATATTTATTTAAAATACATGCAGCAAATTTTCGGGAACATTCGCTTTCCCTTTCTCAAGCCATGAATAGAATTAATTTACAAACAATCAACTAATGGTTTAGCCCTGGGCATCTCCAGACACGTCTGCGACGATCGTCAGGACACAGTTGGAAGCGGGATTCGTTGCTAAACACTATATGTTCCCAGTCAGCATCATTCCAACCGGATCGAGTCAAGCACCACTGTAATCTGGCCCGACGGTGCGCAGACGTGAGTTGCAGTGGCACAGCGGTCGGTACGAGCGTAGATGTCGCTCTCTCAGCCATCTGTGAATGGTCATGGTGGACACTTGTGTGCGGGTTGCACGTCTGATGGTTGATAACGATGATTCAGGCGCTGTGACAGCTGATCTGACAATCACTCTATCCTCCCGCTCTGCTGTGGCCCCAGGTCGACTGCTACCTTCATGACGCTGAAATCTGCCAGTCCACCCATTCCTGCCAGCATCTTCTAATCGCCGCATCACTTCGACCCATACGACGAGCGATTCTCCGATTTGCCCAATCTGCCTCTTTCAATCCAATGATACGACCTCTTTCAAACTCTGACAGTTGCACGTAATGAGCTCGAATCCTGCGACGAGGCATTTTTTTCAGTCGTTGAAAGGTATCCTAACTCGCAATGCAACAGAAATTTTGACCATCAGATTGAGAATCGCTTCTTATATATACCTGCTGAGTGCGCAGTTCCGATGCGCTGTATCTCTCGCTATTCATTCATTGGACACCAAAGTTTAATCATTTGCATGGGCGGTCCCAATGTCTTTGCATACGAAATTTCATTACAATTGGACAACTCCTTCTAGGTGCGTCGTTTTTTTTGGTAATGAGTATATATCTAATTATATTCAAAGATGAAACAAAGAAGGATTGTTGAAGAATTTGCTGGGTCTTTTAAACAAATGTTATGTCATGTGATTTAAAACTATTCACACAATTTATTTCTAATTCGTTCAGTAGTTTCAAGAATTATGTTACTTCTGGCAAATAAATGATGGATTCAATGTTGTTTGTGTGAATGCTTCAATTAGAAAACAAAATTTATTTTCTCCAGTTAAAAGCTAACTAAATAAAAATACTGTGGTACTTTTAATACCTTTTTATAGTTCTCTTTTCCAGAAGAGGAAGGCACTCTTCTTACAGTTAAAGCATGACATGGATAACTAATACCAGAACTAGCTAATGTCACCTAATGGAAATAAAAGAAAAATTAGCAATTATTATTGGTAGCTTATTCAATTTTAAAAACAAAATACAAAGTTACAAATTTACATATATCTTTTTTTTTAGATATTTTACGTGTGAAATCAAATATTTGAGATAAAGAAATACTTACAAACACACAAATGTTCAATTATAAATTTTGTATTTAAAATCTTAATAAAAATAATAAAATATATACAATACGAACAAAATTTAAAATTTAAAAAAAGTCCTTGGACGTTTCAAAGGCACATGGCCTCCATCATCAGCAAGAAAACATTCCCCTAACTGTCTATAGATAGTGCTCATGCCGTTTTAAGTCGTGCCACAGATCTCAATAATATAAGACATGATTAATTAATACATTGGATTTCAATTTTGTACTGCATGTATTGTTTAAAATTTAAACTTTAATTTAATTTCAGTTCTAAGTTTCGGTTTTTACTTTTCTTGATGTAATTTGGTTTTTCGAATAACTAATGCAAGGCTTCCGGAGCCGGCTAGTTATTTTATATTTATTTATTGGGAGACTCGACTGTCAATACAATAAGCAATGTTTCAAGTGACATGTTTCTCAGTTTTTACAAATATTACCTCCAATATCACTTAAGCATGTTAAAGGGGGAAATAAATAACTTGTATTTATAGTTCTCGGCTTTTACTAATGACAATCATAATAATACTGATAAATTCAAAGATGATATTCCAGGGTGAATACATGATTCACAGCAGTGAACAAAAAGACATAAGAATAGTATTTCAATTAAGACTATTAAAGGAGCTTTCAATACCTTATCCATCAATTTTTAAAGTATAGTTATCATGGTTATGTAGAGTTAAAGAAATGGAATAATAATAATAATAATAATAATAATAATAAAGGTTAAGCCCCCATGGACCCTACCTCCTCGCGGTGGGGGCGGGAACTACACTAGCTTTAGGGTAGGCTAAAGGGTCCAACCATTTATGATGAGAACACGTTCTAATATAGATCATGCTGCATCGGGTGTGGCGCAGGATAAAGTCACCCGCGTTCGGGGGTTAGGCAGAGGCCTCCGTTCGAAAAATATACTACAGTCTCCCGCAGGTGGTGGTGGAGAAAGTGGCACCCCATCCTGTAGTATGGCTACCACAATGCCCGGGCAACACCATCCAGCCCGAACAGTCGGAAGTGTTTCGTCTGTGTCAGAGCAGGCGACCACCAAGACTGGGAAACCACGCCAGCGCATCCGATGGTCACCACAGATGAACCAGGATCTTATGCGCGACTTCTTCACTGTTACAAAGTTAGGTACTCAACTAACAGGATACAGACAGGCACTACACCAAGCTTTCACCACACGCTATCCATCGTTAGGGCTTAGCGAACAGCGGGTAGCGGATCAGCGACGTTCAATTGTAGTAAACAATCTTATTCTCCCATGCATACTTGCACAAATTAAAGAAGAAGTCGCTGAATCCAACCACAGGACACCAAACCACACCCCACCAGAAGACACCATTATGGAAAACACAGAAACAATCTCTACCTCTCAGTACACATGCCCCAACAATACAACTAATGAAATATTACGTGCAGCTCACGATCATTTCTACACTGCACTCGCACAATACACAGGCACAGACCCCACACTCAGGCCGCCACTCCCCAAAGTACACACATCAAAACAACTCGCCACAGTCATATATCATCTCAACACACACACTATCCCACAACACCTTGACAACATCCAAACATTAGAAGACATACATACAACACTCTACTGTGCCGCACAGGGAACCATTCGGGCACTTGGAATCAAACAACACAACATATCTCCCACTGCACGGACACAAGAATACATCCCCCCTTGGAGACGTCGCCTTGAGGGCCGCATCAGCGACCTTAGAGGGGACATAGCCAGGCTCACACAATACTGTGCAGGAAACAAAACAAAGAAACTTATGTCCCAGGTTAGAAAGATATTCAAGCACATAAATACTCGCCCTTCACATTCAAATCATCATAACCAGGTTCAGGAACATCTCGACACACTAAAACAAAAACTCAGTGCACTTGCAAAAAGATTACAAAGATACAAGCAGTGCACTCTGCGCAAACAACAGAACAACACTTTCCAATACAATGAGAAAGAATTCTACAGATCCCTTACATCTTCCTCTACTGCTACTAACACAAACACTCCCAACAGCGAGGCTTTACATGAATACTGGTCGTCTCTGTGGTCAAACCCTATCCCCCACAATGATAAAGCACCATGGATAACAGAGGAACAGCAACTCACTGAACACTTACCCTGCATGTCCTTCCATGAGATTACTCTCGCAGACATACAGACAGCACTAAAACATGCACACAACTGGAAGGCTCCTGGTGCAGACGGAGTCCAGAACTTCTGGATCAAGAGGTTCACGTCCCTGCATGGAAAACTAGCGCTTACACTCACTGACATAATCCAACACCCAGAACATATGCCTCGTTTCCTCACACAGGGTGTCACATACCTACAGAGCAAGAACACTGAAACAGCGCAACCTGCAAACTACCGCCCAATCACTTGCCTCCCCACACTTTACAAACTCCTCACCTCCTGCCTCGCAGACAAGATCTACACACACATCGAGACATATAACATTCTTTCCGAACAGCAGAAGGGCTGTCGCAGGAATTCCCAGGGTTGTAAGGAGCAACTCCTTATTGACTCTGTAATCCTGCGCCAGGCACGCGCGAAGAATAGGAGCTTACATATCGCATACATCGATTACAAGAAGGCATTTGATTCTGTCCCTCATTCCTGGCTCCTACACACTCTTCATATCTACAAAATACACCCCAAGATCACGGCATTCTTAGCTGCCACGATGAAGAGTTGGAACACAACATTACACCTAAGCACCTCTAACACCTCCATCACTACAGATCCCATTCCCATAAGGAGAGGTATTTTCCAGGGAGACTCCTTGAGTCCTCTTTGGTTCTGTCTCGCCTTGAATCCACTGAGCCATATACTAAATAACACAAAACACGGTTATAGGCTTACCACAGGCACTGTGACACCATATAAAATCACACACTTACTCTACATGGATGACATTAAACTCTATGCCACAAACAATGCACAACTTACTAATTTACTACAAGCCACCACACAGTTCACCAAAGACATTGGGATGGAATTTGGAATTGACAAATGCCGCAAGTTACACTTAATACGTGGGAAGACTTCGAATTTGGAGGGTTTTGAACTGGACCATGGTTTGGCCATCCAATCCATGGAACAGGGAGAGACCTACAAGTACCTGGGCTTCCAGCAAGCCCGCGTCATTGACAACGCAAACATCAAAAATGCACTGAAGAACACATACCTTGCTCGAGTTCACAAAATCCTCAAAACACCACTCAACGCCAGAAATAAAATTAAAGCTATCAACACTTTTGCCGTTCCCACACTAACATATTCGTTCGGCATAATTCCATGGACAAACACCGAACTCGAAGCACTACAACGCGCAACACGCACTACATTCACGAAACACAACATGCACCACCCCAAGTCCGCTACGGAAAGGATGACTCTTCCCCGCAAGGAGGGAGGCCGAGGACTCATCAACCTCATCACCCTACACGAAAAACAAGTACATACACTTAGGGAACATTTCCACCAAAGAGCAGAAGACTCCTCACTTCACTCAGCCATTGTCAAGGCTGACACACACCTCACACCCCTGAACCTCGAAAACTCTTCTCCAACAGTCACCACCCCTGACTCCCACACTCAGCAGCTGCGTGAATCATGGGCTCGTAAGGAACTCCATGGCAGACATCATCACGAACTCAGCCAGCCTCATGTCGACATGGAAGCGTCGAACAGATGGCTGACGAGTGGTGAGCTGTTTGGGGAGACCGAAGGGTTCATGATCGCAATACAGGACCAAGTCATCTCCACACGCAACTACAAGAAACACATTCTACACGATGCAAACACACATGACGACAAATGCAGGAAATGCCACACTACGCATGAGACGATCGACCACGTAATATCAGGCTGTCCCCTTCTCTCTCAAACAGACTACCTCCACCGACACAATCAGGTAGCGTCGATCGTTCATCAACAACTAGCACACAAACATTCACTTATTAAGAGCACGGTCCCGTACTACAAGTACATACCACAAAGCGTATTAGAGTCACCCTCATATATACTATACTGGGACCGCCCCATTCACACAGACAAAACCATACATCACAACAGACCAGACATCACACTTGTTGATAAGGTCAACAAACAGACCTATCTAATTGATATTGCAGTGCCTATCAGCAAGAACATGCAGAAAACTCACGCAGACAAGATCAGTAAATACACTGATCTAGCACATGAGCTCCAGAAGCAGTGGAGGCAGGATCGAGTACGTGTTGTACCCATCGTTCTGTCTGCCACTGGTCTGGTGCCTCACACATTGCACCACAGTCTCAGCACACTAGGACTTCACAAAAACACTTATGCACAACTGCAGAAGGCTGTGGTACTCAACACTACACGCATAGTTAGGAAATTTATGGACACAAGCACACATCCCTAATCATTCTTGCACACATCTTTACACTTGGCAGTATGTGCTTTGGTCCTTGACCCGCCATATTGTTTTTGCTGGGGAAACCCAAGGTTTGAAACATAAAAATAATAAAGGTTAACAATCCAAATAAAATAAATAAAATAAGTAATCATTTTTGAATTGATCTGCAGTTAAACTCATTCACTGCAATACCAGTCAAATAGTGTTAACTTCCACAATTAAAAACCAAACCTCCACATAACTGATTACTGGATAGAATGATTCACTTATGTCTTGGAGCAAGGTTAAAGTTTTGTCAACCACAAATCTGTTTTACTGATCATTCAAGATCAAAAAAAAAATATATATATATATCAAATATATCATTGTAATACTATATATACTTCACTATATTGATCAGATTACCTTGTATCTATTAAGATTCAATATATTCAAATTAGCATATATTAAATTTGGAATCCACTTACATTTTCATCAGTAACTGTATTTGGCCAACCTGTCCAACTTTGATGCCTTGCAGGTATATCAGTAAAAGAAAATACATCTTGTTTAACCTGAAATGAGTATTTTAATGAATGAATGAATTTTTTTAATGAATACTTCAATGTATTTTAATGAACAGAAGAATCAAATATACAATAATATTGTGCATTACTTTTACTTTCTGCAACAAACTAACTAAATTAAAAAGAAAAAAATACTAAAACTGACGTTAATAATACAAGTAATTAGTCAAACTAGTAAGGAAAAAAAAAGAAACTGTTCAACAATAAGCATTCATTTGATTTTTGTTTCTTTTGATTTCGTATTTGTAAAACTGAAAAAAAAAAAATTGCCTGAAGAACAATGTATTTTCTTTTCAAGAGTTTTGACGTGTGTTAAAATTAATTTGATAAATAGATAATAACCCATAAATGATCACGTTAAAATATTTAAAAAAATACTTAAAAAATGTGGAATCTTTCGGGTCCCTATGCGGGCAACACCCCTTTTCAACACCCTTTTCAAATGTGTTACCCGAAAGGCTCCATATTTTTTTTTATGCACTTTTTAAAATATTTTAACATGTGATCATTTGTGTGTTTTTTCACACATCTCCTACAATCATCTGTCACATCAAAACTTCCAGATAGACTATCAGGTTCACAGCAGTAAAACTCAGTGGCAGGAATGATTTTAAAAAAGGAGAGCATTAAAACTGAAGAAAACTGCAGATACCGGCTGTTCTGCTCATATGGGAAAGCATTTCAGATATCCGTGATGAAATCTCAAAACCAAAGGAGATATTGAAGAAGACAGTGGATAAATGAAGATATGGATAAATCTAATCTAATCCATTTCAAATGCCAAAGATGGGCTTAACCACAGGATATATGAAATACAGTGATGCAGAGAAACACTGGCAAAGATGCAATAGCTGATATATCGACTGAAGATGAGGACATGAAGTGCTTGAAAACTAAAATTTCCTTGGCAAATTTTATACAGCTCTTGAGAACTATATAGTTTAAAGAAGATTTTGAGTAATTCATAAATGAAATGGGCATGCTAGATATTCAAATTTAAAAGACAAAACTCTCATGTTCAAAATAAAAAAGGTCAGTAATAACATCTTGAGAATGAATGCTAATTGTGAGATTTTCATATAATTTGGCTAAAAAGAAAGACAATTTTGTATTTATATGTTTCATATAAATAGTTGGTTTTTTTAATGGAAAATTATCAATACATTAAACACAATCAGCAAAATATTCACGTATGGTGGACAAAGAAGTCTCTATCTGCTCTCTTTTTCTTAATTTCATTGAGTATTTTATATGAGTAACAATAGCTACAGTTTAATAAATTTAAAGCTAATGCTAGGAATAACTTGATTTTTATAAAACTGGTTTTTTTTTCCCTGCACATCCTCTAGTTTTAAGAGGTAACCAAACCCATCATTTCTCCAAGTTTTTTGGCATGGTGGTCACTGTAAATAACAGCATGAATTAATATAAACTCATCTTACTGTATGATAATATCTAATACAGAACGTATTCTGGTTTATGTCTTAATGTATCATGGGTCTCTACAGTCAAAGAATTAGCAAAGAAAGAAAAAAAGAAATTAACGTTTTTACTTACCTCTCTAACAGTTTTACTTCCTAAATAATTAACAGAATAATCTTTATGATTAGTTTCATCAGTAATATTTAATTTAAAGGTCTGTGTCATTCGTTCTGCTATGGTGGGACTGTAAGAACAAAAAGATAAATCCATAAGCAAATGCGACTTTTATAATGAAACCAATTAAATTTAAATGTGTGTTTTTTTTTTAAATATATACTCATTGAAATGATATGAAACAAAAACAGTAAAGATTTTAATGTTAAAAATGTGTACAGTCATTTCACTCAATTATATTACAATCTTTAAACAATTTTACCAAGGAATCAGGAGTAGACACATCAAAAGTGGCTTAAAATTTCTAAACAAATTTTATGAATATAGGGTGAAGGGAGATGGTAAAAAGCGAAATCTTTACATCTATACAAAATCATTAAGAGTACAGAAATCATGAAAACAAACAAACTTTATCATGCTATTTAGAACTTATAAATTAATCCCAAGGAGAGGTTGATATTCTTACTTTGTTCTGTAAGTAATGTTACCAAAAAAGTTGAAGTATGTGCAAAAGATTGTCATTAAATGCAGATACCCAATAATAATTCTCAGTTATATAGCTTTTTAGCAGAATGCCTTCTAATTTTTTTCAGTATGAGGAAAATCAAAGCCCTTAACGACAACAAGATGCATGTAGATGATTAGATCAATTTGGATGACAATTTTTCATGATTTTCAAGTCTTCTTAAGAATACTGTTGGCACCAATCCAATTGTTTATAGGCCTAAACAATGAATGTCTGTAAATAGCAACAAAAAGACTTAAAGCAAAGAAAAGCAATCAACGGCAACATATTTTAGCAGGTTCCCTTTTACACACAAGGCATGACATACAGGTTCTCAAAGAATCAAAATAAACAGCATCTAGTCCCATCTAATTTGGGAAAACAAAATGCGGTTATATGGCCAATTAATTTATTAGATGAATACACCAGCTAAACACAAATTTAAACCCGAGGCTGAATGTTTGCCGATTATTCTAGGGCTAATATAATAAGCAGAGTTTGATTCCTCTTTCAAGCAGACAGGAATGAAAGTCTGAACTACAACAACAAGAAGCAAAAAGGAACCAAAATGCAACTAATTTATATCAAAAGGTTTGTGATTTAGAATTGAAACTGGTCTTAAATAAATACTGCATAATGGTTTATTGACTATATAAATATAGTTTTGATCCTGACTAAATACTGATATAGTAAGAATAAATGAGGAGATTCCCATTTTTATCCCAGTCTGTGCCAACATATTCTACTGCTCGGGTAATCACACAAGAATCAGGCATCGGCATGTTACGCTGATTCACTATGCCAAATGGTAGACAAAAGAGATCTGTATTAATACTGATTAACAGAAGATTACATTAATTTAATCTGAACATTTCATTTCGTTACTTAAGAAATACAAAAATGACTTCAATGTAAGTAGGAATATACAAATTAAAATTTTCAGCAATGACACCATATTGTAAATAGTTGAAACCAGATTAGTAAGTAACAACAGTATCTTAAATCTTTAGTTTAAATTGCTTTCTCATACGTAAAGAACTAATTAATTGCAATTAAGAATCTACAGGATAAGTCAACGTCTCAGGACACCCTTGTATTTCGGAAATGGAAGAGAAAATGAAATATCCGAGTACCCCAGCAAAGAATGACTGAGGGGGACCAACATTTTAGAATATTTCAGAACAAGGTCGCCTTCTTGAAAGCAAGTCAAAATTTTCCAATGGGTGACGTATCATTTCAAACAAAAAAAGCACCAGAAATTCAATGGTGCACTCAGATTTTGTGTGACATCATTCTTTTTAATTTTATGCGTGTTCAAAGTTAGAAATTCGCCCACCTGTAATGCACAGCATAGTGAGAAATTAACATCCAAATTTCGTCAGACAGGTACAGTTGGTCAGCCAAGATTAGTCACTGATATGGAAACCTCAACCGCAGTGTTAGTGTCATTCCTGAGAGCCTTCAGCGAAGCTCACGTCTGAGAGGGGATTTCTCCAGATATGTCATGGGTCCATGCTGACTGGCAGTGACGTATCAAGTTGTGTATTCAGTAAGAAGAGAAACATATTCTGTAGGCCCATAATGTGCATTCCCCTGGGATTTCTGCTCTAGTAATTGTCACGAATTTCTACCTTCGAACACTCATAAAATTAAAATGAATGAGGTTACATAAAAACTGATTGTACCTTGGAATATCTGGGGTTTTTCTTGTTTGAAATGATACATCACACGACCCTGTTTCCATCTTGCATTCAAGATGGTGGCCTAGTTCCGGACATATCCTAAAATATAGACCCCCTCAGCCATTCTTTGCTGGGGTATTCAGATATTTCAATTTTACTTCCACTTCCGAAATGCAAGGGTGTCCTGGGACTTTTGACTCAATCTGTAGAAATCATAATTCTACATACAATATAAGTTTGCTGCGAATCACCTAAGCATGATCATTAATTCAGGACTATCAAATTGGTAAATTATATATAGCCTTTCATAAACTAAAACTCTTACCATTGATAGAACGGGATTTGTCAGGATATTAAAATTCACTACCTCAAAATAGTATTCATTTTGAGGTTTCGCTGGAGAATTATTTAAGAACAAAAAATCCAAACACCTTAGCACAGATTACAATCTATAACCTCTGAATAGAAGTCTGAAATATTAATTTAGCCATGTAATTGCAGAAAATTTGCAAACGCCAAAGTACTGAATGATTGAAAAAAAAAAAAGGGAAAAAGATTATTTTTTCATTTTGTAAATTTTATCTTATTATTTCAAATACGTTAAAATGAAGTCATTAAAAATTGTTGATATACTTACTCATCTCCATTGTGAATATTTTCCGTAGCCATTTGTAAGTCAGGTACTAATAAAAACAACGTATTATCCTTTGGAAGATTTAAACTGGACAATTTCGTCTAAGGAGGCAGAAAATTTTTAATTAATTCAGATTTTTAAAATTAAAATATGAATTACGATTTTAAAAAATAAAAGCTTCACTCGTTCAGTTTATTGAATTCTAAAATTTTTTCAAAAAAAGAATAAATATTCAAGAGAGCAATAAGACTTAATTTGTGTCAACACAAAATTATTTATTTTTAATCTATTAACTTGAATAAAATAATGGAAATAATTAGAATAAATTTAAGTCTGCAATACAACGTTAAAAGAATGTTTTGAGAAAACAAAAATACAGAAGTGAAATCTTTAAGTTTTGTATTAAGTATATATATATATATGTTTTTAACTAGTAAGAATGACTTTGATATAAATGAACTTACTTGATCATTCACTTTTTTACTTTTCCATCCCCTTAGATCTTGTTTACATTGGAGAATTCCAAGTTCAGAAAATAATACAGTTTTAATTGTTTCTGAAACAATAAGGAAATATTTAATAATGTCTCAGTTTATGTCTTTTAATTAATGGCAAAATCTTACATGTGTAATACATGTATAACAAGAAAAATAAAAATAAAAACGCACACATTTAAAGGATTCACCGAGCTATTTTTTTTTTTTTTCCAAATAGCTCAGTGAATTCTTTAAATGCGTGAGTTTTTATCCTCACACATCTTTTAATTAAACTTCAACAACATTACAGATATATTTGTATTTCAATTCAAACTGATAAATTCGGCCATTCAATACAAATAAAAGTATGAAAGAATATCACAACAAGAACATTGGCAGCTTAGAAATTAAAGCATTGTTCTATAATTATAAATATAAGAAATTAGAATTATTAGAATTGTAGTAACAGAAACAGTCAGAGAAGGGAAACTTACTTTTAACAATTAATTGATTACAGTAAATAGTAACTGCACACCTGCATTTTTTTTTTTTTTTTAAACAGTCAAAAAAAAATAAAAATATAATTGATACAGTGCTGACTAAGCAGTTAATACTTTCTTAATATAATTTCTTCAGGATCAGAGAAATCCAAGAGTATCTTCCTGGATGTAACATGCAACACTCGAGAGAAACTTTTCAGACAACAGCAATCAGTTACAATGTAAAAAAAAAAAAGGTAATGTATTTTCCTAACTCAGTTACAATTAAAGCAACGATGTTATCAAACATCATCCACAAAAACTGTTAAAAGAAATGATATTACTAACAGCACATTCCTTTCATACTTGATAATAACAACTTTGATTTAATTTTTTAAAAAAATAATTAATGAAATATTAACGAAATGTTGTAATAGTAAAATAATTCATTTTCACGACAACATACCTACTGTTTCACAATCCGGAATAACAATGGGAATAACACGATCTCTGAATTCAACATTGAAATTTATTAATCTAGTCCGAGATTGAGATGTAGATGGAAGTGGAATGACATCATCATTTAATGATACTGACTGTGGTAGTGAAGAAACCGATGTGCCAATTTCGTTAGGTAATACTGCGACCTCCATAGGTTCACTTGAAAGATCAACACTTAATATTCCGGAAGGTCTCAGTTCAGATGGCAGCGTTTGAGTTTCTTGAGGCATAACTCTATTAATTGCATCCTATAAAATAATAATAAAGTACTTTAGTATAATTTTTACATTAAAAAAACAACAACAAAGAACACACATAATTAAACAAAACAAAAAGTCACTGAGCTATTTTTGGTATTTGTACTGGGAATCTGGGACAGTACTGTTTCGAGACTTGTTGACCTCTAATTGTTCTAACGCACATTAAATTTCATTTGTAATAATAACCTTTTAATAAATTAATCCTTTACTTGCTAAGCTGAATGTTAGTGGGGATTAATTATTTTTCCCTTCTATTCTTGATTTTGTTTTGATGTTTTTTTTAATTGAGGGGTCATTGATTTGTATGTTTGTCCGTTATATATATTGTTCCATTTCACTGAGCTCAGTATACTGGGCTGATCAGACTGATGAGAGGTCAACAAACTGCGAAACTGTACTGTCTCCGATTCCTAGTACAAATACCAAAAATAGCTCAGTGAATTTTTTGTTTTGTTTAGTTATGTGCGTTCTTTGTTTTCTTTTAATGTAAAAATTGTTTTAACGAACATTAAATTTCATTTGTAATACTTTAGTATAATATTCTGAAAAACTTTCTATTTACTAACAGAACTGAGATTATAAGTCAAGACAAATTTGAAAAGTCACAAAAGAACTTCGAGATATTCAACTATTTGCATTAATTCTTACCAGGAGATTCCAATTTGCCTCTTCAAGATGAAAAATACATTCACCAACATCTTCTATTCCAGTACATGCCTAAAACAAAAATACATATTCACATTTAGCAAAGAATCTGTTAATGTTTGGCAAGTATTTTAAAATATGAAATGAAAAAAAGGTATCAGTCAATGCAGCTATTAAAATATCACAAAAGTACACAGTCATTTATAATGATTCCTTATTATGAAAGTAAATAAAATTATCTCAGGACACACAATGAATGCTAAGGCATTCTGCTGAGGTTGGCATTGTGGGGTTAAACAGGCCAAACCTGCCTGTTTTATCTTTTAGTTGTTATGTTTTTATTTACCTTCATTATGTATGTCCTGAGATAATTTTTTACTTGAATATTGTCACACGTTAAAACTATTTTTAATAATGATTCCTTCAAAACGCTCAAAGTAATTTTTCCCACTTTGGAAATATGAAACTATGGAATCTTTAAATATTCTAATGACTAACAATCAGAACAGACTGTGAAATTTTCCCCATCTGGTTCTCAAATCATCTCCTGTGTCGAGAGATTTCTGCATCCAATGATGACAAGATGACTGTCCTACCAGGCTTTGTCCATTCATGATTATACGAATAATTTTAGTTTATTTAATGTTTTTGAATCACTGGCAAATTTTGTTTGCATATGTGATAACTAGTCACTCTTCCATTTTGTATTTTAAACAGAGAGAAATCTCACAATTAACTGGCACTGATGGATGGTTTCAACTCTTTACTTGTAATTCAACAATAGATGTTTCTAATTTAACCCTTTTTTTTAAAGAAAATAATCATTTCAAGACTGTATAGTGCTACTTTCTTATTGTTAACTATCTAGAATTTAACTCCAATTGCACATCTATTGAATTTAATATTTAAAATTATGTCACTGAAGCAGCACTGTCAAAGATCCTATTTGCTAAAAAAGTGCAACATGTGTAGGCCTATAAACATTAAAAAAAGATAAGTAAATTAAAAAAAAAATACTGCACAATTTTCCATTCATGTCAATGGGAATCTAGGACAGCTGTTTTGTCCTTGTTAGACCTCATCAGCCAGATTTACCCACTCAAATGTCAAACCGAGAGCATGAAAGGCTACTGGGATCACTTCTGCTGTGGAAAATTGCGCAATCTCAGTATTTCTCTTTTTTCATGTTTCAACTTGTGCATATTAATAACACGTGGGCCCTCGACTTGTTTTGTTCCTTATTAAATGCCTTTACTATCAACACGCCGAAAGATGAACCTCCCAGAATGCAAAGCAGATTATAGATTGTCCTTTCCTGGCCGACCGCTAACATTGAAAGAGAAGAGGTCGCTTCTCTTCTATTTCAATGTTAGCGGTCGGCCAGGAAAGAGCAGTCTATAATCTGTTTTGCATTCTGGGAGGTTCATCTTTCGGAGTGTTGATAATAGAGCCTAGTGTTGGCTGATATTTTCCTGGTTACAGTGATTTTCAGTTTGTTTGTTTGATTTTGTGGGATTCCAAGTCTGAAAATGATTCCGATAGCAGACTTTCATGCTTTCGAGCTGACCATCAATGGGTAAAATATGGCTAACAAGGAAGAACACTGTCTCAGATTCCCACTGACGGTAGCTCAAGGCGTGAATGTAAAATTGTACAATCGCAATATTTTTCTTTTTTTCATATTGCAATTTGTGCACATTAAACTTCCCCTCTATTTAATTCATAGGAACTTAAAGAAACTGAGCTGAACTTAGAAGTTTTGATGAAATTGCAGATTACAGTCAAGTCACCACTAATGCTGATCAAACTACTTTTTTTAAATATATAATTCTCAGAACAAAAACACAATAAACAACTGAGTGCTTCTATTTAATTCCAAGCTTTGAAACTTCTTTAAATAAATTATCCTTTTTTTCACTGATATTTCCTTCAATGATAGTGCTTTAGGATAACAGGTTCCCAATCAAAAGATAAACAATCCAACCACGAGACTCTAAAGACTTCAAATAAACAACTGACTCAGTAGCCTTGTTACCAGTCAATAATCAATGCTGACACATGCAAATCAAGTTCTTCCAATAACATAAAAGATATAAAGTGCACAAACCATTAATTTTATACCAGATCAGCGTTGCTAACTTGACATTCTAATTAAAATTAAATTTAAAAATTAGTCATTTTTTTTTATGATTAAAGCTACCAACAAAATTCCTTTCTCTGATATAAATGGAAATCATGGCAAGGATCAGAAGGACATTATTACTAAATTTTACAAAATATTTATATTTCATTGTTGAAATTACAATACTTTATTCCCGCTACTATAGAGAGACTGATATATCCCCCTTTCTTATTATACCAAAAATAAAATAAATAATAAAAAGATATTAAATTCTAATTTTGCATTTTTTTCTAATAGCATTAAAACTTTTTCTTTATCAGTTTTTACAATAATTCTAAAACCTGTATTCCTCTCTGTATTTTTAATGTGAATTCATTATCTTTAGTATTGCCAATTCACTTTTAAACAGTTACAGATAACTTTTCAATGTTTCAATTTTATCTTATTTCAATCTTGTTTCATCCCCAATTATCCTTATTGCATCATAAAATCCTGCCTTAATGTTGTGCAATGATACGGCTGATACAGTTTCTTTCATTTTGTCTTAATTACATAAGCATTTATAACATTTATACTGACTTTCCTAAATAACATTCATCAAAATTTCTCTAAAGCAGGATATTAAAAAATGAGTAAGATTAGTTCCTGATAGTTCTTCTGATGTTTGACCTCTAAGTCTCAAAGCAAAGATGATAAAATGATGAGAGAATGCAAAATGTTAAGCGGGAGAAGAAACAGGGCATTTGTCATACTCATGGAAAATTACCCAAAGGTAAATTTTCTAAATTTTGTTCAACTATCACGAAGGCAGATTTCCTGTGCATGAAAATTGAAACAAACATTTATTTTATATATACTATTCTTAAGAACCCCCAACAATAAATAAATGGTAAAAGTCTAGTTAACGGCACCCCGGTTGACCGGAAGTCGATCGGATGAAATCTGTTTGGAAGTCTAATGAATGGGAAAAAATTTTGAAAGGGCCAAAATTGTTTCCAAATTTACCAATACATACATCCTGCAGCTTAGCAGACCTAATCTAACCTAAACTACAGCTAATTGGAATAAACGATTCGGTCCTACGGACCTCATCAGCATGAAAGTAGTTTCGTTTCGAAGGCTGTACGAGGGGTGCCGGATACTAGACTTTACCCAAATAAATACTTGTACATAATCTTTAGTTTTTAACATATAAAAACCATAATATATTTGAATAATATTTCAAAGGATTTGATATATGGAAACTGTAAATCTGCAATTCAAGCTGCAAACTGTTTCAATTTTGACACAGCCTTACAGCTTTGAATAACATCACAATAATGAATTTGTTGGTTTTCTACTGTGTTTTAAGAGAAAAAAAAACCTGATAGATTTCTATGAAATTTCATTCCAGTGGCAAAATACTCTTTTCAAATCCTTTAAACTTAAGAATTCTATATTTCTTTGCAGGTAGGAGGAAGAATTATGGTTGTTTTTGAATGCAGTATATTAAGTAATATAGTTGTGATAAAATTTCTCTACTTTAAAAGAATTTAAAATCGTTTACTGATATGGGGAAAAAATATTAAAATAGATGAAATAATGTTATAACATTATAAACCAAATCAATTTGTCAAGTTGTAAATTATTAAAATGGCTTATTATAAGGCTTTACAGTTAAATATATTTAGTATCTAGAGGAAATTCGAAACAAGTAACAATTCTATCTCCTTAAGTTAACTAAAGTTTTTTGTTTATATTTTCTTGACTTCCTTAAATAAACTTTACACAATTTTTATTATTATCTATAATCAATAGTATTAATTAATTAACCTAACAAACTAATATAGAACCATCAAGAATATTGAGAAGAAGAATTAGTATTGTTACCATTCAAGTGAAGAATATTTTAAGAGCACTAAAAAGTACTGGCAATACATTTCTTTTGGCTTAACCGAGAGAGAACAAATAAGTCTCACAATTATACTTAAGTATCAAGTATTTAGGGTACTGCTGATTCATTCCGATAAGTTGTCTTGATCCAAGCATTGCAATTATTAAAATATTCTAGAATCTTAGCAATTTACATTTTCGTCTATGTGTGACCCACAACCTCAGTTACTTTGTAATAAATTGTTGATTTAAAGGGTAGTGGGTTAAATTGCCTGAATCAATTACAATATCTGAAACAGCTTCTCGCCTCAAATTAATTTATCTTACGACTACTATATAGCAAAACAGAATATAGGAATGATTTCAAATAATAAAAATTTACGAATAAAAACGGAATCTACTACTTAGGCTATTAAATTGAAATTTAATTTAAAAAGAACTCATTTCGGACACAGGCTTAACGTCCTGCATTGCCATTAAAATATCACATCGAATGATCTTTAATGAAATGGAATGATCACTCAAAAATGATAAATTCTTAAACACTTCTTTCGTATTCATCTTCTGGATAGATGAGAAATTTCATTAATCGTCTATAATTAGAATTAAATAACCATTTCAAGAAAATTAAACAAAAATTCCCCTTTTTCATTTAATTTTTTGTTTATCCCTTCCATTTTCTGAAAACAAGAAAAATCTCAAAACTGATGTTGAATAAAAATTCTGGAGATTTTCATTGTTTTATTTAACATTTAAATTCTTCTTAAAATGAATTGTCATTGACTATTAGGCCCAAAAGTCATTCAATTTTGGTGAATCATTAATGGCACAATATGACTTATTCAAGAACTTTACCTTTAACACGGTCTTTAAAATTTCTAATAAGCAACCAATGAATCAGGCGATTCCAGAATAAGTAATATTTATTTTTTTCTCTGCAATTAAAATGCCAAAATAATGATAAAATATGAATAGTTACCTGAAAGTCCGCAAGGACTTCTTCTCTATTTTCCGCCATTGTTGTTGTCAGTAAGCAACTCAAGTTGCTCAATAATTATTTTTGTTATCAGTTCAGCTTAAAAGGAAGGAGATACACCCATTCTCATAAATTATATGTAATTTCACAATTACAGAAAAATTCATTATCAGGCAGTTTCGGAAAAAATAACTAAATCGACAGAGATGTTACAAGAGATCTCGAAAGATATTTTCATTCTATGCCCGTAACGGCGCTGTAGTTCAGAGCCCAGTATGCCCGAATTTTAAAACAAATGAACAACTATAATGTGTAGCCAATAAACTTTAATTTAAACACTTTTTCACACGGAATTAAATCAATATTTACTTATTTATTTATTTATTTGAGCTTGTTTGATTGACAATGATCAACCTCGAATCATACCAAAATATACTTTAATTAAATAATTTAGAAATAAAGTATTAAAAACTTAAATCGGCACAAACTAAAATCAAACCACAATGGTGATTAATAATAAAAGTCAAACATTCTATAAAAATGTATCTAAATATACAATTTGTGGAAGATTTACGAAAATAAATCATTCCTAGAAAACTCAAAAAAGTTCGCTGAGGATTGTTATAGATTGCATCACCAAAAATGCAATTTTCATGGGTCGTTCACCATATGTTGTCGAGGCCTTTCATCATTTTGGCAAATATCTTTTAATCAACAAAGATCTCAGCTTATCATCTTTACATTATTCGGAAAGGAACTAAATTACTCTGTGATTTTTTTTTCTTGATCACCTAATTATTATAAATTTAAAAAAAAAAAAAAAAAAAAAATTGTCACAAGAGATTACATGTTTGTCTTTAGAAAGAAAAAAAAAATCCTGTTCTTCTTATCTAAATACAGGATTAATTAATGCTTCTAACTACATACAAAAAAAAAAAAAAAAAATCGTCCACTTGCTATAAATACAAATGCTTGGTAATGTGCATAAATTTTCCAGGATAATGGCAATAATGCAAGTGCCCAAAATTTATCGTAACAAATCATAATCTCACACTGCAACAAACGCACATTAAACAACAATGATAACAATAGCACAAAAACATTTTTTTTTTTAATTTTAGGAAAATGGTACAACTGTGTAGATCAAAAGAGAGTCTTTTGTAAATGTGATCAATTGCAGAATGATTCAAGTTTAATAAAAGTATATTTGCTTGTTCTGTCCATGTAAGAAATTCTTAAGTTTCTGAGACTCACTATTTCTACTGAATTATGTTTAAATCAATTGTAGTAAACGAAGTTATTTACGTAGTTAATAATATTATGTTTTTAATACAAAGTTACTCTTAATAATAATTTTTTCATCATTTCCATTCCATTAAAGTAATTGCTTACAAAATACAGGTCTCATTATCGTTTTATTGATGAAATTTCATTAATATTGCTGAATTTTCAAGAAATCACTTGAAAAAGTTGACAATTTTTGTCTCTTTGTATATCGAAAATAGAAAATATGAAGAAAAAAATATTAAGAATATTGTTTCAACAAAATTATAAATTAAAATCACTAATAAATAATAAGAATAGTAACTCTCAACCAAATAATGAAATAACAAATTACAATACGCCACTGTCCAGCTGTTATTTAGGTAACTGGTATAATACTCTAGAGCATCTTAAAGAGCAATGTCCAGTACATAGTAAAGATTAGCTCAAAATAACCTAAATGTTTAAGCACTGATTAAAATTATCACATTTCCTTCTAATACAAGTGCAAAATTAGCTTGAGAAAATGAAGCACAATGAAAAAAACCAACAACAATAGCAGTAAATGAAAATTACTAATTACAAAGAAATGCTCTTTATACTACAGAGATGCCATTAATGGCCAATTGGAGAAAAGCTTTAGAGTAAAACACATTATTCATGAAATAACTAAAAGCAGATAAATAATTATACATTTCCATACATTTTCTTTCATGTTTGCCAGTTCAGCTATTGACATCTCAAGTCAATTCGACTGGTCGATTTCTAGTTCTGTATAGTTTATCACAAAGTTTGCTTCTGAGATCTAATTATTCTTAGTATTATGAAGATAATTAATTGATGGTTAGGGTTCTGGTTTATGTCTTTGTTCAAATGAACAGCATATTCTAATAATTACTTTTAGTTTTAATTCAGTTAGAATTCACAATTACAATTAGTCCTTGTTCATTGTAATGAAAACAATTGCTGACAAAGCTCCACATTCTGTGCTTAAATTATAGCTGTTTCTTGTTATCGACCCTATGATTTCAAGTGATCGGCTGGATCCTCTATTCCCTCTTTCTCTTTTGAGCTGGGCTTCAAAGAATTACGGCATCAAATTAATCTTCATATTTAGTTTAACACTGTAATAGGCCTATTGTACAGATCCTATGACATAGAAATGGTCATAGCCAGCCAGAAGGAGGAAAAGAGAAGACGACAAATACAAGAAAGAAAGGAAACATCCGTGGTGGCTCCGGGGATTCAAGCCCAGATTCAGACAAATCAGTCAACTTAGTAGGCCACTGCCTAGACCACTTGGCTATGCCTGAATGGCAAATGAAGATTTACTCAAAGATAAAATTTTGGGAAGGAGAAATGCAAATGGATTAACGTCATCCATAAGTATGTTGAATATAAGAAAATTTACAAAGAACAAATAAAACGCTTTGGTTTGATCTTCATCTTCCTTTTTAACTAAAAACTTGGGGAGTTATCCCTGCCTTAGATGTAATTTCTGGAAGAGGTTTTTAATTCTGGGAAGATTTCATCCTCCCAGAATTCTTTGTTTGTAAGGTTGCAACCATGAGTCCCTACAGCAATTGAATAACATAAGCTATTATTTATTATATTTTAATAAGTCACTATCAGTAATAGATTAAATATAATAATGCTTTCATTTTGTAACTGCAAAAAATACATACAGAAACCACTTATATACAGGGTGTACCTGAAATGTGCTGCCAAACTTAAAGGTTGTATTCAATGATGCAAAACATCGAATAAATGTCATATAAACATGGGTCATGCGTTATTTCCAAGATATGAATGATGAAACGATAGGGAGGTATTGGACTTTACATCATATCATAGAGTCATTAAATTGCTCCTCAGTAATTGTGACATGGCCTGTTCGTTCCCCTGATTTAAACCCTCTAGACTTTTTCATATGGGGTTAATCTTACAGCATTAGTGTACACCACACCGGTTCCCGACGCCCATGCACTGCACGATCGCATAGTGGATGGATGCAGCACAATTCGACGTGCACCTAGCATCTTCGACTGTGTGCTCCATGTTGTGTTGCCTGATTGCGGCCATTGGAGGATATTTCGAGCACTTTCTGTGAAACTGAGCAACTATACGGCCAACACCTCTCTATTGTTGCATTGTTCATATCTTGGAAATAAAGCATTTCCAGACCCATGTTTATATGACATTTATTTGTTGCTTTGCACGATTGAATACAAACTCTAAGTTTGGCAGCACATTTCAGGTACACCCTGTATAACTACTACCAAAAGCAGAAATTCAGTTTAACTAGTATTTAAAAGACTAAACAAAACAAAACTCAATTTTATATGAAAAATAGTTTATTAAATGCTTGATGATACATTGATGAAAAACTATTCACTGATGAGGACATTATCTTGACTGTTTCAATGATTACATTTATATACATATTTCAATTTATCTTGGTAATTTTTCAATATATTTCTTTTCCCAGGATAAAATTCTGGCTGTAAGCTATATAATGAACAAAAAATGATGTTTTATTAACAAAATTAATTATTAGTCATCTTTTATATTTATTTCAAAGTTGTTAGTATTTCATACATTGCAAATTATAAATAAAGATATCTATCAAATAAATGTATCTTTAATCAGAAACAACAGAACTTAACTTTTTTCTAATTTTACTGATGAACCTACAATATTAATTCTGATTATAAATTCTTATCTTCTTTGCTTCTTAATTTTTATAATAATCATTTTGTTCAAAAAACAAAAATAAGTAAGTAATCATGAATATGATTTTGTTTCCCCAAATGTCTTAAGAATTGACGAGAGGATAGTACAAGAAAATGAAGAAATACTACGTTTATTTAAGGATCAAATGAATTTCTATTTATAAATGAATAAAATATATTTCACTAAGCTATAACTTATATAAATAAAAATACATAATTTATATAAACTTTATATAACTGATTTTTAATTTAAAAACAATAATCAATCAAAAAAGCAATCCTATATTCATGTAATTTAAGTACAAAATCTGCACTAAAGAAAAAGGATATCAAACACTTGTAATACTAAAAAGGAAGAAAACAAAAACTGTTTCCCCCCCCCCCCCTTAAGAAAAATCTAATTTAACAAAATTATATAATTTATATAAGCCGACACAATTATTTTACATTAATTTTCTTCCCAATCAAGAATTTATTTGAAAAGTTCAGATTTATGTGAGTATCTAAATATCAAAAGTATTAGTTGTCGAGGATATTTTGACCAATAAGGTTAAAAAAATTCATTTTTTTTCTTAGAATAAATATAATTAAAATTTAAAATCAAATAATCAAAATCATTATTAATAAAAACTATGCCGTGCCGGCGTGGTCGAGCAGTCTAGACGGCGGTCTGCCGTGTGGCCTACATGCCGGGCACCTGGGTTTGAATCCCGGCGAGGGCATGGCTGTTTCTTTCTTCTTCTGTGTTTCGTCCGTTTCTCCCTGGAACTTACTATTTCAGGGTTATTCTGGTCGAGATGAGAATCTCGTCCTCCCTTGACTGTTCTAGCCTCCTCCTGACGTTGTCGGGTCAGGCTAGCGCGTGGTCCGTAGTTGGCCGATCCGTGTACAAAAAAAAACAAAAAAAAAAACTATGTTACTTCTTTTAAACTGAATTTATTTTTTTACAGTGCCAATGTATTTATAACCCTTTCCCCCAAAAAATTCAGTTGTTTTTTCATTCTACTATATATGATTGAAGTTGTTGGGTGAGTCAAAAAATTTACAATATAAAAAAAAGTAGGATTCAGTTCAATTGTCTTCATACTACTAGTTGCGTAATAAAGAGATATGGCCATCTGGGTTCTTCATTCTTGAGAATAAATAAAGTAGGCTGTAATTAATGCTTCTTGACTCTTTTGGAGTTCACAGAAATTAGGAGATAACCCAACTGCTCCTTACCTTTTTATCATAACTCCTAAATCAAATTCATATTCCCTGCTGTTGAATGCAAAAATGTGGGATTCAAGAGTGTGTGTGGTTTTTTGCTGCTTTTGAACTATTTTTTGTTTGTATGAAGGTACAGAATACCTTTTCAATTCAAGAAAACTTGAATTCAGGATTGAATTGAAAATTCAGGAAACTGGATACTAACTGTTAATTCCCTTTACAGCAATCTTGAAAGGCACGTTATAAAAGTTTTTTCTTTAAGAAATAGTTTGGTCAAGACCCATAATTATGTAATATTTAGGTAAGCAAACCCTGGTAAAATCTGCTGTTATTCTTTGAGTTGATTTGTAAATGAATACACTCTTGACTTATTACTTATCAAGCTACCTCTCAATCAAACTATTTTGTGAAAGGCATATTTTTTTTTAAAATAATAAAAAAAAATCAACAAAGGTGTTATGACAAAATTTATTGTTAGATAAAAATTTAAAGTATCACTCAATAGCCTACATGGCCCCTTTGAGAGAGGTAGGGCTTCCGACCCTTTGTGACCATCGGAACCAAGTTGAGATTGGGCAGTCAGCTAAATGCCCACCCGTCTTTAACCCACAGAAAAGAAATATAACAAGAAAGTACAGAGGGCTGGTTGGACCCTAGGGCCTAATTGGAGGAAAATTCAGCAGGATTCAAAAAATCCTGACCTTTGCTGAGGATTGAACTGGGTTCCTCTAGCCTGAGTCAAGTGCGTTACCACTTTGAAGTAAGATAACTTCCATTAAGCAGGTCTTGAAGCTGGCAATGCAGACTCGCAGTGATGTGTAGCTAACAAAGTTGAGTTGAAAGCTTGATTGTTGCTTCCACACTTTTAACTTGAAGGTAAAAAGTCCCGATTTGATAGAAGACATCTTTGGAGAAAAATAAACAAACACTATTAGGCAATCACATCCAAAACTTCCAGAATGAACTAATTTATATAATTTTTGCAGGACTGGTCCCACTGATAAAATGTAAACATTCGTCAGACATTAGCCTATAAATTACATGCAAACATAACTAACTTTTTTTTGATAGCAGAACTATTAGCTTGTGAAAAGTTTTAAAGTGCCACACCAGATTTTAAAGTTTTATTCTATAATGTTGTCTGTTATTTTAATTAATATGTGAATATTGTAATAAATATATAAATAAATTAATAAAAAAGAAAAATATTCAACATTTCTTTTATAATTAATAATGTTTTACTTGAAGGGCAATAGGAATTTTTATTTTAAAGGTCAACAAAGCTGTAGAAAGAGAGAGTAAATATATAAGAAAATGTTAAGAAGCAGGACCTGACTGGCCATAGGGGTCAATTGGTAAAATCTGGTGGGTCAATGTTCCACTGAGCCATTTGGTGAGTCTACACTCTGTTCGGAAATCTCTTTAATGAGGTCAGTTATCTTGAGCCCAGTAGGACAAAATTTCCAGTTTGCCTCTGCTTAGAAAGGATGGAAGGTTTGGGAAAAAATGTTGGAGAACAGATGTTAAGCGACTACTTAAATTCTTTAAGATATTTTTCCACATTTTGAAGTTATAACAGAATAGTTCACATTGATAATTTAACAATTAGAATATTTGATTTTTAATCTCTTATTAAATGTATCAATGTTCACAGATATTAAGTACAAAGTGAGCGCTTCAGTTTGCTTCAGATATGTTCTAGAAACTCAAGAACAGAAAACTCGGGTATAAATAACTGAAATGGCAGATGATCTTCTTCATTCCACTGAGTGTCAGGGATAAGGGCTGTAGATGGGCTTGTCAATGGTAATGATTCAGCTTCTTGAGCTATAACCTGTGCAACAAAAATAGAATAGATAAGAAAAAACAAAGCAGTTTTATAAGTTAAAGTAATTTTGTTGAAACACTGTTAGAAATTTTTTTTAGCAGACTTTGATAAAACTGATCCACATTTCTTAATCTTTATAAAAATAAATATAAATAAACTGTATAAAGGTTTGAGACCTTTTATTAAGTCTAGTCTGAAACAAGATACTTCGGAATGTAACAGTGAAATGCTACTATTTATTTATAGATTATCCCATTACTAAGCTACTGATTCATGCATTAATACAGGATCAGTCAATCTTAAGGTAATTAATTCTTCTAATTGATATCTCTTCTATTCCTTTCAGTTCATTTTTGCTCAGATGATTTTTCCAAATTCAGATGTTAATAGTTGAACATTTTACAGATGCTACAATATTTTTTTTTGCATTAAAAGCATAAGACAGTTTTGATATTAAGTATAATGTGCTACGAAAATTAAAATCTTTAACTATCAATGCTTTGTCTGACTTGCATTGTTATAACTACAGAAAAAAATACAGAAAATTCTATTCAGCGATAAACTATGACTTAAATTGACCAATGCAGTTTCATAAAATCATTTTTTTTTTATTTAATTATAAAGAAAAAATGAAAGCTAATTTTATCTTAAAACAATACCTTTGATCAGTTGTTCACAATACTGAAATAAAACACACATTTTGTATATCTTGCTGTATTGCAACCTGAGTAGACAGTCCAAAGAAATGAAGGTGTTTAGTATCTACCAACTAGATCAAAAAGGGACAAACTTCTGGAAGAAACACCAACAACAGATATGACTAACTACTAAATGTGGAAAAATTCCAACGATTGGGTGCCGAAGTGTGGCAGTTGCCAACTTCTGTATGACTACAGGCCACGACTTTCGCGAAGTCCATCTGTAAAAATTGGTGTAATACATTCAAGAGAATGCTCCCTTTGTAAAAATGAAAACGAAGTAATGACAGCTGAACATCTTCGAACTTGCACAGCACTTTAAAATGAAGCCACAGACAATTCACCGGAAGTGCTTATCTATATTGGGCTACTTGGTGCAAAATGGTAGAATTACCCCAAGAGTGAACATTGGATAAATGAAATAAAATGAACCAGTATCTGCCAATTATTACAGTTCTTAGGAGAACTCAAATGCTTAAGTTCAGAGCTTGAAAGAAGTTAGTCCTTGATGATGACTGAAGACAACAATGCTAAACTACTGTTAATGTTTAAATGCAATTGCTCTTGGTCTGTCAATCTGTTCTGTTCTGTCTTACTGACAGCAGTGCTGGAAAATCATATGCATTATCTTGTTGATGAAAATGTCATTATTGAGGATCTTTTAATTTCATCACTGAGGAGATACAATGAATGTCAGTGTTAAAGAATGGTTGGAATATTTGCTGTTTTAAAAAATGAATGCTCTTGGAGATCTGTGTGTCTAAGAACTTACTCTTGAGAGGAACTTACATGAATACATATATTTCATTGAAAAAAGAAATTTTATTAATTTTTATGTTTTATGCTTTTTATACTTAAAAAAAAAAAACATGCTTCAAAAATATTCAAAACACAAAATAACACAATTTGGACATGCATCCCTGGAGTTTATGGCCTATTGTGTGGGGTTAGGAGCCCAATTCAATCTGCCTTTCACTCCATTTCCTCAGTTTGGAAAATGAAAGGGAAACATACTGGGGAAAAAAATCTCCAATCCTTGCTGGGAATTGAATTCAGAATCTCTTGCCTATAAATACACCTTCTGACCTGAACTGCTACGTTCATATATAATACTGCTACTTATAATTCTACTCTGTGTTTTAATGTATTGGGCTCCCTTTAAACATAATGAATTACATAGACACACACAAAGAAATAGCCTACCTTATTTTCTATTTTTTCTTTTAGACGGGATGTTATTTGTTTAGTAAAATTTGCTTGGTCAGTGGCCGCTTGTTCTTTAATTGCTTCTTCAATGGCTTTCTTTTTAATTTTTTCCAAATTTTCCTGCAATTCTTGCTTCGTCTTCTGGGCTTGCTTTACGTATTCTTTACTTGGGCAGGCCTTTTTGTTTCTAGCTAAATTAAAAGTAACAGAAATAAGTTATAAGTTATTAATTAAACTGAAAAGACTACTATTTAATTAATAAATTAATGTTGTAGTAATAATCCATGAAAACCAGTTCATATTATGCTTGGAATGCAAATATTCAGTACTACATTTTAGTTAATAGCTCATTAATGAAACTAGCCCTCCAATTTAATTTTGATTAGCTCAAAATGAGGAGTGGAGTTGACGGAAACCATTTGAATGAATTATTAACACACTACTAATTAAACTTAACCTTCTTTTGTTCAACATTCATTCATAAAGAGTGAACATCACACTGAGATTGGAAACACACAGAGGAAAATTAGATATAATGCATTAGGAAGGAAAAGAGGAATGTGGACAAGGGGTTTGACTGATATATGTCCATGCAGGGGTGTATGGACATACATCATACCTTAGTTGTATCAAACAATTGGTGATCAGAATTTTGAAAGTCAAAATAAAAAGTTTGCTAAAGTCTTTTTTCAACTAACTCTAAACTTTTTAAAATTTGATACATTTTATGTAAAAATATTTCTTTCAAGTACTTTTTTTTATTTTTAATAATTTCACCAAATTGATTAATATCTGCAAAGCAAATAACTGGTAACTGAATCAACTTGGTTCAAACAATGGACGTACACATTGACATCAACAATTGTATGGGTTCGGTACTATTTAAACTATAAAGCAGAAGTTAAAATAAATTTTCTGCAGACTTAAATTAAATAAAGTGGCTGTGGCAACAATCAAAATAGTTTCATATGTGTGTGTGCGAAATACCACAAAGTGAATCAGTAGTTCTTGCATAAAAAGACTCGGAAAACTTTTTTTTGGAAATGTGTGAAATTACCTCTGTGTTTAAGCAAGCATAGTCATAAACCAAAGATAAACCTCAAAGATAAGCTAGAAATTATGATATCATCAAAATACAAGCAATGTTCAAATTTAATTGGCCTATCATTGAAAACTTTCTTATCAAACAATTCAGGCTAAAGGATTTGGAACCTTTTCTCTTTGTATAATTATCTGGTATTAATTAAGCTGAAGAAAATTTAAAGAATTATCAAAACAACTTAAAGCTGAATTTCTTCAAACTTCTATGTTATTTTCTCACTTTTATACATCGCTTTCTGGCACCACCTGTAAAAACAACAGTCCACAGTTATAGATATTTTTTTTCTTGGTTTTTCTTTGAAGCTTATACAAGAATTAGATATGCATTAGAATAACTTGAAAAATTTAATAGTAACATCTTCACAATTATTATCAATATCATGACAAGCAATTCTGAATGGATGAGAAAAGGGATATATCATCTAATCAAAAAACAAAAACAAAAAAAAACGGACTATTTTTATGCCAATGATTTCTTCTTGCTTTTAAGCAAGAATAAGATTTCTTCTTATTCTTTCCATTTAATATATTTTAATTACAAACAAGGTAGCGATAGCGATTAGTAAACCAATCACAATGCTTCGCAATGGCTTCTGATACATGAATGAAGAAAATTATTCAAAAGTGAATACAAAACATGTACTTATAAATAAGCGGAGTGAAAAGTTGTGTGCAAATTAAAATATATTTTAACGAAGACATTTTAACATCTTCCACTAAATTAGAACCACCTCTACAAGAATTTAATCTCAAGCTTCTCTCACCTTCAAGAAGCAAAGAAGCACCACCAGGTATGGAACGTGTCTATTCTAACGTAAAGGCGACTCAATCTGTACTCACTATTTATATGGAAAAATCGTCATTCTTAGTTCAAACCTTGTTAATACACTGAATTCAATAACTTCTGAATAATTTTCTTCATTCACATATCAGAAGCCGTTGTGAAGCATTGTGGTTGGTTTACTAATCGCTATTGCTACCTTGGAGCCCGACCAGCTAGAGACACTAACTCTACGGCTCTGAACTTGGCAAGTCCTTTTCAACGACACCCTAATCAAGTCTCTAGCCCTCCTGGTTGATGAGTTGATACTTGTCCATAGACAAACAGACAAACTGGGGACATAAGGCTTCACGGTATCAGAAACCTAAAAATGTTCCATCTATCCATCAGGATTGTGGAAATACAGTGAAATGATAACCAGAAGCTTGAAAGAAATACGACTTAACCTTTAAATATACTAGGAGCTGTGCTGTTCTGCACTGCTTATATCTTCCCTTAATTTTTATTTTTCAACTTTGCATGTATAACAATGCATCTTGCAGATGAAGGTATTCAATCTGTGGGTTTTATTGCCACAATCTTCCACGGCTGAAAGAAACAATCGGACAAAATATTGGTGCCTCCAGCTCTTACCATTTTTTTCTGTTGTCTCCTTTGCTATTCTCTTCTTTTTCTGTTTTCTTTCTTTTGCATAATGCATACGATTTTTGAGTGCAAGTGCTCGTCTCAGACGTTGCTTTTGTAAGCGTTTCTGCGTCTGTTCAGGACTTTCAAGCTGTCGCAAAAGTGCTTTTCTTTCACGAACTTTTTGACGGCGAAGTTCGGCTTGTTCTTCGGTTTCATTTGCTCGGGCTATTTGTCGTAAAACTGCCTTTCTTTCACGTTCTTTTTGACGGCGAAGTTCAGCCTGTTCCTCGGTTTCTTTGGCTCGAGCTCGTCGTCGCAAAATTGCTTTTCTTTCACGATCTTGTCGACGACGAAATTCAACTTCTTCCTTGAATTCCTCAGCTCGAGCAGCGGCTATCCGTCGTACCAGGGCTGCCCTTTCACGATCTTTCCGACGGCGAAGTTCAGCTTGTTCCTCGGTTTCTTTGGCTCTGGCAGCAGCTACCCTTTTCGCTTTCAAATTTGAAAAATATGTTCTCCGTCGTCGAGGCATTCTGCTAAAAAAAAAAAAATAAGCTATTAAAACTAACTGAAACGCTAAAATTGTAAAATTATAATTTCTGTTATTAACGCAGTACTGTTATCATATTAATTACAGTTTCTATTTCTTTTTGATTTTTTGTTAATTTAATGTTATTTACTTTATTCTTTGAAATATTAACTTTCCATTTCACCTGTTCATGATGTAAATATTTGCAAAAATGAGTAAATCATTTTCAGCTAAAAAAACTGTTTCCAAAACAATAATAAGTAATATCTTTAGAATATTATAAAATTACAAATTGTTTAATACAGTATTATTTACATATCATTTGAGTTGTTAAATAATTTATATTGATATATTTCACATTTTTAACTTTCAAATGTTATCTTAATTTTATGTTTTCGCTTTCATTTTACCACATTTAGATACAAAGGATTGTCATAGTCGTTTCAATAGGAATTATTATCAATTTTTTTTTAATATGTTACTCATTTTTTTTAAATGATAGTTGATAACAACAAACTTCTTTATTACCTTCATGTAAACAATCAAAACTTATAAAACAAAATACAACTGAGGGAAACCTAGCGGCCAACAGATGAACTAATCTTACGGCGTTATTGAGAAACGCTGCAATCGTTGGTCCAGAGGCCAATCAGCTGATTTTTGCTGTCATTGAAATTTTTCACACTGAAAAATTTGCCAGTGCTTTTCAACATTTTTGTTTTTACTAGTAATTAAGATGATACTGCGGAAGCTGTTGGAAATAGGTGGCTACAGGTATAATGAAGCTAGAATTCGGTAAAATAAAGCTGTAGATGAAAATTCGTTTGTCATTTTTTTTTTTTTTTTTTTTTAAAATTTTTTTCTTGAAATCTGAAACATAGCTGGTGTGCAATATGAAGAATGTACAGTGCTAGCGCTCAGAGTTGAAACTCCCAGAATGCAAAGCAGATTATAGATTGTCCTTTCCTGGCAGTTCGCTAGCATTGAAATAGAAGAGGTCGCTTCTCTTCTATTTCAATGTTAGCTAACTGCCAGGAAAGGACAATCTATAATCTGCTTTGCATTCTGGGAGTTTCAACTCTGAGCGCCAGCACTGTAGTTTAATTAGCTCAGCTGTCAGTCACATAGTGAGGACTGAACTCGCAGCGTTGGGAATCCACTTTGAGAACTGGGAATGCAGGGAGGAGATCAAAATAATCATGCCCATATTATAAAGTAGATCACACATAAGCATCATATCAAATTTTACCTTAAATAAGCCGTAAAGTATTTGGAAGACCGAGCTTTGTTCGGTACAATAAAACGAAAATAAAATAAGAACACTGTAGACAATCACCTGGTTATTATATTATGCGTAAAAACGCACAGAACACGAATTTATTAAGAATAAAATAAAACGTAAGTAAATTAGAATACGGTAGGCAATAACCTGGTACCCAGGTCAATCATTTACCCGAAAACGAGACCTAGCTAAATCGCTTTCTCGCACCCGAAAACGGTAGATTCCCCCCATTTCATCAAAATCCTAATGCCCGTTTTCAAGATACGATTTACAAGAATTGCTCATTTTATATCATTTGATTTGATAAGCTACGTACGACCATAAATAAACTTACAAAATTTCATGGAAATCTATCCATCCATTTTAAGTTGATGCGCGTACAAAAAGAGAAATATTCAAGACTAATAGGTAAGACTTCAAATGATGGTGGTCAGCCAATAATGAAAAATATTCTTGAGTTATTTTTTAAGTCTTCTGATAAAGATCAGAAGACTAATAGTCCCGTTTTGTCTTTGGACAAGTATCATTAAAATATCATTAGCAACAATGACAACAGTCGCAACAATTGCGTCTTTGGCATGAGCAACAATCAGAGCCGGCGTTAGGGGGTGGCGAACGGGGCGACCGCCCCAGGCCTGGTTAGAAGAAAGAGGATAAAATAGGATTGCCGTTTTTTTGTTGTTGTTGGTTGTTAAAATAAGATTGTCAAAGGCCCCCGCACCCTCCTAGTGCCGGCTCTGCAACAATCAGATTTATAATAGAGCTCTACAACAATCACAATAATAGCAACAATTGCGCCTCTTGCATTCGCAACAATTTTCTGATTTTTAATAATAAGGAAATTAAATGTTAGTTTAAGAATGTTAATTTAAAATATTAACAATAGAAGAAAAATTCATATATAAAGTAATAATAAAAAAAATTCTTTGAAATAAAAAACGAAAGAAATAGATGTAAAGAAGAAAAAAAACTAGAAATAACTGGCTCAGCACTTTAAATAATAATAAAATTAGAAATAATTATGGATATCGATTAAATGGTCACGTAATATACAAATTATTTAAACAAATTAAATGGAGAAATTATGAATTTCAAAGAATTAAAGATAAACAAGAAAGACTAATTTAAGACATTATTAATGAAAATATTAAACTACAAATACTATAAGATAAATATTAAATTACTATAAGTCATAAGTTATAACATTACTATAATATATTAAAGTAAATTTCTATAATAATTATTGCATTATTATAAGATAATATTATTATAAAGATTAAATTTCTTTCTTTGTACTTTTAATTAGCCTTTTCTTACTATTATTTTATACAATTAAGCAATTTATTAAAATTATTAATCTAATTTAAATTATTCTTTTTGTAATATATTTAATTTAAACTATCAGTGCCTATATTACAGATGTGCATTTGTATAAGTACACTTAATAGGACTGAGGAACATTAAAAAAAAAATTATATTTATAATTATATTTTCTTATACGTATCAGAAGACGTTGCGAAGCATTGTGATTGGTTTATAATCGCTATCCCTGCCTTGTTTAATCTTATTTTTATTGATGTTAATGCTTTTTGTATTTTTGACTAATAAAAAAATATACATCCGAGGAGACCAAAATAGTCATGCTAATATTTTAAGTTGGTTCATAATAAGCATCGTAAATATTGATGAAATCAGTCCACCAGTTAAGTGATGGATTTCGTGGGCCTTTCCGAAAGATGGGGACCAAATTACATAGGCCTATGCTTAGATCATGAATAAGCGAAGTACAAAGTTTTATGAAAATAAATTCAGCCATTTAAGGTATACACACAAACAAAGGAGAAAAATGTTCATAGTGAGACTTTGAATGATCAATCAAAGAACGTTACTGTACAATGCCTGATTGTTACACAATGATTTAGCTCATTATGTGCTAAACTTATATTTTTTCCACTGCTGAAAATGAAAAAGACAGCTCCTAGTCTGACTGTAACCAAATTTGGCTGTGGATGTCATTATGACCACCTATACAAATGATGATCTTTACTGCAATGACAGCTGTTGCCTATTCAAGTTCAGTGATTGGAGAAGGAAGATGAGGCACTAACATAATTCACACTAAAAAACGAATTGGGATGCAGTATAGGGTCTAACTAATGTGTTTGTGTTTTTTATTCACAGATGACAGAGCACAATTTCACGAATTAACAGACTTTGAGAGGGGTAAAATCATTGGAATACAGGAGACAAGGATGTCCATTGGAGATACTGTCCAAAGAGTTGGAAGAAATGCTGCCATAGTGCAACATAAATGGAATCAATGGGAAGCTCAACCACTACTAGGAACTGGTCCTTTGAGAGTGAATAGCTATAGCGAGGATCGTCACATACAGAGAATGGGAATTGCAGACTCCTAGTGATAATAGCAGACATCAAGTCTGCATTAACACTGCCTGTAAGCAACGGCCTGCATCGAATACCAATGCGATGCATTCCACTGACTCACAACACAAGACATCAATGTCTTATCTGGTGTCGTGAATGGTTGCACTGAATAAATGAGTAAAATTCTGTGTTCAGCAATGAGTTCCATTTCTAAGTCACAGTGATAGGTGATGCTACATGCACTGATCGCCTGGTGAGAGAACCCTTCCTGATACAATTCAGGAAACTCGTGCAGCATCAAACCTTGGTCAGCTAACTGTTAGGCAAGAGGTAAATCTGGTTGATGAGTCCTAATAAGGACGAAATAGCTATCTTAGATTCCCATTTTGATGATAACTCAGGGCATGAAAGGAAAAAAAACAACAAAAACAAACTTGCAATCGCTGTATTTTTTTATTTTCATTATATGCACATTAAACGTATCCATTTGTTAAGGTTTTCGAGTTTGCTGATATTTATGTAAACTCTCTTCATCAAAAGTGCTATTTGTTTATCCTAGGAAAAAAAAAAACACAAGACAAAACAAAAAAAATGTTTTTTTTTTTTTAGTGTTCTAGATTAACATAAAATAGCTTAATGCAAATAAAAATGTATGCATTACCTGTAAAGGATAATTAACCGAATTTTCTATAAATGCATTGCTCACTGAACAAAAAATTATTCACTTCCCTAAATAAGAGTTTTGTTTACATTAGACATTAACAGAGGGCGCACCAGTATTAAAAACATTCTACAAATAGCTGTGCTGTGCGCTACGGGGTTCAAACAGTGAACAGAAGTGCGGTGTGTCACGTGTGTTATTCGCTCAGTGAAACTAGAGTCGCGCAAAAGATGTTATTGCCGAAGGGCATAGTGTTTAGAAGAAGAAGTTGCTGAGTTTGCAGGTGTGTCGAAACATACTGTCTAAAGAGTCTTCCAGCAGTGGAGTAAATCGCAGTCCACCATTAATCGTCGCCAGAACTACGCTAGAAAGACTGTGCTGAACTATAAGGATTGTCGCCGTTTTTCACGCAGTGATGACTTTGCAACGAGGCAAAAATTACTCCAATCAATCAATGGAGGCCTACAACAAGCTGTTTCCAAACGAACACACTCAAGGGAACTGCATACCATGGATATATGGAGTAGATTATTTCGAAGACATCCATGTTAACAGCTATCCAAGGCTGCAAGACTAGTGGGCACGGCGCCACAAACACTGAACTGTCGACTCTTGGAAGCGTATTATCTAGTCGGACGATTCACGTTTTTGCTTTTACTCGAATGATGCGTGGCGACCAGTACATCAAAAGCAGCACAAAGCCTTCCATGAGGCTTGAGGGCGCTCTATTATATTCTGGGGGTGTTACGAAGAAATCCTTTGGTTGAGGTGACGTCATATTTGAACTGAGCTTCTGGACATGTTGCCTTTTGTGCATCGTCTCTACTAAAAACCAAACTGATACTCCACTCTTCCAAGACAATAATAGCTGCACAAGACTGGAAGTGTGTGATTGGGACGATGAGCATCGTGAAGCCTGCGAACCTATCGACTGGCCTCCAAATCTCCCGATTTGAATCCAACAGGAAATCTATTTTGCAGCAACAAATCTGCCTTCCGACGAATCTGCGGAATTTATTGCTGGAAGAAAATGCTGTGAACTAGATCCGCGCACTGGTGGCATCCATGCAGACATAATTTCAGCTGCTATTCGGTCTCGCGGAGGCGTTCGCGCTATTAAACAGGGTGATTAATTTTTTGTCCGGTGAGCTTATTTAATTAATACTATGTCAAAACTAATTCTGAATAATTTTAACAAACATTCATTTAGATAAACAAATTTCATTTATTAGAGAAAAGTTAAAAACAAGACTACAATTTTTATATCTGCCCCTTTGAAAATAGAAATGGCATTATAACGGCTGATTTTTTTTTTTCCCCTAATCCTTAAGGCATGTCAGTTTCACGTTTTTAGTGTGGAAAACGTAAAATTTCTAGAAGCTTTTTGTAGGTCGTATAAATGCATTTATTTCTTTTAAAACTTTTATATTACAATCTTTAAAAAAAAAAAAAAAAAACATATTTTAATAGAATAATATCAAAGGCAAGGAAAATGATAATCCAGAAAAAAATGGAAAAACGTGTATTTAAGTAGAAATACTTGGGTTAAAGTTGCGATGGTGGTACACCTTTGGCGGACATCGCGATTCGGACAATTTGAAGGGTTGAAAAATTAAGGGTTATTTTTCAATACCTACATCCTGCAGCTCAGCCAACCTAATCTTACGTAACCTACAGTTAATTGTAGTAAACGAATCGTTGCTTCGCAACTCATTAGGATGGAAATTGTTTTTGGTTGAAAATTAACACTGTTGTGTATTCCTCCGAACCGAATGACGAGGTGTACCACCAACGCAACTTTAGCCAATACTTGGTTCTGAATGTTACTTTCTTATTCTTTGTATAACATTCAACGCCCCTTGTATGAAAGTGTATCCTCTGTTCAGCATTTAGCTACTATGTGAACAGACAAACGCTGGAATCTGCATTTCTTAGTTTGATGTTAATTTTTTTTTCTAAACGTGGCAGTAATTTCTATTACAATTAAAAGAAAAACTTCTGTTAATGCTAAAAAATTAAAAAGTTAAAAAAAAAAAAAAATATTTTCAAAAAATCCCTAAACATTTTATTAAAATTGTAAATGTTGTAACATTTCCTAGCCCTTTGTTCTAAACATGTTAGTTAACATTCTGGTTATTTCGGAAAAAAAAAAAAAAAAGAGACAGTGACACACTGAAATATATTAACATATTAAAAGGACCGGTTTCGCTATACTTCAATAGCTTCTTCAACTAAATAAGAATAGAACAAACAAATGCTTAAATACAATTACACATCAGCTAAGGAAATTATATAAACCAATTAAAATTACAAAATTAATTTTTTTTTTTTTTTTTTTTTTTCAAATAATCAATCGGCTGCTTGGAAGAAATTTATTGCAGATGTCATCCTTCGCAATGGTGTTGCATGCTGGTTCCAGAATTGCGTCATCCAATAAACAGTGACACCATCCCGCCGTTGCTTGAAAGACATCCAACTGTCTGCTATGTTTACATCATCCCTCTCGAAAGTGTTGAATGTTGGTTCCATAATCCCGCCATCTGAATCGAATCAACTGTAACAAAAAAAAATATAGGGAAAGGAGAGGGAATTTATCTGTCCTGTTTATAGAAACCATAATCCTCTATGGTTTGAAGGGATAATGTTTCATTATAACATTGTGGAGTGGTAATAAGAACTGAATCGACACATTTACGACAGAAATGATCATGTTCAGTGAATAGAATACGTGGACTATCAAAATCGATTTGATGGTTATTAGTGAGCATATGTAAATATGTAGTATAATTAGAATCAGTTTTTTGCGGCTAAAATGTGCTGCTGAAGACACTGGCGGAGCCTTTGCTTCGTTTCTCCAATGTAGATATACTTTGGTTGTAGGCACTTAATGGCATTCACAACCCCCCTACTATTGGATAAACATGGAAGACTTAGAAGAGAGGAAACGCTGAACAGTACTGTTGGATGAAGATGTTAGCGAAATCCGTAGGGGTTGTAATAAATTTTTCAAAGCATTAAAGAGCTGCTGATGATAGGGAATTGAGACATGCCTTGTAGGAAGTTTATTAACCGACACATCATTATGATAGTATATATATATTGCTTTTTAGATTTGCTTATTAATAAAAGATATGGGGTAGTCATATGAGAATGAAAGTTTAATCCTATACCCAGATTTATAGGTTTGCTATTGACAGATGTATAAAAACTCCCATTTGAACGTATTATAAGAACATCTAGAAATGGAATAGTTGTTCAGCTCCTTTTCTATTTTAAATTGAATGCACGGATGAATCCCGTTAATAATGTCCCCAGGATACCGTCTTGAATGGACGAGTCCGAATACAAAAGATAGTCCACATATCTACAATAGAAGGGTATATCAAGCTGTCCCTCATCATAGATAAGAAACGCACTGTCTCTGTATAAATCATAACGAGCTCGGCTAAAACCATAGAAAATGTAAGTCCCATGAACAGCCCTGAAGTTTGTTGGTAATATTTGTCTTTTAAAAGAGCATGAATCAGTTCAAATTATTAATCTGTTGCTGATTAATGAAGCTACTGTAATTTCTTAATATGAAATGCTGAAAGGCTTGAGATACTAAATCCAAAGAAATGGATGTGAATAAACTTTCAACATCAAAAGAGAAAAATTAGCATAATTGGAAACAAATGCTGTCTGAGCAAGTTTAGATAACGCAGAAATGGAAAAAAAAACTGACTTTATGTTAAACCTAGATAACTTCCGAAATATGAATTCAGATAAGCCCTTAAAAGCAGTTGTAACAATTAATGATAGGACGGATTGGAAACAAGTTATTATCACTACGTTCCTTATGAGTTTTGGAAAGCAAGTTGAGAGGGGATTTTTAGCGAACTATCTTTAAGTTTGTGAGTATAACTATGAATAAAATGCCCATCATAAACTAATTTCCAGATAATTTTTCTGTTATAAGTAAGCACCGATTTACGATTATTAGAGAAAAAAGCTATCCCAGGCGTAGATGTAATAAAATGCTGGCCCATTTCAGAGTACTGATTCCCACTAAGAATGACAGTTCCCTTCCTTTTTCTGATTTTGCCACCTTTTAAGTTCTGCTCTTTAATTTTTTTCCTCCTAACAGAGGATTAAAAGGTAAAGTTCTAGGCGCACGAATCGAGCTTCTAATAACCTTACCTATAGTTGAGTGGAAATTATCTGAAATTGAACTCGGAGGCAAGGAATGCAACGCTGCCTCAATGGGAGGAAGCACTTGTTGTAACCCGGGGGGTGGGGGTGGTGGTGGTGGAAGATAAATTGAACTTGAGACCTTTGCTGAGGATACACTCTTGCAACTTAGATAAATTATAACCACTTAAATTAATGATTCTATCAGGGTCCATTGAATGCTGCGGCCATTTCTTCATAATTAATCTGGTAAGCTGAGCAACGTGCTTATTTCTAATTTTTTGGTAGAATAAAAAAACTTTAGCTCCTGACTGGAGAACTGTTCCAAACTGGCTTGGAGGTAATGTGGCACATAACTGGTTGGATAAATGTTTCATATAGTTAATAATGTGATGTTTCTTCCTATGTAGACAAGTCAATCTTGCGGAAATAATGTTCCTCCTTAACTTCCTAAGGGCTTGCTGAATACCATTTGAGTTATCAATCTTGAATTTCATAGAGGTAGGCACCAAATCGTATTTACGACACACATTATTGACGATGAGGCTTGCATTAATACTGGCAATCTTATTAGATTGAATCAACTGATTGGTCAAATACCTTTGCTGATCCATAACTGCACAAAGGCAGCACGCCAAAACACTAGCGATTATATTCTCATGATTCTGTGGTTATATTTAATGACATGTAATATGACTACTGTTCTGTACTTAAGAGATTAATTACACAGACTTCCTATTTTAAATTAAGAAATAGTTTATTAAATATTTAATGATACAGATGCAAATTTTTTTCCCCAGGATATTATTTTATCTAGTTGTTCAGTGATTAATTTTTTAACATATTTACAATTTTCCTGGGCTTTTTTTGTTTGTAAATATATAAAACATTATTTCCAAAATGAATGATGTGTATAAAACAATAACAATAAATATAAAATAATCTATGAACAGTAGACGACTGTAAATTAAAAAAATATATAACGGCAATCAACTTCCATGATCTCTTCCTACAATTCATCTCATCTCAGTTAAACAAACAACAAATCTGTCTATTAAACATTCAAAAAATACATCTTACGTGCAAAAAAAAAAAAGAATAAAATCTTTTTTTTCAAAGTGTGTTCATTTCATGAATTATATATTCGGATGTTTACCTGAAAAATTTCCATTTTATACAATATTAATACTGATTATTAACTAAGTTTGTTTACATTTCTCCAATTGTGGCTTGTTAGTTTGTAAATTTATACATTAAGTAGTTAAGTTGATCTGCTGTCGTTAAACTTGCTTGTTAGGAACATAACACTTTTAACATGAATTCTATTTCAAAATAATTATTGTTCTAAAACTTCTAAAATCTGTACTTTAAAAAAAAATTGCTTCCATCTCACTTAGTAAGAAACTGAAGGAAAAGGGCAATTTGCATTGAATTTTATGTTAATGCAATCCATTTACATTTTACACTATCAAAGTAAAATCATTATCAAACAAAACTCATTATTAATGTAGGAAACTCAGCCCCGCTAGTTCCTAAATTTAAAAAATCTGAATAGGTATTTAAAAAAGAACTTGCATGTTAGGGGGAATAAAAAAATAAAAAAGTAAAAGTTTAAAAAGGCCAGTTTGTGAAACATTGTTTTGCCAATTTATTGATATTTTCATTTCATTTAAAACAAGTTACTTTATACTAATTGATTACATTGAAAATCAGGATTTGTTGTATTAAGAGTTGATTTGTACATCTTTCAATTTTCATGTATAAAATTCCATAATTCTTAAAAAATAATAATAATGTAAATATTAACAACAATTAAGATTATTAATAAAAAAAATCTAGATATTCTTCTCAAAATACTACTACTTGGGATACACCTGAAATTATGGTAGTACAATTTCAAACTGATGTTGATCTTGCATTATTACTTCTTAAGTTGTAGAGAGCTATAAGAATAAATGAAAACTAAGCTGTCTTTATTGGTAGATAAAAGAAACTGCTTGTCGTAATAAATAAAATTCACTGAATGCTTAATATTAATAAAGTAAAACCAAATAGAAAACTCCCTAATCATTCTGCAATACACTGCATTCAGTTTGTGCATTTCTATTTTTTTTCTCCCTTAGGCAAGAATGAAACCACAAATAATAAATGAAGACAATTATTCAATTTCATTCTCGAAATTGTATAAGATCATCCATGGAGGACTTTACTTGTTGCCAGGAATGTTACATTGAATAGCGACTTAATTTACTTCAGCTTTTTTTGTTTAAATTTTAAGATTAGGGCTCCAAAATGTAAAACAGAACACTAATACTCTGAGTAGTAGTAAACAATTTTGATTTTATTTGTATAATATCGTATATTTTCCATTCTGTGCAAATGTCACTGTTTCATTCTGCTTTATCTGCATATTAGATCCTGTTTTTTTACAAAAAAATATTAAAATTTCTTTAAATAAAAATAAATATATTCATTTGATAGCAATTCGTATTTGTTAACATAAATTGAACATTCTGGACTTGCATTGAGTCCAGTATTGTTCAATTCTGCAAAATTAATTCATATGACAAGATGCACATTTTCATACATCTTTTGTTATAGGTTTTACCAATTACCAATAAATAGGTTTTGTGATTCTCAGTGAGATAAAAAAAACTGAAATTTCTGAAGCAATAGGTCTCAGAATTTCCAGAATCAAACCCTCCCCATCTTTGGTATCTGTCAAAACACGATGCCCTTCTTGAATTTAATGTATTGCAGTTCAGTCAACTTACCTATGTTATAGTCATTTACTACATAATAAAGGTAGAACGATAAATTTTATGTAATTACATACTGAAAGAGAAATGAAACAAAGAATTAATCTTAACATGAGTCTCTTAAGAATGATTTTTAACTAATTTATGCTGTTCTACATAATCATTATGAAGAAACAAGATTTCAAACATTCCCTAATTAAACTCTTGTCGTGAATGGAATGCTCACATCGTTTATTTTGTCCTTTGCCTTAGGAACTTTTCATAAACTTTTTTTAAAAAAAAAAGCCAAGTCCATTTTTAGAAACATAGGTAAATGCCCATTAAAACCAAATATAAATGACATCCTTAAAATATTGTTTGAAGCCAGATTGGAAAAAAAAAAAAAAACCAACAACAGAATTTTAGGTTCGTATTTCTGGAAAAGTAAATCCTCCTGGTTTATTTCTATAAGGATAGTTTGCAGTTGGTCTAAATCAGGGGTCCCCAAACTTTTTATATTGTCGACCCCTTCCTAGTATATTTGCCTTCTTATCGACCCCCAGTTCTTAAACTGTACGAGTCACAATACGTAAAATACACAATTATCTTTGAAAATATAACACAAATTTTATTGGATGAAAAAACCTCTTACTGTAATTTTGCGACTACTACTGAATACCTCAAAAATATGTTAACACGCCTTTTTATTAAAATAGTTGATATTAATGGGAATGAGAATGAATAATAATAAAATTTTATTTGAATATTCTATTATTTTTTCTAGACAGTTTAATTGATCCCCTTTGGGGACTCCTGGTCTGAATAAAAGAAATCTTTAGTCATTTACTTTAGATCTTTAGTTTAAATCTTTGAATTTCATTTATCAGATTTAATTTCAATCTTGCTTGGAGGGAAAATATTAAAAAAACTGCCAATTATTGCTGGTTGTTCTCTGAGCAGTACATTGCTTTATAAATGAACTAACAAAATAAAACGAAACTGGAGAATTAAAGAGAAAACGCTAATAAAAAAGCTAAATCAATTCATTTAGTTAAAAGATGTTCATTGAAATAAAATACATATTTTAAATATCTCTGGAATACAGCAACAAAACTAGCTTTCAGACTGCTGCTGCTGCTATTTATCTATCAGGAAAATTAATATCAAGTAAAAAACAAAAACAAACAATAATATCAATAATATACACCAAAAAAATTCATTCTTCCATATACCGGTATAACTTCAATTGAAATATCATGATTATAATGGATATATAAAACTTAGTAGAATAGTAACCGTTCACCCTCTGCAATAACTGATACTATAGTCTTAATTGAAAGTGCTGAGCTGTCTGAATTCTTTAGATTAGATAAAGCTTTACAAGATTGAGACAAGTGGTGCAAACAAGAAGATAAAAACAATACATAAACCAATGTTCAACTGAATGTTTATTATTTTTTTTTCTTTTCTAAATTACAATAAAATAGCTTATAATTAAAAATTAAAATCTAAGAAGGGAGTTCAAAAAGAAATTGAGATCTTATAAATTTTGTCAGGTAACCTTTAATTTTTGTTCTTGTATCAAACATCTGCAAATTGTAAGTGCAGACTGAGCTTTCCTTTTGTTTATGACTGTTGTCTTTCAACACTGAACATTCGAAAAGCAAATACTTGTAAAAACAAAAGAAAATGCAGATAAAAAAAAAAAAAAGTAATTATGTACAATTTGCAATTCATATGTTACTTTGTAATTATGAAGGCTCATGATTGTATTTCATTTTTAAATTAAACTATACAATTAAAAGATTAAACTAAACATAATACACATATAGATGTAGCTTGAGTCTTGTTTTCACGTGTCTTGTTCGTCCCTTTGAGCTGCACGGGCAAGGGCTCTTGATTTACGTGCTTCTGATGACGACTCGGCGTCTGGTGTTGAAACCTGAATAAAAAAAAAAATTGAATTTAAATTCATGGGACAATTCATTTTGCCCTGAACAATAACATTCATTTAATGATAACTGTCCAACAAAACTATCAATGAAATTAAAATAAACCTCCAAATTCCAAAATTCAAGAAACAATAATTAGTATTTTTTTATTTTATTTAATCATTTTCTGCCTTATGTTGAAACCTTTGAATCTGAATTGCTTTCAAGTTCATGTCCAAATATACTGAGGATTAAATTTGTAAGTTATTTTTTATGTTTTAGGGCTTGTATCTAATCTACTCTGTCCGAGCTAAATTGCAGATTTTTTTGTTTTCTGCACAGGAGTTTGCTAACAAACAGATTTCTTGTTGTTGCTTCAAGCCAGATTTCATTAAACATCAAGAATTTTCAAAATACAGCAGTTATCTGAATCTTATGTCCTAACAATCAGATTTGGTCTCTTCTAAATTGTAACACATTTCAAACTGGCAAACTTCAACTCAAAATCAGGAGGACAGCATATGCCATGATATCTAGCAATTACTTATTAAAGAATAAAAAAAAAAATATTAACTAATATTCTAATAAATACTTATGCTACACAGAATAAAACAAAAAGATACAGTAACTGATAAATGAAATTAACTTTTAATCTCAACATCCTTTAAAATGGAGAATTATTTGAAGGAGCAGTTGCCAATTCAAAGAAGCAATAAATAAAAGATCCCAACCTGAATGAACCAAAAAAAAACAAAACAAAACAAACAAGGTAGGGATAGTGATTAGTAAACCAATCACAGTGCTTTGCAACGGCTTCTGAGTCACCTTTACTTTAGAATAGACTGCGCCGGGGTGGTCTAGAAAATGCTCGCATGAGTCTGTTGCGACCCCATACTATCTTACCCACCCCTATTTACATGGAATAATCGTCCTTCTTAACTCAAACCTTGTTAATACACTAAATTCCTAATAATGATTAAAAAAAACAAAAAAAAAACCTATAGTTGAGAAACTGAAAAGATTTAAAATGGGGAGAAAAAAAAGAAGAAACAAAAAATGCCCATGAGGGGATCGAACCCATGACCTTCGTGTTATTAGCACGACGCTCTAACCAATGTAGGTGGCCTGTTAGCAAGATGAGCTAACAGAAGCCGTTGTGAAGCACTGTGGGATATGTGTCCACAGACAGACAAACCGGGGATCTAAGGCGTCTTACAGAAGCCTAAAAAAAATCAGCATATTTCATGGAAAAGCACAGTCACATCAATAAAGAATATTTTTGCAAGATATCTATATGTTTTGTATTTCTTTTCATACAGTGAGAATTCAGAAATAGCAACACACGGCAGAGGCATTCCTTAAAATTTTCTGTATGCTTAAAAATGAGATTTTTACACAGTCTGGTACCAATGCAATTGAAATGTAATTTGTGTAATGCTCACTGTAAAGTATTGTCAAGCAAGGTTACAGAAACCAAGGATCTGCTCAGTGACACTTACTTCCCTGGAGATAATTCCCAAATGTTATTGTTTTGTACTACCAGTTCTCGTAATCTCTGTAAATGTATGTTTAATAAAGTCACTCAAGTCTTTCTAACTGAAGTGGAAGGTAAGCAAAACTTTGAAATAGAAGTATTTATGAAATAAGACCTGTTAATCAATGATGGAGAAAGATCGGAACATTTGTGTCATAATAATGGCTAGCAATCAACTGCAACAGTATCTCTATACCTTGGAAATCAAATATACTCGGTGAGGGTCGTTAGATAGAAAAAGAAAAAAGTTTATATGAACACATGTCCTATTCTTTAAAAGGTTTCTGAAATAAAGTTACTTGAATGTACAGTATTTTGAATTTGAAGCATAATATTGTCTCAAGTGTTCCAAATTACATTGAAAATTTACTATCACAAGTTTGTCACTTGAACACTAAATATTTGAAACATTTTTGCAATACCTCTTTCTTATCAATACTTCCGCAGCTGTACTTTAAACAGCTTTATCTTTTTTGAAACTGTTTGACTAGGACACATGCTCGTTTAAACATTTTTTCTTCGAATGACCCCCCAGAATAGTGATTTTTTTTCTTATGGGACACCGTATATAACCGAGATACAATCTTCTCTGCTTCAATGCTTGAAAGGTTGTCAATTCAATGCTAAAGTCTGTACTGACAATATATGAATAAGTAAACTTCAATATCTACATATTACCACTTCATCTTTATTGTGACAACATTTAGATAAGCCTAACATTTGCTGATCATCTTCAGGCTAAGTAGGTTGGAATACAACGTCCAGCTTATTGTCACAACAAAGAAGAAAGTATAGACTTCAATATCTAGAGGCAGTTTCCTTTTTAAAACAATGAAGCTAAAAGCAACAGTTGCCTACCTTATCTTCTATTTTTTGTCTTAGACGTGATGATATTTGTTTAACAAAATTTGCTTGATTAATGGCGGCTTGGGTTTTGATCTTTTCCAAGTTTCGCTGCAATTCTTGTTTTACCTCCTGGGCTTGCCGTCTATACTCATTACTCGAACGCGACTTCTTATTATCCCTAGTTGCTAAATTGAAACAATTCAAAAACAGACATATAAGTTATCAACCAATATTTTCTTTTCTTTAAAGGTGGATTTTTTTTTTTTTTATTATAAATTAAGTACTTCAAAAGAAAGTTAGCAAAGAAGGACAAGCAAGAAAGAGACTTAGGAAGGAGTTAGCATAACTCAATAAAGTACGGATATAGGGGGGGGGGGGATCAGATCAGACGTTTGACTGAAAATCTTGTAAGATGCATCCAGTGAGCAAGGAAGCTTAGAAACACTTTTAGAGAAACAGAATCAAGATTGGAATAATAATGAAACCTTTGAAGTATGTAGAATTGTAGTCTTGAATATACTACATAACTTACTATATTGGAGAAATTGCATTTTTTATGTTTTATAGTTAGCCATTTCAAAACCAAGAAAGCAATGACCAAAAACTCTTCAACATTATGACGACGTTAAAGATGAACGATAAGTTTGCCTCATGTCAATCTGTTGTTTGAGACTCAAGTTTTAGTCCGACGTTAACTGGACAAAAAACTCAAGAAAAAAATTTGTAAAATACATCATGAATTTCTATAGATAATATCCCGAGATGTGACTGTGCTTTGTTCGTAGTACATGTAAAATCAATAAGAATTAATAAATTAACTTAATATAACACCTTTTTGATTATGTCATTTTTCTTTCTTTTTCCTAGAATGTATTTTGTACAATTTACATCAATCAACAATTATCACAGTAACCACAACTGTCTCTTTATGCTTAACAAAATAAATACAAATATTTTAAGAAGTCTGTATGTGAATGTGGTTATAAGGATCAGTGACAGTATGAGTATAGTTGATTTAAAATAATTTGCTATCAGGGACTTACAACCACAAACAGACAACACTTGTAAACTTTGAAAAGGAGATAATTTTTGTAAAACATGCTGTAGATGGGTGTAACGATAAGCAGCAGCATTTTGAGAGTAGGGGATTGTATAGCATGCAAAGGTGTTACAAACAGCAGGTTCAACAAAGAAGTCCCCTTTGATACTTTAATTTTCACTACAGACCAAGACTGAATAGTGATTCAGTATTTAAACAAATGAATTTTCTTAAAACTGGTAACCTGTCTAGAATCATACCTGATTGTCACATTACATTAATGCAACATTTCACCCATTCATACCATGATAGCACTACTCCTTTTCCTCAATTTCAGACATGAAATAAATCACTTTTTATATAGTCATTTTCTATTTTTGCAGTTTAATCATCTGTTTAGCAGCTTCATTATGAACTTTTCAAATACTTGGATTCAACATTCAATATTGTTCTTGTGAATTACTAATGGTAGTATAGATCTTAGCAACTTTCTAATGATAATATTTCATTATATCAGAAGCTCATACATCAATATGAAATTCCTATACTAATTAATTTGTATTATTATAATTATTTTTTTTTTACCTCGTAATACATACTGCCTCTGTCCGAAAATAAGTGCCCCATTTTAATTTAACACTGTAATTCAAGATAATGGATCAATGTTAGGGATTGAAGGACATTAAAAACAAGCAAAATGAAAGTTTTACTCAGCATTGCAAACAATCAAAAGTTTTCATTACATAATCATGTGTTAGCCGTGCGCAGGCCTCAATGAATGTTTTTAAAGCATAACAATTCAAACTGCGCATTTGAATTATTAATAAATAATAATTAGGGGTGGGCGAGTAGTGTTTTTTTTATTTATTCGAGTCTAGTCGAGTAGCACGGGTTATAAGTAAAAGACTTGGTTTCCAATAGTTTTTATTATAAAATTTAAAAAAGACATGAAAGTTACACCTCAATAAATGTCTCCCGAGAGACGATAGCGATCCTGGTGGCTGGCTGTTACACTAACTCAGTCTGGCAAGTACAGCGCGATGTATTCAAAAGAAATCAGCTGATACTATGACCACTTGGAGCACTGTTGTGTTGACCGATTTCGTATTTCTGAGGAAAACTAACTGGAATGGATTAAAGTTTGGACTTTGGCTGTGGCAATGTGAATGCATGGTCGAAACAAAGTGTATTTTATTTAGTATCGATTCACACCCACTTCGGTAATATCGTAATCTTTAGTGATACATAGAAGGATCAAATTCGTTGTTGAATATGCTGGAATTTTTGTAATGTTAAGAATCGGGACATATTTTTTTTTGGCAACGTTAAGAGGAACCTTTTTTACCGATACTGATATGATAAAGATTACTATGCGTCGTCTGCGATGCTGTCTCGGTCCCGTCTGCACTGACTACGGTGTTCGGGAACAAAATAGATGACTGTTGAATTAATTATTCTACTTACTGCGTGATTATACGAATTAAATCAGTATTCATTTAAAGGAATGGGGATTAAATAAAACAACACACACTCAAATATGTTTTTAACTTGTCAAACACATTTTTTGTAAAATAATAGCGATCGGCATTTTCAACACTTTTTAATTATTAGACTCGCGTTTTCGAGTAGTCTCCACTACTCGCCCGAGTATTAAAAAATACTCAACATATACTCGAAAACTCGAGTACTCGCCCACCCCTAATAACAATGGGTGCACTGTTATTGCATAAATATATATTTATCAAAGAAGGCTTGATCAGTTTTTCTATTTTTCTTCTAATAAATAATAATAATAAAAAAACAATTTTTGAAATAGGACTTTTATTTTCGGACGGAGAGAGTATAAGTTAGCTAGATCTGATTTTACAGCTAAAAGCAATGAATGATTTATCAAACAGAATATAGACTGAGGCATTTATTCATTTTCTTTAAATATGAATAATCTACTATTAAAAATAAATCTGTTGTAACTCCTGTAAATTGAAGTTGACAACATGGTAAAGCAAATGAAATTTTACCTTCTAGAACCCTCTGTGTTAATATTTATTAAATAATATAAACCATGCTTGATTTTATTTTAATCAAACTAAACTAAGTAAGCTTCTCCTTACTCAATTTTATCTCAATAAGTTCAACTTACTGAAAAAAAAATAATTGCAGAATATTATCGTGCTATTTAAAAATAGTAATAAGCATTGTTGTTTTTTTAAAAAAACAGAAGGTTGTAATACATACCCGCTTTCTTTTTTGGTCTTCGTCTCTGTTTAGATTTAGGCTTTATTCCATTCTGACAATAACTGCAAACCCAATTGCCACTGTATAATTTAAGAAAAAAAAAAAAATATGCAAAAAAAATAAAAACAAAGATTTCATTTTATAATTTTGCAGAAATATGAAATTGGTCTGTAGATCTGCTCCAGACAAATTAACATTTTAATAAGTTCCTCTTTACATATAATGAAAATTATAATTGAGGATTTATCTTCAAATTCATTCCAAATCTTCGTATCTATTATGTTATTTAAGTTTAAATTTTCAATGTTAATTTTAAAATGACAAAGAGTAAACAGTAAAATGATTATTATTTCATGAGGAAAATCATAATGGTAGATTGAAGATACATTAACATATATATACAGTAGAGTCCCACTAGTACGGACATCCAGTTAATCCGGAGTGGATTAAAAAAAAAAAAAAAAAAGAGAATTTTTTGAAAGAGAAAAATATCCCAGAAAAAGGTGTGTTGATCATTGACAACGCACCGTGCCAACCTCCTGAAAAAGAATTGAGAAAGGGGGACATTTTTGTGAAATTTCTGCCGCCGAACATCACTGCTTTGATTCAATCAATGGACCTACATTTGATAATCCTATATCAGTTCGTAGGTTAAAAACTTAGGTCTATATATACAGTACATAGTTTTAAAACTAAAAGTAAGCTATAGGGAAAGAAAAAAAAACACCGATTTTTTTAGTTTTACCCATCTAAAACTTGTGTTATGTGCATTTTAAGGGAAATTCCGTTTAATCCGGACTTTAGATGATCCAGTCAGGGTCCGGTCCCATCTAGTCCGGATTAACGGGACTCTACTGTATTATTAAAAACAAATTATTCCATTTTACCGTGGCTTATGGCGCAGTTGTGGTTTATGACAAAACGTGTGAAATGCTGAATGGCATTTTGAGCAGTTAAAGATATCTTCATCGCCACCACACAAGAGGCAATTTTCTTCTAGCTTTTCTTCTTCTCCACTGCTCTCTTCATCATCATCATCATCATCGTCGTCGTCGTCTTCATCTTCCTCCTCGTCACTGCTCTCCTGTTACACAAAGTACTCTCAATTACATCAGGCAATAAAATAAAAATATGCAAAAAAAAATACAGTTTCAGAAAACAAGTTAATGCTATCCTAAGAAATATGGTCAATATGTTTGTGTTTCAAAGCATTTTACAACTTACCTTGTATTTATTTTTAATATCTCTTTGTCTTCTCGATGTTGGCTATAATTTTTTTATTTATATAGGGGGAAAAAAAAAAGAGAAAGGAAATTTAATATCACTGGAAATTATAACAGTTATTTACAAGAATTTTTTTTTTAAACGTTAAAATTTATGATAAATAACAGAGAAATATAAATATAAGTCTTCAACATACCTGGCATAAAGGACACAACCAGTCACCCTCCGGAAACTCTGTTAACGCTGGTCGTAAACAAAGCATATGAAACGTCTCTTTGCACTGATCACAAGAAATTATCAGAGAGTCCTCATCTTTTCTTCTACATATTTTACATTTCTGGATAAGATATAGAAAGAGGACAAAGGCAAATCAATGTAAATACAAGGAATAACAGTAATTGTTATTATTATTATTTTGAAAGAATGTCCTTTCTTTTACAATATTTCTAACTGGTAACAAATGAGACTTTTTTCCCCCTTTCAAATCTAAAAACCTCCCAAACAGTTAAAGTATTACCCTCATTAAAATATTCCCATTTATTGAGAAATGCTGATCTCTTTCGAACAGTCATTAAATATCGTTAGAAGCACATTTATCAATATAAATTGATGAAGTTTATAACTAATTATCTGAAAAAGCTAAAAGTTCAGTGTTAGGTTTAGTTTTCGACAGACTGTGTGAATGTCTAGGTCATTCAAGAAAGGTATTTGAAAGTTGTTGAAATGTCAACCATAATTTGCTTACTTTGAAAAATCATTTTGAAATAACTTACTGCATTCTGTGAAGACTTTTCCCAAGTAATACTTGCTTCTAAAATTCCAAGCAAAACGTGCATTCTTGAAAATGTCGGGCAATTCGTAACAGATTCTCGCCATTTTATTCTGCCAGGTGATTCAGCCATTACCACTGAAAAATTTAATTTAGAATTTTATGAAATTATATGAACATTGGTTTCAGATTTAATCAGACAGTATTTCAAATGTAAAAATAGTTTCTTCTGAACTCAAGAGTAAAAGTTTAAAAAAAAAACAACAAAACAAAACAAAGAAAAGAATGAAAGAAGAAAATTACCTTCTTCAGAATCATCCTCCGTTTTGTTTAAAGTTTTCTTATCCTTCATTATTCCCTGAAAATATCTGGGTATCACATGTTCTTGGGTACTTAGTAAACAATGTGCCACTTCTTCGCAAGTTTTTGCCTCAGTCAGCTTAGCTTCCCATTCATCATAATCTGGTACACCACCTAACAAACCTTTTCTAATTCTTAATTCCGTATCATTCAGCTCCTGTGAAGAGATCAGTGCACAGCTGCTTAGTATTTAATCAAGAAATTTAAGTTTAATTATAAAACATTATGAAACATGAAACATTCATTAATCTATCAGTTTATGTAAATAAATCAGAATTATACAGTTGCTAGCTAAGTTCAAAATTTAAAATAAACTCATCTGTGTCTTTTCCGAGTTGGCTTTACTCTGTCTATCAAGGACAGATTTGTAATTTCCCCACTGTATTTTGTAAGGAAACTGATAATGACATTTTCTTCTCCAAAACTTGTTGTTAAACACTTGAGGAACAATCAGAATTCAATAATAACTCCTCAAAAAGTTATCTTCCTATCAATATTTTCCGTCAAGCCTTTTTGTAAGCATCTCATGTTCAGTATTCAGATAACTTTTTAAAATATTTTTTCTTTTTATATATATTGAACTTTCTTGCCTTAATGTTGAACAATGATTTAACAGTGCAACAATGAAATAATACACAACGGCTGACAGCATGACCAGGGCTGGAAGGCATTGTTGGGCTGTTGTGTGCCAGAACGTTGAAGCGACGAGGAGAACGAAGGTATTCTTTTCCTTTCGACGTTGCTTGATTTTGAGAAGAATCAGTCATTTATTCTGTGAAGACTGGACGATTTTCCTGGGAGTCAACAAGATCATGTGAAGATTAACTCAGTACCAATGCATCGAGCGATCCGTAACAGCAAATATTCCAGAGATGGCGAAAAGCAAAATGCACCGAGTTAAGCCTAAGCTCATATGGAAAAGATGATTTAGTGAGTAACGAACGAATTAATCTTTTAAAACAAGCAGTATTCAGGAGTTAAGCATATGAATCGCCAAAAATCAAACTTTTTTGAATAGTGCTTATGTGAACTATGGATTGATTATTAGTGAAGAATTAAACTCTTCATTAATTTACATTTCCTAGAGTTTGTTTGATATTTTTTCTTCTTAATTTTAGAATTTTGAGATATTGCTATTGAACAACTCAGAAAGCAGGAAATCCTCTTGCCAAGTCTCCTCATAATTTTCAGAGGTTATCAACTGAATGGGTTTTATAACAGTAATATCTCTCCAAATTCTTGTTGAACAACTGATTCAGTCAGAGAGAATCTGATACGACATTGTTGATATTAAAACATGTTATTTTTAAAAAGTCTTAAACTACTTAAAGAAACTAAAACACAAGATAAACTATACTTCTTTTGACAAAACAGACAATGAGTACTACACAGTTTTGAAAAAAGAAAATTGTGAGCTTTTTTTTGTAGCCACAGGCTAGCATAATCTAGACTGATACAGAACCATTTAAAACCTCAGGATAGACATTTCACTACATTTCAAATTATTTTAATGACATTAACATTGTCGAAAGATATAGAATTATTTTTACTTTTTTTTTAACTGAGCTATTTTTGAAATAATAAAACTCTCTTTTTACCTTTTGAATTCCTCCCAAAAGTTCCTTCTCTCCATCTGAAGATTTTAAGTCTACCTTAGGGACTCTGAAATTTCAATGATAAAGATGTTTTTTTAAATATAGATATAAATTTAAATAAATGTAAGTTAGAAAAACTCAGTAATAGTAATGATAAAAAAAAGCCACAAAACTTACTTTTTTGCAATGACAGACCGCTGAATGTCTTGATAATATTTTTGGAGCTTCAATGATAATAACCTCTCTTCTATTATTTCACGAGATAAACACTTTAACAATTGGTCTACCTCTTTTACGTGCTCGTAACAAAACCAGAGATTTTGTCCAACTGATGGAATTCTATTGATAACAGGAAAACGTAAGACATTAATACATTCCCTTAATTTGAAAGGAAAAATACAGTAACAAGGGCCAACCTAAGTAAATTTCAGATTTACAAGATGCATTCAAGTTGTAGGTCTCCTAATTTTTTTCTTTCTCAAAGAATACTACATAAAGATGAAACTGCTTTCACTTCTCCTTCTAATCGTACACATTTTTCACAACATTGTCGCCAAAACTGCAGGGCTGTGAAGGCTTCTTTGGAGGTCTGCTGAGACCACTAGAAAATCTTTCTGTTCATCCATCAGCATTCGCGGTACCTATCTTAAGGAAACTTTCTGCTTCTTCTGATCTTTGTGGACGGTTTGGTATGCACGGAGCCTACAGAAATGCCAACGTTCGAAAGCTATATCTTCTACAGTAAATAGGCTGTTCTCCAAAACCATTTCTTCGACACTTGCAATCATGTTGTCAGATCAGCTGGTGCGAGGTTGCATTAGCTACAGCTGATTTTGGGACGACGCTTGGGCTTGTTTGAACTTCCTAACACTTGAACGAACATTTTTTTTGGGTCAATGACATTTTCCCCATCGCTTATCTGGCGATGAATTTGAATGGGTGTCATTCCACGGAGATGGAGAAAACGGATAACGCCACCATTTCTAGTGTCTAAAACACTCTCACAGAAAAATGGCATTACAAACTTTCTATTCTATTATTGATGTTGTCATTTGTCTCACATAACAGTAAATAATGCTCACATATTTTAAAACATCTCTCGAGTTTCTATCTGTTCCCAGTTCTGATACAAAAAAAATAGGAGATCTTACAAATTGAATGCATCTCGTACAATTTAGATTTGCAATTTTTTTTAACTAGTAAATAAACTAAAATATTGAATAAGAAAATATAACAGTACCAAAGATAGTTATTCGATTAGCCTCTGTTTATCATTCATACGAGGTCAACTAAAACAATTTAATCCTAGCAGTATTAACAAATCTATTAGGAACTGTTCCTTTTTTTAAATTTTTACAACTGTAATGAATTACAAATAAAGTGGACATTTTGAGTGAACTGCATTCAAGCAAACCTGAACAAGCTACAAAACAGCAATTTACTACCTGAATCGCCTGGTTTTATTGACAGTCTAAACGTTATCTAGATTTATTTAATTCAAAAAAATTTAAGCTTCTATAAATTTCTATTAAAAACAACATTTATAAGAATATTGTTTATAACAGCAAAACTGAAATAAACCCTGGAAGTCAAACACATTGACTTATTATTATTATAAGAAGAAAATTATCTTAACAACAATATCGAACATCTTTTATGATTAAATTCAAACTGCAGCATTTCAGAATTTTGTAGTAAATAAGTATAAAAAAAAAAAGCATGATTTTTTTTTTTAAAAAAGCTCTTAAACATTTAAACATTAATAATGTTTTTGGAAAGGACCGTTTTGGAATTTTCACAGATATCTATTGTTATTTTTATAAAAATAGTATACATTTTTTTCTTCTATTTGACTGTTACTAAATAAAACTATTATAAAATTTCAACAGTTATTACAATTTAACAATGAATAAAGAAAACAATATAGAAAATAAAGTTCTATGCTTATCTCCAGGGAACTTATAGAACAACGTGTAATCCTTAACCATTAGTCTGAGATTAAAAGGATAATTGTGTTACTATCCTCCGAAATGGTTACTTGAAGTCTGTTTCAACTATTCCCAAAAATAAGGAGCAATAAGCAGTCTAGCTATCAAGTTAAATTATAACACTGGATTTCAGTGACAATGATCGAAAATTATTATTATGCTATTTTTATTTCTTACCTTTCATTTTCACCTATTAACTTGTCAGCGGTGTTGTTTTCTTCTTGGATTTCATCTGAATTTTCACTTACAGGAGGAATATACTGAAAGAATAAACAAGCACTTTTGAAACACTATTTAACTATACCTTTTATTATATTCTTATTATAATAATTTGACAATTATTAGTATTATATTTTTTAAAAAATACGTACCTGGTAGTTAATATTGTTATCAACCCAGCCTTTTTCTAGATAAAGACCTTGTGTGCCACTGGAGAACAACCAGTAGCGGGTGAAGTTTCTATCAACTCCCAGAGGTGTATGTCTTAAAGTTAATTTTGCTTCCTGAATTGCTTTCTGTGGAATAAACAAACAGAGAAATTCTGAGAACAAATTTAAAGATTAAAAAAAAAAAAAAAAAAAAAGAAAAAAGTATTTTTAATCTTAAACTAAATGAGAGAGGTAATTTAGATTACAATATATAATTTTTGTTGCTTATCAATAATCAAAGATATTTATTTGCAACAGCCGGTTAGATAATTAAAGCATTCAAATTCACCTCAAATCTTTTATTGAAATCTTCTTTCTGTTTTAACTTTCTCTGCTCTTCAGCTTCCTTTTCTCTTCTATAAATATATACAATAAATAAATAAATAAATAAATAAATAAGAATTTTCTACAGTAATTTTTGTTGTTCATGGTGGTGCATTCTACCTAAGCTGCAATATCTATTAAATTAATTAGTGCAGTCCCTGTTTCAACACAAAATGCTCCCAGCATGAACTTGCTCAATATATATATATACTGTATATATACTATGTTGCTGTAAGTATCTGGATAGCAACTATAAGCATTTTATGATGCTAGCTGCTGGCAATATGAAGTTATTGTATGTAGCCATTACCCTTCGGGCAGGCTTTCCAATAATTTCTGATATACTGGAATTTGTTTTCATTCCTGCTGTAGTATGGTGAGCAGTTGATGACAGTTTGGCATGCAACTTTGGCTCCAGCAGAGATGTTCTATATGGTTGAGGTTGGGATTTTGGACTGTCCAGTTAAATTATTCTTTCTCCATCTCTTGAAATTACAGAACCACGACCCTTGCTTTATGAGCAGATGTGTTATCATGCTGATACAAAAAAGGGCCTATTCCAAACTGTTGCCACAGTGTGGGAAGAACGGAATTGTCCAAAATGTCTCGATAGGCATCTGCATTTAAATATCCCAAAACTGAAACCAATGCACCAAGTCCATATACTGCTACCTCCAAACTTCATGGTTGAGACAAGACAATCCTGTAAATACTGTTCACCAGGCGTCCACCAGATCCATAATACATCCATTGTGAGTCATCTCCTGTTGATCCAAAGTCACTTGATGGTGTTTATCTGCAACGTTCCAAACAATGACAGGCATTGGTAAGTGTAATCAATGGCTTGTCAAAAGTATGACAAGAAAACCAAGGGCAAACAAGGGAATTATTCTGTCAGTGACAACTGTTCCTCAGCACCTATGAAGGTTGTTTGTAATGGCTGCTAAGCCTGATTTGCTGGTCTCAATTTGATAGTTTCTTGGGCCTACCAAGTCAGGGGAGGGATGGGACTGGATTTGGGAATTCCATCACGTTTCCAATTCATAATGACATGGCTGACAGTAGACCAGGGCACATACCATTTGACAGAAATCTCTCGGACAGAATGATCAAATGTGTGGCCACCGATAATCATTTGTTTTATGGCATTGCGCACAGATCACATGGAGGCGTCCAGAGACTTTGGCAAGGTAGTGTATAGATATATTCAAATGTGCTCTGAAGAGATATGTATCTGTTTTTACATATATAATATGAATATAAATAAAATAAATATATATGTATATAAATAAAAAAACACACATCTCTTCAGACTAAATTTGTATGTAAATATATGTTGTCAAACATATCTAAAACATTTTGAAAACTTAATAAATTTCTAAATTCTTAATATAACAAAATCATTTTAAATAACAATAGGAACTACTTAGTCTTTTTTTTTTTTAATTTTATGCATAACTGTTTGAAGCTAATACTTAGTAACACTAATCTTTCCATTTCAGAGTAACACAATCAGATATTTTTATTTTGTTCCAATTGCATTTTATGTTACATGTGGGATTATCCAAATACCTCCCATACTCAGAATCCACTGCAAATTTGACCCAACTTTTAAAAAGCTTTCTGTATCAGAATGAACCTTTAATTACCTTTCTTTTTCTATTTGCATTTGTTTTTCTTTTTCTTCCTGAGCCTTTTTTAATAAGATTCTTCTTCGTTTGACAACTGTGGCCAAATCATCTTCTTCTTCCTCCCCCTCCTCTTTAACTGTTATCTTTTCTTCTTCTTTATGTTCTGAAGAAATGTCTTCTTTGCCATAAAAATGTAACAATGTCAGACCTGTAATTAAAGAAGTATTGAAAATTATTTATTTGTGGAAACATGTTCCACAAATTCCATAGAAATTGAAGTTGAAGTCTTTTTCCTGACAAACATGTTTCGGCATCTAAGATATTATAAACTTTGGTTAAGTCATTTATTATTTGTTTCTTATTAAACTTAAGACAAAAATAATTAATAAAATTCTAAAATCTTTTACAAATGTGAATGCTTTTTTAATTTGCAGGATTAATTCATTTATTCTTTTATACCTTAATTCATTTAATTAGTTTCATATTTTTTTACGTATTAACTGGACAATTTAAACAGTTTGATAAAAAACACAACATCTAAAAACATACATATGGGAAGCTTTTCGGATCCATCATGGCCTCCTTTCCTTTGACAAAGGAGGCCATAACGGATCGGAAAAGCTTCCCGTACGTATGTTTCTAGATGTTGTATTTTTAAACGTTTGTTTTTTTAATCAGACTTTTTTAATTCATTTAAAATGTGCAGTTCCACGACCCAATCCCCCAAGTTCCTGCCTCCAAATAATAACTCAAAAGCTTTAATCAATTAAATGCCAAATACTTTTTGAGCTTAAGCGAACTACAAATTGTCCTTAAGAGTTGACATTGCTTTTATCTTTGATAGGAACATTAATAATTAATAGAAAGCAAGTTTAACGTCCGTAATCATTCATAAATGGAGAGAGATACGCCAACCGGACAATAAATGTGCTTTCGCCCATTGAGCCAACATCAACGAGAATTCTGTACAATTGTTTCATCCTTATTGTGGAATCATCAGCAGAATCTACTCGTTGACGTTTGGCTCGCTGCGCGAAAGCTTACCCAAAATGTCGCCTATTTGTAATTAACTTCCTTAGTGCCTTTCAGTGAGAGGACAAGGGGTTAATATTTTGGATCTTTCAGGATCATTTTTTATTTTATTGCTGTTTATCCTGGCGGGCCACTGCCGGGACCATGAATGCTTTTGGGTAAGCTTTCGCGCAGCGAGCCAAACGTCAACGAGTAGATTCTGCTGATGATTCCACAATAAGGATGAAACAATTGTACAGAATTCTCGTTGATGTTGGCGTATCTCTCTCCATTTATTAATAATTAATGTTTCAATATTGATTTGCCAATGCTAAGACTTCTAAAATAACAACTGCTGATAAAAAAAGAAAGAAGACAATGATAGTTACAATAGGAAAAAAGATGTCTGTGGAGCTTATTAACTTCTTTGGAGGTACTAGGCCACCCTCCTGTTTCCCACTGGTAAACATGAGATAATCCAAGAAGAATCGATTCCAAGCGGTTATGGCAAAAAGTGATATTTTATTCCTTTTTGAATGAACTCATTATTTGATAGCGCGCGAACAAATGAAATTAAAGTAGGATTGGATTTTGGGGGAACAGCAGTTAGCGTTCCTGACTGCGAGGACAAAGGTCCTCGGTTCAAATCCCATGCAGGCGAAAAAAAAAAAAAAAGAAAATTTTATAATCTGACTTTCTCAGCAAGGGAAACTAATAATTAACAATTGCGCCGGACAGAGAAATAAAAGATTTTAGTAATATAGATTCAACATTTATAACTATGGTAAAACTATTGAACAACAGTTGATTAATTATTATTTTTTTAAAAGAGTTTTCTTTGATTACCTTTCTTTCCATTCTTTTTATTGGAACTTTCTTTTTCAGATTTTTCTGTACCATTAGCTGAATTGTTCGCTAACTCTGAAGACTCTTTTTTCTTTTCTATGTCAGCTGATTTTTCTTCTTTTATTTCCATTGCTTCTTCTTGTTCCCCATTTTCTTTCTTGACGGCATCTTGCTTTTCTCCATTTTCTTTGTTGCCTGCATCTTGCTTTTCTCCATTTTCTTTTTTGCCCATGTCTTGTTTTTCTTTAACCTGATTTTTGGCTTTTTCACATTTTTCCCTCCTATAATTCAAATACATAACAATAATAATTAAAATCATAAAACGGATGAACTTTTATTTATTTCAATTAATATGAATTAATTTTTAGCAAAAGAGAATTTCAAATATTTTAACTGGTATATCTGTTTAAAACTTATTAAAGATGAAGCAACCAATAAGGAACGTTGCTATCTTTCCCAAATGGTAATATTATCTTAATATATAAAAAGCAGACTGACTCATTCATCAATGCACAGTCGAAACAGCTGAAACTAGGAACTTGAAAATTTAGGAATGGGTTCCCCTTACGGCATAGGCAAATACTAAGAAAGGATTTTTGGAAATACCACCCCAAAAGGGTGTAAACAGGGAGAGGGCCCCAATTTTATTGAAGGGAATGCATATCTCGGAAACTGAGTTGGAAACACGAAATTTGACATGAGTGTTCTTTGTGAAAATTGAATTGTCATGAAAAGATACATATTCGACAAATTTTTGATATTGGAGTCCAAGGGGTATAAAGGGTGGGAAGCAACTTTCTTGAAGGGTACGTGTATCTTGGAAACTGCTTAAGCTAGAAACGCGAAACTGTTCTTACAAAATGAAGAAATACATGTTTAAAGATAGGGAAAAGAATGGGACCTCCAAATGAAAACTAAAAAACAAGATATACACAATAAAATTAAAGAATAGAAATTTATGTGCCAGTCTCCGCTGGCCGCAACGAATTTTCTATGCGCATCAGTTAAGAAAAAAAGCACCTAAAACCTGTTCAAAGACCTTTTAGAAAAAAGAAAATTATCCGAAGAGTGAACAAAGGGAGTGGGTTTCTATAATAATGTAAGTGTCCTCACTCTCATCAACGCACAGCCAAAACTGCTAAACATAGCAACCTTAAACTTTCTTTTTAGAATTGGTTTAAACGTTTTCTCAGGTTTTGACAATTTTCCCCCGCAGGGGATGGAGAAGGGCAGAAAGTCTTATGTCCTCCGATCTCGATGAAATTTGATATAGTGTACGGGTTACAAAATATGAATACAACAATTATTTGTAACTATCATGTAATTTTTTACCAACTGGGAAAGGTTCGAGTGATCTCACAATTAAAATTTCTTCCTTCTTTACATCAGGACAACTTTTTTTTTTAACCTGCACGAAGCACAGTTAGATACAAATGGAGCACTTCTTTAATGGCCAGTGGAAAAAAAGATAAAGAAATATTTAGCATAAAAATTATCCCTCTCCCATTCTAGAATAAGTAAAAAAATAAATCCATTATTAAGAAAGAATACTAGAAAAATGTAGTATCATATCATCTAATGAATTTTACTATACATTAACCCAGGATGCCATTTCGATCTTTTTATGGGTTTTTTCAGAAAATTTATTATTTAATTATAAACAGATATCGCAATTCAGCAGCATTTGTTCAAGTCTAGAGGTTTATGATTTGTAACTGAGTGATTTTCAGGTCTTATTCAGAGTTTCTTTTTTATATACTAGTCGATACCACAATTTGCTGAAAATGGGGAGAGACTGAATATTATACAGAAATAAGATGCCATTTGGCTGGGGAGATTTTTTGTTTGATTAAATGGCTGAATTTCTTAAAAATCTGGATGTTTTAAGGTCCAATTTTGTATTTGTCCAATTTTTCATGTGTCTGGCCATAAACATCTTACTATTTGGCAACCCTGCACATAAGTGTTCTTTCGAATTACTTGTAATCAGACAAAATAGTAAATTTAAGCTTCAAATGTAGGCCAAAAAAAAATTTAAATTACAATAACATGCTTTGATTTTATATGTATTTAATCACCCATTAACAATGAAAAATCTTAATAATGGAAACTGGGGAGGTGGTTAAATGCATAAAAGTGACATTTATTACCAAAATTTTGAAGCAGTTTTCTGAGCTTCTTCCATAAATTGTTGAACAGAGTACGAATTCATAATCCGATGGCAAAGACCACTTAGAATCTGAAGCTTGACTGACGCATCCAATTCGTAAATTTCCATGGATTCCAGTTGGGAAACAATTTCTTCAGGCTAGAATAGGAATGGTTTACAATTTTTCAAATAAAAAGTGATATTTGCAACTGAATAAAAAACAAGATTTATGTAGTAAAGAAAAAAAATAAAAATAAAACATTGCAATTTCAATTCTTCTAACTGATTTATCGATGTCCAATCTAACTGAAAGTATGGACTACATATGTCAATGAAAGAAAAATTAATTTTTATTAACTTTGGAATTAAACAATGCTTTTGTTATTTCTTAAGATGACAAGTGACCCCTCAGAAAATAAAAAAAACAATAAATAGTGGAAATCAAATTCTTGGGTAAAGAACCACTCAGCACTTAAGATATTTTATCACAAGGAAAATAATAACAACAACAATAAGTAAAAACAAAAACAAAAACAAAACCTCTAATGGCTAAACAAATGGAAACAATTTTCATAATAAAATGATAAAGGTAAACCTTTTGAGGCAAGTTCGAAACACCTGTCCCAGGGTCTCAGCTTGACTCGAAAGGCTTTCCATTATCTTCATTCCTTAATAACTCCACAAACTCATACTGGCGATATTTTGGATTCTTCAACGGACATCCTTTCTCTAGCCTTTATAACGGGAAAAGAAATCCTCTGAAGAAACTCTTTTCCCGCTATAAAGGCTAGAAAAAGGATGTCCGTTGAGGAATCCGAAATATCGCCAGTATGAGTTTGTGGAGTTATTAAGGAATAAAGAAAATTTTGTAAGTTAATGTGTTACTTATGATGATTTATTGCTTCCCATTATCATTTTATTATGAATTGTTTCAGCCATTAGAGGTGTTTTTTTTTTTTTTTAACTTATTATTATTATGCTTTGTGGCATTAGTTGCTCAAGTATTCGATTTCCACAATTTATT
>JAFIDM010000179.1:22979642-23061083 GCA_023159025.1 Thereuonema tuberculata | reverse complement strand
GAATATACCAAAGTCAGGCCATCGTCATAATTTGCTTAACGACCAATAAATTCAGTTTTTGAAATTACTAGAAAATACTGTCAAACAATAAGCGTCTAACAGTTGTTTGGAATCTGTTAATTTCATTACATAGTATTCCAATATCGACGACGACGAAATTTTATTAATCTTTATTCACCAAATTATACGTGAATCACAAGAATATTACAGAGATAAAATTAATGTTCAAGTTCACTTACCAGTGGAATTGTCCCTTTGATAAAGAGAAACATTAGAGTTAAAAATGCAGCTATCGTAATAACGAACCATGTTGTTATTATCGTCAGTTTATACTGAAATATAGACATTGAAAATTTGAGACTCACAGCAACAACATATCAAGGTCAAATTTAAAAAAAAAAATCAAATTGTTTGGAATACTGATATGTGAATTCAATTAATAATACATTTGCTTCTCTTGAATTTCAAATGAATAATAATAATATAGTGAAAACTCGATTAACCGTCACACTCTGTTAACAGTCATCGTTCGCAAATGCAACGCAGATCCTACTTCTCCGTAAAATACGGGACATTGCCCCGAAAAAAGCTGGAGCCTCGAAGAAACAGAAGAAGATGACTGATTACAGCTTCAACATATAAACCTTATTATCTGGTACTGTTTTATGTTTCTATTATTATTATTATTATTTGTTTGGTGTTTGACGATACTGTTCGTTTTGGTTTAGGAGAGCCTTCAGCGCTTTTGCGCATGCGTCAGGTCTCCTTCGATTTCTTCCAAATAGGGGCGAGGAAGATGGGATGTTTACTTTTTATAGTTTTAGTTTACTAGTAGCTGGGTTCTATTTGCGCTTTTCAGGAAAGAATTATGGAAAGAATAAATACTATTGCAAAAATAACAGGTACTAAAAGAAAAACAGGTTTTAAGAAAGTGCCCATCTCAGCATATCACCCCTTTGAGGGTAGAATCGTCTGTGTTGTCGTGGTTCTCGGATATCGAAACGGACTGTATCTATTTGTTACCGATAGATTTTTCTTCGGGTTAATTTATTGTTTGCCTTTCGTCCCAAACCAACATTGAAATTTCGTTACTGTACATGTTTAATGCGAAATTTCTGTTATCCGTCTATTCGGTTAACCGTCACAGTCCCGGTCCCGACGGTTACGGTTAATCGAGTTTTCACTGTAATTCGAACTTTTTAACTGATAAAGAAAAAATAATTTAAAGAAAAAATAATTCCTACCTCTTTAAATTTTTTTATATTCGTTAACGAAAATGATATATACACAGCCATACATGTTAGCAATATTAAGCCCGCTGAAAAAAACGCAATTTTATCTGAAACAAAGAAAAATAATAGATAAAAGCAATTAATGGTTAACCTATATGTGAGAGGAAGTCCGTTTATAACAAGGAATTTTAGCATAAGCAATACGTAAACCTCAATATTAGCCTACGAAGTTAGAATCTGCATTTCATTCCAATTACATTTTGAAGGAAATTATAGCTTTGTCGTCCAAGGTCAATGATAATTGATGGAACTTCGGGGCTAATATTAAAGTAGGTATACGTGAAATCATAGGATATAAAAATAATATTTGCGTTTCAGGAATTCTACAATAGCCCATTTTAAATTCATTAGCTCTTTAAAAATAGAATTTCTTAATATATTTCGAACCCGTAGGAAAATTTCAAAAAACAAAGAACGAAGTGCAGCGAGTACATTATTAATAACTTGTAAAGAGACGTCCTACTGTAAACCACATTTAATAATGAATTTTAGCTATTTCATTTTTTCCATCATTGGAGGTAGCTTTTTAAAAAAACATTTGTGTAATCCGGTAATCATCTTATGTAGGCTTACTATTAATTTAGGAGAGGAAGTTAATTTGGTTGTTGGTGAGCACAGAAATGTCAAATTAACTGAGAATAATAATACAATATTAAAAGAAATAGTTTTGGCTAATTTTCAGCGACCCGTTTGGGAGCTATTGCGTTTGTCCTGTCCGTCCGTGTCTGTCCTCCCCTAACAACTCCCGAACGGAAGATCGGATTGACAAACCGACTTCACCATCGTGTTCAGAGGCCCAAACTACGTATGAATAGGGTATTTTTCAGGGGCCAACGCCTGAAGTCAAATCTGCATAGTAGGCATTTGATCAATGGCGACGTGTCCTTTCACAGATGAATCAAGATTTTGCTAACAAATGATTATCAACTCGAGAAAGGCAGAGACAGATGTGATGAGAGGCAGATACTCGACATCATCCATTTATTATCATTGATAGGGATAGTTTAAGAGATGGAAGGGTATTGGCGTGATCTATATCATATAACCATCTAGATATCTTGGATAGCGAAAATTTGATTGTCCACAGATGTCGAGTAGTAGTTCAAGAACCCCTCGTACCATTTTTATTTTATGTGGTAGAATTTATTTTCACGGACAATTAAGATCGTTCTCAGAGAAAGGTTTATAAAAAAAACTTCTAACCATAATCATATAAAGCAGATATATAAACAAATGTTAGACGGAGTCGTCATATGTTTGCGGAAGCATTATTTATATAAGAGGAAAATTGTGAACGAACTTAATTTTTTAAAAAATAAAAAGGCTTATGAAAGTTAAGTTATTCTAATTAAGGATTGGCCAGCTAGGTCGCCCGACCTGAAGCACGTTTCGCATGCTTTTAAACGGCGATTTGCACAGCTTCATATGTCTCTTAGAACACTCTGAACTACAAACTGCTCTGAAAAATAAAGGAAAAGCGTTCCTATTGAGGTACTGAACTACCTTGTGAAAACATGAAGGCATGTATAAAAGAGATGATCATTATATATTAATCCTCCGCGGCCTAAAGCGCATTAAAAGTGCTAACATTTACCAAAAAAGCTCAATATTTCATTCTGTGAATTACGTAAAATGTATGTCCATAAAAGTTTTATTACATTTTAAACAAGTTTCACTGAAATATTTTCTATTTATATTTTTTTGAAAATATCCTTAATTTATGGACTCCAATATACAAAGTTTATTGAAAATGATACTTACAATGTCGTACTTTATCCACTGTTGTCCCAATGACAAATGATCCAACACCCAACAAGAGTAATATGATAGTCCATCCCTACAACAAAATTAATAAATAAATAAATAAATAAATAAATAAATAAATAAATAAATAAATAAATAAATAAATAAATAAATAAATAAATATAAAATTTAAACAAGTTCATTTATTTCCTGATAAACAATTTGAAAATCTTTTTCATTAAAAAAATATTCATTCTGATTGCTACGCTTGAGGCTTCTAATGGGTTATGTTAATAAGTTTGCATAATAATAAAACACCATAAAATATTAGTGAAAATTCAGTTTTATCAGCGTTGCATAAATATTAGATTAAGAGCCAATCAGAATCGTTCTGACAACGCCGTTTTGGGATCCTCATACCAGTGTTTTGAATACAGTTCTTTGACTATCATCCGGAAAATAAAAGATTGTGAGTAAGCAGATTTTACAATCTTAAGTTATTGTTATAAGTTACTATAAGATTATGTATAAATGGAAATACAAATCCGTGTTGATTGATTCGGATTTGCAGATAATCTGCTGCGATATTTCAATTTACAAATAGCAACGCCATATCCCCAGTTCCACTTTGAACAAAATATACTGGTATTTAGGAACTCGATGAGATTATTTTAAGTTTTATTTCCTAAAAGCTGCATAAGCTGAACGTGTTTAGTTTTAATTCTACTTTAAAACATTTATAATTAAAATCACATCGAATTTAAACATTGGTCGACTTTCGCGGGTTTTTCAACTCGCACTGAACCTTAGGTATCATACTATTAATAGGCAAAAAACGGATGTATGTTTGTCATCAAAGTGGAGAAAGCGGGGAGAGAATATTTTAAAGTGTATTTTTAATTTTGTTAGTGTATTTTTAATTTTAAAAATACACTAACAAATGTCTTTTTGAAAAGAAAAAGTAGTTGATTTAATGTTGGTGCGTAATCCCTACGACCCTGTAAGGCACTGTGCGGCACTCTCTCATAGGCTCACTTTGGAGGAGCCTATTATTTTAGGGCAGGAGGTTTAACTTTCGGGAATAGTTCACGGGTTGCAACTAGTAAATGTAAATCTAGGACTTACTGTAATAATATTCTAAATAGCTAACATTATTAAGCTTCAACTGACAGAGATCTATTGTAATTCAATATAGCACTAGGAATATTCACGCTATTCAGTGATACGCTTACATTAACTTCTAAATTATATGAAAATAATGAATGAAATAAAAGCTCAAAAATAAATATTAAAACTTGTGGATATTCTGCCAATTTTATCAACCGGTAAAGATTGAAAACTTAGTTTAAACTGAATATTTTAATGAAGAAAAAAATTCGTTTCTTTTTTTTTTTTCGAAATAAATTCATGAATTTTCGATCCCAGATTGGGTTTTATGTGTACTAGTGTAATTGTTATCATTACTTCAATATAACTGCATATATGAACATTTTAAAAAATTTGTTTTAAAAATTTTGTGTATTTTTTAAAAATGGAATTTGAATGTTTCCTATTTAAAGGAAATTTAGAAACTACAAAATAATAAACATCTTGGATCTTGGTAAAATTTAGTCATTATTGTAACAAAATATATGGTGGAATTTCCGAATAGACAAATCTATTCAGTTACCAAAGGATCCATCAAAATAAGCAATTGCAGAACTCTTTCTTTCAGTAAGTTTGAGGTTTCTTATGTTTTTTAAAAAATTAAGAGCTCAGGACAAAAAAACCGAAACAACTTAGATTGCAAAATTGACCCTAACGTGGAAAGTTGATGTTGTTAGTGCTGTAGGATTGCGATTTCTTCAATGTCCACAGATTTGATAGTGACGGAACCTGTACCGCGCCAGGAACAAGTTAACATTTGGTACAAGTCGTAGAAATGGGGATAGAAGATTGAAAACGCCTCATCGGTCGTAGGTAGGGGGCAGAAGAAACATCCATTATCTCTTTCGGGATTCAAACACATATGTTTAGGAAATTGAAAATTTGGCTATGCCCTACGGCAGTGATGCTCAAACAGTCGATCGCGAGAGCGTTTGGAGTCGATCGCGGTAACGTTTGGAGATTTGGTTTTTTTTTTGGTTTTAAACAGGAGATGAGGTTTTTTTTTTTTGGTTGTTAAATAGGAGATGACGGTTTTTTTTTTGGTTGTTAGGTCGATCACTTGTCGCCGAAATATTTTATGGTCGATCGCAGACACTACAAGTCTGAGCACCACTGCCCTACGGTAAGACTGATCAACTATCGTCAGGCATTATAATTAGTGTAGTTCTAAAAAAATATTCCGGAAAATTCGAGAAACCCAAATAGGTCTATTTGGGTTTCTCGAATTTTCCGAGATATTTTACTAAATGTAAGAAACAATGCAACAATTTACTTCTATTGCTCTAATACCATCTCAAATCGTATAATGAAATCCAATACTAATTTTCTTGATTGGGTTTAAATACATTTTCAAAGAAAAACCAACAAACAAACAAGCTAGGATAAATGCTCATTTAAATAGGCCGATACGTCGACCTATTCAAATTTCATTTCTCTGTTTGATACAGTCAGCTAATATTGTGACGTCACTTCCTGTCGAAATAATGGTCACTGTAAATTTACTAATGGATGACAGTGTACGAATCCGATTCCAAGTTAGGAAGTAAAGAGAAAAGGAAATGTGGAAATACTCAGTTGGTATTTGCTTCCGTTCACATCCAGGAAACATAGTACAACTGACTCTTTTAACATGAAACTAATGATAAGCATTCATTAACAATCGAAGGGCAATGAACAGCTTTGGTATTACGCTAAACCAGCAGTTTTCAATAAAGCCCCGCGAACACCATGCAATTTTTCAGCAATTTAGTCGTCCGATTTTGACGTCACGAGCTGATAATCAATATATAATCAATAAACGGGCTCAAAACTGCTCATGACGTCAAAATCGGACGACTAAATTGCTGAAAAATTGCATGGTGTTCGCGGGGCTTAAGAACATTGATCAGTACGTTCAGAATACATCTCCACTTTCCTATGATTATCTCTGCCAACGTGGCTGTTAGAACACCACTGACAATTTATAACAGACTTAGGTAAAAGCGCTGTCAATTTATAACAAGATGACTGATATTAAAAAACAAACAAACAAACGAAACATACTTTCTTGTAACTCTGATCTATTATTTATTACTCTTAAAATTACAAAGTCAATTCTTCTCCAGATACAGTAGAAACTGATCTTGATCAGTGCGACCAGGTAATATTTTCTTTATAACACTCCGAATACTATTAAGATGTAATTAACTGAAAAACCGAAAGATGGCAACAGATCTTATCAAAGTTAGATCCTACTTCTCCAAAAAGATTAATACGAAACGCAGTTATGTCTAAAGATACAGAAGTACAAATACTATTGCGTATACAAAAATTAATATTTAAAGTTAGTTTGTAACTTGCTCAAGCTACAGCAGATCTAAAAGTAACTTTACAGCTATAACTGTAAAATATAACTAGCTGTACCCGGGATGCATTGCAATGCCACTCAAAAAAAGAAAGTGTTTATGTTTTAATCCTGTTTATTGAAGTGCTTTTGGATACACAATATTTTTTTGTTTTTTCGTCTGGTGCATACACGAATAAATCAGAAGGTTTTCCGACGCGTGAGCAGGCCACATACAGCTGTCCATGTGTTGTCCCTGTGCTTTGTTGATGGTCATTGCAAATGCGAGTCGCATCGAAAAATGCAAACGTTGAAACCGGAAATACACTCATTTGTTGCAACGACTCGCGCACCAGATATTGTAAAATGGTTCTAATAATACAGAATCCTTCGCGGGCGTGTGCACAACAACTCACCAAAGTTTCCTCCCAATCTGATGAATAAGGAACGCATACGGGACAAACAAAGAAACATTCATTTTTTTATATTAAGATATATCCACCAAACGGCATAGCATTCAAGTATGAATAGTAATAATTTGAACTGAACTTGATTATTTGTAACTCTTCTACTTATGAGTGAAAACCCACAAGAAAAAACTTTTGTGGTATACACTGAATTTTATATTAAATATCAGACATTTGGTTCTTTTGGGCGATAGAGACGATGGACCAAGCCGGAATTTTCGGAAATGAATTGTTACCCTCTAGCGGATGATGAAGGCCCAACACCGAAAATTGAAAATATATTTTGTTTTGGGAGTTTTTATTTACGCAGACATTGCTTTCTTGTTTCAGCATTTTTTTTTAATTCTTAATGAATTTTTAAAGATGATTTCATTTATTAATTCAAATCAATTCTTAAGCCTGTCATGATGTAGTATTTAAGGGTGAAAATCCCTGGGATGTTAATTGGTATTCTCCAGATTTTTTCCCCTCGTTACTCCATTCCGATTCAATTCCAAAAGAATGACAATGTCTAAGCGAGGAAACCGTTCTTTTTATCACTGTTTCAAAACTTTATGTGCTTCGTAAACCAGTTCAAGAGAAAGCGAGATCTCGTAGATCACCAAATGCCAAAAAACTAATGTAAATCAAGAGGACTCATCTGATTTGCATGTTTATGTAGGAGGTTTACATAAAAAGCTTAACTGTTGAGAATAGGCAAGATTTATATGCTTGCCTTTCCGCAAACCATTTAAAGAACTGCTACAATTAACATTTTCAGAAGTTTAAACTCTCCTATTACATTTAGTCAGAAGAATATGATTATTAGTAGTAATTTGAAGTTAGTAATTTTACATTATAACTGATTGAGCATATGTTATGGTGTTGAATGTGGGAAGCGCCACGACCTAGGTCTATTGTGCTATCTCCAGGGAAAGCAGGCAGACGAAGGGAATGATGACCAGGTATACCATCTACAAACTATGTTACAGCTAATCTCACTAAAACTAATTTCTCTTACGAAGTACTGAATACTTACGATGTGGAAAGCCCACTCGGGACTACAGAGGAGCCACTTCGAAACATAGGAACTGCGAAAGCAAGGAATCAGCGTCACCTCATCTAAGGTCTTTTCGTAGTCCTCTTTTTCCAAGTTTCTCATGATCCTCCTTTCAGTTTGTGACTGAGTGAAGTCAGACATTGATATTCTCGGTTTTTTGACATGTTTGCTCTCACTGCGACGGGGACTTACACAAATGATACTAACATGCTCAAATGAAGACGACGTCAATCGAACGGTCTTAGGCCCATTTATCTTGGTAGTTTTTAAGTGGGATTCAGAAGACTGCCGTGGACTTTCGTATTTGATAACAGTATCTTCCACGGAAGACGACGGTGAAATGAGGGAACTTGGCATATTTGTTGAATAAGCAATTTCAACCAATTCGAAAAGTTAACCTATTTTCATAAAACAAAAGAAAACCAAAAACGACTTTAAACTTAAAGACCGAAACTGATTTAATACCAAAGTTCTATTTTACAAAAACAATAGTACATACGTTTATTTATAAAAACGAAACGGTTCTGACGCGCTCCTAAAATTAAAAAGATTCTGCTTTTAATTCTGATTTTCTCTCTTTAGATTACATTTTCTTGTTATTTAATTGTAGATTGCTATATTTTTTCTTTGACATTTTGATAGGTGTAAGTTGATTAGAGTCCGACCACGATAAAAATGACAATTCGACGTCAGCACTAGCCTCTCTCAGAGGTTCCGAAGAATATTACGTTACAGTTATAAAACAAAACAAAAACAAAAATTCAGTTTTAATTTTAGTCCTCCGTTTTACAATTCCTTTCGAAAATAATCTTCAACCTGCAAAATAATTTTTCGAGCACTGCTCTGTAAAATACTCTGGAGTGACATTTTGAGGGAAATTAATAAAGATACCTGTGCTTTGAGGCGCGCTTGTTTGTGATTGGCTGAAAAACAGATAAGTCATAATCACGTGGAGTTCCTTCCGATCGTCACGTTATCGTGGTCGGACTGTAAGAAATAACTTATTAGCAGCTTTTTGGGCTGAACTATAATTGATCAAGAATTCTGTTTGGATCTTACTTTTTTTTTATTTAATCGATTTAAACAGAAATCATTCATACTATTGTATGTTAATGACAGCTAAAATTATGCATTTATACGGTAAAACCATAAGCTAAATTAAGATATTTGGAACCTTTTGTCGATTTTACAGTTAATGAGCAAAATCTAATTCTTCCAATTAGAAACTTTAAGAGACAAAAGATCATCGTCGTTAACAAATGAAGTTAGACCTAAGTGCTTTAGTCGACAAAAAGTTTGGCAGGTTTTTTTTTTTTTAATTCCACATAGTCTACAATAGTTAACGGCTTTAATGTGTGCATTGAGTTTATGTAAAATGCGGATGTATGTAAAATGCAGTGTCCCACTTCAGTATATGTCCCGGATTTTGTAAATAGTCGACGTGAATTTTGCTAGTGCCGGTCCATAAAAGGATGGAGATATTTTGGTGGGATCAGAATAGAAATATGTTCAATAATCGATTAATCGTGCGTTCTTGAAATGTTTTTTTTTTTTTACGGAACGCGCGCGCATACACAATACATACTGTGACCATTATGAAAGTCAAGGTTTTTTTTTTTTTTAAGTCGTCAAAGTGATTTTTTGTCCCAGAATGACCCTAGGAATAAGCTGGTCACCCTATGTATGCATCTACCTAACATCAATTTACATTTTTTAAAATCAAGTATCTTTGACGAACTGTAATCTATTTTTGGATAATAAGGGCCGAACACACAGATTTCCTTAAACAAATTTTATGCAAAAATTAAAAAATTACAGACATGTGTCGTTAAACCTCCTGTGTTTAACTTTCTCGATGTGAAGATACAGAACAAAAGACGTCAATTATATAATGATAAATGAAATAGATGAAGGAGTTGAAGTGAACCCCGTAGATATTGGGCCAATGATGTCTTCGGAATTCTATGATGGCAGGACCAATGGAAGGATGAAGAAAAGCACTGCGTATTGTGTTGAACCAATTGGTTAAATTGTGTTTGCTGATGTTTTCCTGGGATAACCAATTGGTTCAACACAATACGCAGTGTTTTTCTTCATCCTCCCATTGGTCCTGCCATCATAGAATTCCGAAGACATCATTGGCCCAATATCTACGGGGTTCACTCAATCCCTTCACCTACTGTCCGACAGATGGTTCTTGATGATCGCGTTTGCGGGGAATCACGAAAATCACGAGATTTGGCCATTAGCCTCTTCAGCAGGTCTCAAGGAATGTAGTATTGTGAATGTCTGTCACTAGGAAAATGCTAGAGAAAAAAATGTTAAAAGTTGGAATTTTACCTTCAGCGTAGAGGCGATGGATGCAGCGGCGAATAAGGCATCGGTCAAAATCGTCGACATCAGTAATGGGGCTTGCTCGTGGCCGCTTCTTTCCCGGAGTCGATAAGCCTTCTTTCTCGCCATTTTGTGAGAAGACATGGATAGAGGCTATTCTCGCGTCAATCACATGAAATCGCGAAAATTCCGGATCATCAAGAACTATCTGTCGGACTTTATTTCATTTATCATTATATAATTGACGTCTTTTGTTCTGTATCTTCACATCGAGAAAGTTAAACACAGGAGGTTTAACGAAACATGTCTGTAATCTTTTAATTTTTGCATAAAATTTGTTTAAGGAAATCTGTGTGTTCGGCCCTTATTTTCCGAAAATCCATGGCGCACGTAAAATCCCGGATGTAATCTATTTTGTTTATTCCCTTCTTTTTTTTTTAATTTTTTTTAAGCGTTATTAGTTTATATTTAAAAAATAATTTAAGAAATAAAGTAAATTGTAGGATAACATTTAAAAAAAAAATTACCTGTTTTTAGTAGATTATCTGTCAGGAAACAGGACAAAAGAGTAGTCCGCGGCATCTAACTTGTTTATTTATTTATTTTTACACGATACTTAACCTAATGAAATTTAATTGAACTGCCATTATTATTCTATTTTTACCATATTATCAAAACAAAAATCCGTTTGTATAAATATCTACGTAACCTCACTAATCATAATGAGCAAGTAAAACAATAAATTGACGGTAAATTGGACTATTAAAAAGAAGGGAGAGAGATTTCTAGAAAGTTTTGAAATGTGGCTCTGGAGAAGAATGTTAAAAGTGAAATGGTCGGATAGGATGGGATAGAGTAAAGAATGAGGACATTTTTAACAAGAATAGGTGAAAAAAGAAAATTGTTAGAAACCATATGCAAGAGAAAAACATCTTGGTTAGGACATGTACTACGAAGAAATTGTCTACGACAAAGAATAATAGAAGGAAAAGTGGAAGGAGGAAGAGGAAGAAGAAGGATTGGAATGCTGGATGATGTTAAAAGGGGAAGAAAGTATGAACAATTGAAGAAAGATGCACAGGATAGAAGAAAATGGAGAGCGTCCATTGAATTGAAACCTGTCGTAAAGACAGTTACATCACAGAGAGAAAAATAGAGCGACACATAATAATCAAAGTTCTGCTGAAAAATTAGTTTATTTTATTTAACTAGCAAATAATGATGTTGAAATGATCAAGAAAACATTCTTAATTTTAATGGAATAAAATTTCCGATGCTAAGGCAAAGAACATATAAATACGCTTCATACGTTTTTTGGCTGAAGTGTTCATGTTTATATGTAACTAATTGATTTAATTCCAAGTTTGTCTTCCATTTTGTGAATGTAAAGTTAACAGTTCGGAAAATAAATTATTTTCGAATTTTAATCAGTTAGGAACTCAACCAATTTCTTAAAAAATAACAATATAATAATTTTAAATAATAAGATTAACTTCGTAGTATGAAGATGGCGTTTGCATGCATGTAAACATTCCATTTCTCGCTAGTTTAAGAATAATTTTTGGGTTATTTTATTCAATCTATTCCAACCAATAAATCCATTATCTAAATAAGATCCATTATGTAAATTACTTATTAAGCGGAACTAATGATTCGTACTTAGATAATTAGTGTGCTATTATAAAGGAATATTAAGAATTAGTCGGGTTATGTAAGATTTTAATGTCCAGGAAATACGCTGAAATATGAAGAACTGCTGTATACTTAACTTGTTTTATTAGCGTCAAGAAAGCAATTATTCCGTCATATCCTTCAAGTTTTTTGTAGACAATATTTAATTTTTAAAGTTACTAGTTTAAAGAAAACAATAATTGTCCATTTTAAATGGACAAGTTTTTTTCCAAAAATTAATCTGTAAGCATTTTACTAATTTTAGTATTTCTCTTTTGAAAGGCATTTCTTTTTTAGTTATAGTTGTTAGAAATACAATCAAATAGCTAAAAAAAAAATTAACAAAATTGGTTAACAAAAAAAAAACAAACAAACAAACAAACAAAACCGCTATCTATTTACAGTTTATAAAATTTAATGAAAATGAAATTTCCCGTAATCTAGAATTGCTTACTTTATAATCAACCTTATCTTGTCAATGAAGCAAAGATCTGTACTAATCTAAGGAGGTTTAAAGTTTAATGACTTCTTTATATTTAAAAACAAGATAAGCGAAGTTTTCTTTAAAAAAAAAATCCTTAACCTCAATTTGTTTAAGCCCCGTTTATTTATAACCATAAAATATCAACAAGACAAAATACTAATCACAGCTAAATTATAATCAACGAAAGTTCTTAGCTTACGCCAGCCAATGCTGAATTTCACAATTTAATGGATTTTATAATCGTTGAAGAAAATGCTTTTCAATAAAATCGAACTAATTCGGAATTTCACAACAATTCTAACTCAGCTCGTGCACATCAACAACAGCCATTGCTATTGATGCATAGACAAAATCTAATCATGCGATAGACAAAAGACTGACTCGCGGCGAGTAATGGCATTAAAATTCATTATTGCGTTTATGAAAAGGAAGCAAATCTGCAATATTTAAAGATATTTCAAATAGACTGTTAGTTTTCTTCCTGAAATTGATGAAATTTTGAAAGTTAGATATACAATTACTCATTATTTTCAAAGAAAACTATTCGAAATTCTGGTTAATAATGCATCCGTGGCTTCGATTTCTTTTCTTATTCTTAGAATTAAGAGATTTACCTAGCGCTCTCACAGGTGAACACAAGATGGCGGAAAACGACTTGAAATTGAAAGATCTTTGAAGTGAGGGACATTCCGAAATTTCAAATTATACAGTTTCCTAATCATTTCATTCCTCATGATATTGAATTTAATTATTCACTAAAATATTTATTCACTAAAATATATTCACTAAAATATTTTCTTTTTATTTGCATCTTTACTGTATTAAAGGGGGGGGGGGAACAGGGATTTTTTCCATGCTCCATTCTCTTCCAAACGGATCCTGGGGTCTACCCAGCCCTCCGTAGATGGGTATCGGCTTTCTTTCTCCGTAGATATCGGGGGGTACAGGCGGGCGAGCGTTGGATTGACCATCCGACCTCATCTGTCTCGGGTCACCGGAACGTCGGAGCCTTACTTCCAGCGTCCCAGTGGGATACCTAACCTAACCTTATTTCTAGCTATTTGCGTTTCACTAGAATATATAAAGAAAGGTTGAATAACTTCAATTTCTGTAGTGTATTTGTATTTCGTTAATGATGAAGTTTAAAATTGTAATGTGTACATTTTTCTAATCCTTTCATCCCGCATGATATTAAATTAGTGAATATTTCGTTTTTATTAGCATCTTTGCTGTATTAAGTATTTGTTTATTTCTAGCTAGTGGTAAGGGCGCTTGGCTGCGGGTTGGAGATGGCGGGATCTTAGGGGAATTGCTAGTGTATTTGTATTTTTGAGAAGCGTGCATTTCAGATGTTATGATAACTGTTTTACGCCATTGTTGGCTTGTGTATCTTCGGTTTTAGTGCAATCGTCTACGCCGTTGTGCCAGGGAATAAATGTATGCTTTTTAAGGTTTCCCAGTCTGAAGATCATTAGCCACTAAGCTTCCAGTACATGCTACTTTCTTTCTTCTGTGTCTTTATCTTTAATGAATATAAAGCCTTCTGTGTAGTACTCGTATATACAAGACAAAGGAGTTTATTCAGTATAAACGGTATAAAGTCTACACATATTGCTTCATGAATAGATCGAAGACTACAATCAAGGGATATTTAATTAAATAAAGATCTTTATCCGTAAATTAAGATTACTTTACGTACACGATATCTATTGTGTATTTTCTTGATTCAATTCGGTCAATTCAAACTAAAAACGACAGTCAAGAAATATCATTGAAAATTATTCTTTCATATTATTAGAGTTACAATGTGGACCCATCATTACTTTATCCCCTACTTTATTGTTTTATTAGTAAAAAAGAATTGGCACTATTTAGATAATCCCATAGTTTGAAATACAGCTAAAGAAACCAGTGTTATTTATCTACAGGACAGGATCATTGTTTATAAATTTCAATTCAATCCCACCAAATGACATCAATCTCTTAAAGAAGCTGCAAGTTTCACAGCTTAACTTTTGAAAGTACAGTAGAGCCCCGATTATCCGCGGAATTGGGTGGAAAGGATACCGCGGATAATAAAAATCGCGGATAACCCAAAAAAGACTAAAAATGAGAAGTAAACACGAAAAAAAAAATTTCAGCATAAAAACTACGTTTTATTATATGAAAACAATACGCAAAACTTTTAAAATATGTACAGTACAGCAGAAACCTTTCTGCAGAGCAAGAGACTGACACTCATCCACAAATTCCGAGAAGGCCTATATGATTACGATGCACAATAAACCTGTCAGTAATTTTCGACCTTCGCACTGTACGGCCTATTGTACTTTCCCTGTTGTTGGCTTGGATTAAAATTGTTTTTTTTGAGGTTCGTAATTAAAAACTTTTTTTGCGGCACTCACGGATAATCGGGGCTCCACTGTATTCCTTTCTTGTTTCTAATGCTGAAAAATAATAATAATGTTTCTGGTAATTTAAAAAGAAATAGGAAAGATGTTCATGTTCTTTACAATTGAAGCAGCCTTTCTTATTGCTTTTCCAGTTGCAACTCACTTCGCAATGTTGCTTCCATATGTTTTATGTTAATCGGCAGATTTTCATTACTGTTTTTCTGTTTGAATTACAGCAATGTTGCCGACAGAGTGTGAAACCAAAATAGTTTTTATTGAGGTTCGACTTTATATGTTATGTTACGTCTTTTTACTACACACTTATTCCAAAGTGACTGAGACTTGTCCCGAAACGAGATTAGAATCAAAACGCAATAAAACACGAACCTTCATCTACGAAGATTTTTCCAACCACAAAAATAACGTTGGAGGCATGTGTTGATAAGAGTAATGATACAGGGATTGAGACAAAGAAAAGGAAATAATTTAGAATACAGGCCAACATTACTATTGCCGATTGATTTATATTATACAGTTTGTGAGATGCATTAATTTTGCCTTACTACTGCTTTCTCCGCTTGTTAAGTTTACATCATATCCTGAGCCTGTGAATTCTGGGTAATTCCAGTTAACAAATGTCAACAAATTAAATGGCTGCCTTACAGTCGCGTACAGTTTCAGCAGTACAGAACAAGTAGTTCCACATAATTTCAGTACAGTCAACATTTATTGAACAGTAAAATTGTTTTTACCAAACAAAGAACTGTTTTTGAGAAGTGCTTGTTATTACTGTATTGCTGTTGAATATTGTTAACTGATTTTTAACAAAGCAACTTATCGTGTCATCACTGCATTTTGTTGGGCTAGACTTGCGTTTACGCCTCACATTGTGCTTCGGTTCGGATCCCGCGGAGCGATACACCACCCTCGTACTGCCTTCAAAACAACTTTCATGCTAATGAGGTCCGTAGGACCGAATCGTTTACTACAATTAGCTGTAAGTTAGGTAAGATTAGGTCTGCTCAGCTTCAGGATGTATGTATTGGTAAATTTCCAACCAATTTTCAACCTTTCAAACCTGTCCGCCATCTTGAATATAGTCCTAAAACAGAGAGGTGAGCCGGAATCGCAAGTTTAACCTTTTGTTGAATAAGATAGCAATGGATGTTCGAGTTACTGAAGAGATTTGAGGTAGTAGAGGTGGAATGATTACGCAAAAATACAGGGAAACAAAGATAATTAAGATAAGTATCTAAAAATCGTTATAATTTCTGCATTGACAACAGATTGTAAAAATTCAACATTTCCACATAAAAATAAATGTAAAAAACAATACATTTATTAACTAAGCAAATTTTTGAAGAGATAAAACTTCTCTTCTTTCTCAAGCATAATAACAAACGTTACGAAAACAAAAAAGATGGAAGAAGAAGTGACATTCACATTAACATATTGTATCAACAATTACTTATAATACTTAATTATGTTAACTGCTAATTCTTCAAATTTCACTGTATTATTACAACTTGAAGATAAATTTATTAATTCCTTAGCCATCTCAACTATAAATTTATTTACTTCTATTCCTGTTAATACTTTTGTCTTTGGTATTTCTAATATATAAACTTTCTATTATTTTCCTTATTTTATTGCCTTTTTCGATGCGCAGAATTTTTACTTCGTTATTTATACAGTGCGTTTTTTGTACACAGTGCTCAGCAAATTCAGATTTATCTAATAATATATTTTTTATATAATAACCATGTTCCAAAGCTCTTTGGAAAAGATTGTAAAAATGTTTTATGTTGTTTCCTAAAAGTTACTTATACAGTCAAATATTCTGAAATAATAAAAGGTACAGAGGAAATAAACTTGAATGAATGTCGAAAAACTTCCAAGGTTACTTATTTTTAACAAGTTTAGCCAAAGGAAATAAAAATATACAAGATTCGGAATTTATGTAGAATGTACAGTACATTTTCATTACAGCAGCGGTGATCACTTAATCGGCGCGGCATTCAAATCTGAAAAACATTTATACAGATTTGTGATAGATTCAGAAATTTTCAAAAAAAAAAAAATCGTAGACAACGTGGCATCTTCCGAAATAAAGAACAAAAATAAAAATAGCGTATTCACAAAAATACAGACAAACCATTCAGCTGTTATACTAGTATACTATTTGTAAAAACTATATATTTTACCAATTTAGAGTAATTTATTTTTTCAAATTTAATTAGCATAATTAAAACGTACTTATTTTGATGGTTATATCATTATTTTCCAGTAAAAAAAAATTAACACCGAGGTAAATTAGGAAACATTTGAGAGCTATTGAGGGGGGAGGTTCTGGGATTTTTAAGATTGCTAAGCTGTCATCAGCTAGGGCTATTCAACGTTAAGTGCACATTTAAATCTTTCCATAATTTTTTCGTAGCTGATGCTAGACTCGTAGACAGTCTCATCTAATGACCCCTCTCAGAACTTTCTACTAATGAACAAATCCCAGTTAATCCATAAACGTTCGGAAAAATGAAAAGCGTACACGCCAGCAACGGCCACAATATTTTTATCGTTCGGTTTTAGGCTGACGGGGAAAAATTTATATAAAAACCAACCCAACAAAAATCGCAGGTTATGGATTTTTCGGGTTAGTGTGGGATTAAAGCAGCAGATCTTTACAAGTTAGTCACGCAACGCCCCCGCAAATGCGTGAAGGGATTATAAACATCCGCAGGAAATTTCTTTCATAATAATTTTTTTTTCCTAAATATTTCTCACATTATTAACAATGTTGTTCAGCGCAGAGCTTCCTAGAACTCTTATCACTAAAAAAAGATCAATTATTATCTTTTTGAGAATTCGAAATTTCAGAAAAAAATATATGATTTTTCTCAATGGACTTACGTTCAATGTGGAATCTAATATATTTTTACTTAAGAAATAGCGTTCTACTTTGATTATAAATTAAAGGCTTTTAATTTAAAACTAAAAAATGTAATATTTGCTGTGAAAAATATTAACACGTCCAATAATAATTTACCCTTCGCTTCGTCAAAAAAACAAACGACAGGCAAAGTTAGGTGATCTGCGGAGCAGCCACAGGTTGCAGAAGTAAAGACTCAGGAAATGACAGATTTCAGGGCGATCTCAAAATGTAATGTTTAATCTTAAATCTCGTATTTATAATGTATTAATAATCATCAAAGAAAATATAATGAAAACAAACAAAAATAAACAATATTCAAAAATATCATATAAGGTAAGGGAACCAGTTGTAGATCAGGAACCAATTGCGGATCAAGTCGTTTACCGTCTTAATTAACATGCTTATCAACAGATGGCTCAGATATATAGAATTCCGATCCCTTCATGAGCTTCGTTTTGGTATTATCGTTTGTGTGGAGTTTCAAGTGGAGCCATCCTGTGAATTTGTTAAATAATTTGTCAGAATTTCAAAAGAAAATTAAGGTGAGTTAGCCTGAAAGTTATTTGTAGTTATTCTAGAATGGATATACGTTAGAATTAATGGATGTATGATAGTACAAGGTTTAATATAACCGGGGAAAAATAAAACATAGTGTTTTCTGCCTCTGGCCATGTTTGCGGGAAATTCTGCAGCCTTTTGTTCTGGTGGAAATTCAGCGGTTCGTGGGGTCCAATTGTGGAACAAACGTCACAATACAAATGAAGACTGTGAAAATGCAGTACATATTTTTTTATCGAACTGAGGTAATACAATGTCAATTATAAGAGCTTAATAAAGGAATAAATGCAAGAATAAAAATTATTTAGCTATTTCTCGTGGTGAAAACCAAGTTTATGCTTAGGCCGATCCACAACTGGTGTATAACTTGTTTATATCTATATGCAGTAATCAAATTTATCCTGAAATTTCAAAAGCTGCAAATGTATTAAAAAAGCTGATCAAAATCTAACTTTGTTTTGTATTTGAAGAGTAAGAATAATCTCATTTTTATTATTGAACAAGTTAAAAAAAAACATCTAGAATTGAAAAATTGCCAACTTGAGCTGAACACACACAAAAAAAAAATTGGCAATGATAAACTTCAATCTTCGCCGTTATTTATAGCTAATTTGCTTATCAAATCCATCGTGGCTCCAAATTACAGCGTCCAATTATGTTGTTACATCATCAGCTGTGTTTTCCTGCCTAATCGCAGCCTATTTCCTTTGCCCGGAATATTTCTTGTCGAAATAAATTCCTAAACTTATTTAAAAGCAGAAACTGATCTTGCGAGCAACAATTACAAAGCAATTTAAATAATGTCAACGTAACTCAAATGATGAATTGACAAAGTCAGCTGATGGCAAGCCCTTTCCTTTGAAATGACATACTTATTGCGCCTTGCTACTGCATTTACTTCAATTGGCGCGATATCGTTCAAGGATCGTTTATATATTTTTATATAAAATGCAGCAGAGCACTGTCGATTGACGAAAATCTTCGAATACCAAAGCATAAGCCTTTCTTTAGCTTACAGATATACTTTGGCCGTTTTGCGCATGCGTGCGAAAGCTAAATAACACATACATATTGTTGTCGTAAATACAAATATATATAAGAGGCAGTGGCGTATATAGAATATATTTTCGGGGGGCCCAAGATTAATGTAAGGTTAAGTTAAGTAATTTTAAGTAGACACCCCATGGAAACCTATCCATTCAACCAAAAAAAAAAAAAAACGTTGGGAGGACATACTTTCATTATTTCGGGAGGGGCCCGGGCCCCCTTGCCCCCCCCCCCCCTTATATACGCCCCTGATAAGAGGCGCACCGCTAACAAATTCTATAAACTATCAGTAGAAATCGGGATGACTATTTGCCAAAAAGTAAAGAATCTATTAATTAAGAGTAAACATCACTACAATGACAAGCTTTCCATAGAGGCAGCCAGTCTCTACAAAAACGAATTTTAATTCCCATCCTGTTTTTTTTTTTAATGCCATCTTTGGAACGAGATCGCACCCCCCCCCCCCTCTCACTTATGTTGGATGTTTGACTCGATCATTAATAAAGTTTCAAATCTTCTGCACCTAAACTGTTCTGGACTTGACCAAATCACTATCACTGATTGGTCTTTGCACCTTTATAAGCCGGTGGTCACCCTCGTTTCTTAGCGTTGGACAAAGGAAACCGGAAGTGCTTCCGAAACTAGTCACGTGCACCCCGTTTGTTGTGTTAATTTTAGTGTCTTTTTTTAAAAGGACTTTTTAATTCAATTTTTAATTTCTTATAAACTGACTGAACGAATTAGGATGGCGTCGATTGAGAGAAGAAGCGGTCGGTCGTCGAAACTTGATGAAGTCAGTCGGTTAAGCGAGGCTACTGTCGATTTGTATGGGTTATGATCGAAAAGGATTGGTTGTGCGAAGTGTCGTATATACAGCGGGATATCCTGTGGTGTGATAGCGCAAAACGTTTATAAAAGAACAAACCAGCATGAAAACTCTTGCGGAATTAGATTTTCCGTAACAAAAGATATCGTATAGGATAACTTACGTAGACACTATCTGGATTCTGACACAAACCACATTTCGAAAATATCAAAACGAGGCAATAAACCCTTTTTAGATTTTTCTATCAAGATAGAACTGTCTCATTTTTCCTGCAGCGATGAAAACTATAGAGAAAATTGTACATGAACGAGCTCACGATCGAAATACGATAACAACTAATAAATATTGTGAGGTTTAAATGGGATAATTAATTACGGTCCTTGAGTCTCAACCATCCAGAAATAGACAGCTAAGAGTTAACATTTTATCAAAGTTTATAGTTTATAGGCCGACAGACGGTTCTTGATGATCCCGAATTTTCGCGATTTCACATGATTGACGCGATAATAGCCTCTATCCATGTCTTCTCACAAAATGGCGAGGAAGAAGGCTTATCGACTCCGGGAAAGAAGCGGCCACGAGCAAGCCCCGTTACTGATGAAGATGATTTTGACCGATGCCTTATTCGCCGCTGCATCCATCGTCTCTACGCTGAAGGTAAAAATCCAACTTTAACATTTTTTCTCTAGCATTTTCCTAGTGACAGACATTCAAAATACTACATTCCTTGAGATCTGCTGAAGAGGCTAATGGCCAGATCTCTCGTTTTTCGTTATTCTCGTGCAAACGTGATCATCAAGAATCATCTGTCGGCCTATAGGCTTGGTTGCAATTTTATACTTTTCTTTGCTCTGTAGTTTCAAGTTTTGCTTATGGTTTAACTTCTAGATATTCCCAAAATTTTTTTTTCAACTTTTCTGAAACTTCCTTTAGCGATCTTGTTGTGTCTCATTCTTTCAACAGAATATTTCTTTTTGATTTTTTTATAATCGCAGATACATTCTAGTAAATTTGAATTTGTGTTTTTTTTTTAAACGTTTTCTTTTTTTTAACATTTCTTTATGATTCAGTCTCAGAGAATATCCTGTCTTTTTTTTTTTTTATTATTATTTTATTTTCTGCTACTTCAGTCCATACTTCAATTTCTTCTATCATAACCAGTTTCACTAAGATCTGGTAAATTGATGTATTTGCTTCCGAGGTAGCGTCGAAGTGTTCGGTATAACTAAAAGATTAACAAACGGAGAAATTCATTTTGTAAGGGTCCGTTCAAGGATTACGTAGACATTCCAGGAGGGGGAGGGGATTCAGGCTTTGCTTATTTTTGCTATCAATGGGGGAGGGGGTAGGGGATCAGAGCAGTGTTTACATAAGACAGACAACCATGCACACGAGAGGGGGCGCTGCGCGAGATAGACTTTTTCCTCAGTATTTCATGTGTAGTGCATCGGAAGCGCAGTGGTGCCTCAAAGGAAAAAATACACAATGAAAAACTCGCCAATGAAAAATTAGTGAGAAAATTCATGTGCCAGCAGTGTGCAGGCCTCAATGAATTTTTCTCACTAATTTTTCATTGTGAGTTTTTCATTGTGTATTTTTTCCTTTGAGGCACCACTGCGCTTCCGATGTATCATTCATACCAGCCCCAGTACGGAGACCTTGTTATTTACTGTGACTCCTGCTGGCTGATGATCACCAACGAGCATGAAACAGGTGTTCCAGGATGTCTCTTGTAAATAATTTGGTCTCATTTGTTACATTTTAATTCAGGAGTGAATATCATTAATTTTGACTGTTTTAATTTATTGTTAGTTTCTTTATTTAGTTTCTCCGCAACCAGATGAAGTCTCCAGTTCCCGGAGACGAAACTAGTAGTTTTTATACTTTTATATTTTTAATGTTTTAATTTTTAACTTGTGCGACGGCAGTCTCTTAACCTTTTAATTTATTGTTCAATGGGATTTACTGTTAATAATTTGTCAAATCTTACGAAAGCACAAGGGTAGGCATGTACTTATTTTTTTCTTACAAGGGGGGGGGGGGAGTCTAAAATGACTAAAAATGTGCTTACGTAATACTTGAACGGCCCCTAAAAGATCTGCTGCATTTTTATAAGACTAGAATTATGCTGATGGATAAGTAAAATAACTTATTAGAAAAAATATAATTTACATCACGATTATTTACATTATTAAATAACCTTCATTAACATATTAATATACATGGCTCGCTCTTAACAATTTGAAATGAACTTTCCAACTAAATACCGCTGTAATTAGCCTAAACTAATATTCGTTTATTTTTTTTTCTACTTTATTTGAAGCGGTTACCCAATATTCGTAATTTTTCGTTGTAGACAATTATAAATTTGAAGCTAAAACGCGAATTAATTTAGAGAATGGTCGGAATAATTTTCTTGTGTAATTGAGCATCTCCAATGTATTTTACAGACGCAGTCCTTGTGACTCATTGAATTTTTCCTGTCCTTTTTAAGTGGCTCCACAAAACGCTATTAGTTCCTGACTGCAAAAGAGGAAGTAATGGTAATCACTTTAGAACTGAAAAAAGCCGAGAGAAGGACTGCAAAAACAGTAGATCACAAAAAGTAATACGAAGTAGCGGACAAATTCAGCTTATATAAACCAATAAACTTTTCTTTTTAATGCAAATTGCACTCAACTCCATGTATGTTATAACTCAGTGAAATGCTGATATCTTTACAGCGATAGAAGCCAAAGATTGTTTCCCTAATCTTGCAGCACTTCAAGACGCAATTAACACACTTCAATAATCAATTAAATTACTGACACATTACTCGTGTCCATAGATAAGAATGGTTGTCCAAGTATAGCCCAAGTTCTAGACAATGATTAATGATGCGCTTCAAAAACTCATCAATTTGAGCTATTGTTCCTAATAAATAGTTGAAACCATTATTACGTTGATTTCACTGTTGATCGAATATAATAACTCTTCGTAATTATAACACAGAGAAAGAAGAATGACTGCATCAGGAAAAAAAAGGGATCACTTTGTTGATCCTGGAACTCAATGCTGCAGAAAACAATATGGCGGCGTCGTAAGAACAAGCTACTGTAAGGTCTGCACAGCCAAGCTCGAAGTGTAATTTGGAACGTTTTCCAGTAATTTAAGTCAGGGTGATGGAATAGGGTATTTCTGAATTACTAGGAAGACCATTTATTGCTACCAATTTGTCCCATTTGAAGGTGTAGAGCTACGATCCGGTAAGTTTGCATAGCCTGCGCATTCATTTTTCACGTCCGAAGCATCTTCGATATGGATGCTATTTATCAAAAACGTGAATAATATGAAAATAATAACAACAGTATAAGGATAAATATATCTATAAAGATGCAAAGACTAAAAATAAAAATAAAAAAAAATTGACAATCTTGCTCTCTTCTATTTTGCAGATAAACAGAAATTATTTACGACGCTTTGCGATAGATGTCACTGAGAATTCATGGAAGTAGTAATCCATGACCCATGGTTTTCTTCTTTTTCCAACTGTCGTGTAATTCTTCTTTTTAGATGATTTTTTTTTTCCTCGATTTGCTCTTACTGCAACCGTAACTGGAGTTTTATACAAAGTAAATCCTGAAATGATAACAATATGGAGAATATGGATTAAGCGTGATAGCTGGAGAAGCGAGAGAATTAAATTGCAAATCATGCAGATCGATGCCTACAGAATGGAGAACCTTCAAATCCGTTTCTGATTCCACTTATGTAGAATACCAATTCGAATATCCTGCTTTCTCACTGTTGCATTTCATCATCTACTGCAGAAATTAGAATTTGATTCTGAAGAGAATGACGAATTAAAAATTGATTTCATTTCAAAAAATAAATTTCATATAACGAGAAACAATGGAAATACAGAATTAAAGTTGAAAAAAAAATATTTAGCAACAACTAAAAAAACAAGTTAAAAATAATGAGAATCAAAACTTAACAAGTCTCTTTCTAACAATACGTGGTAGAAAGATGTAATTTGGTAGTAACTTTTCTATTTTCAAATAAAGCTTATTTGAATTGTTAGTACTATATAATTATGTACAGTGTGTTACACTGTACATAAGGCCAGGAAGTTCGAGTACCCCTTAATTGATAGTCATATTTTGAGAAAATATTTACTCATTTAAGTGTCCAATGCGTCTGTGTGTTCGCCGTTATGCAAGTTCATACACCGCCACGTCCTACTTGACAATGTTTGGAACATGTCCGGTGTGATGTTTCGAAATGCGTCCTCAACTGCATTGTGCAATTCTTCATTTGTAACATAACGATGTTCAGACACGTAGGCCTTGATGATTCCCCACAATGGCGTCGTGAGGTCAGGACTTCGGGGTGGCCATTTCAATGGAGCTGGCGATGCTGGAGTAACGTGACCAATCCAGCGTCCTGGAAAATGTTCATGAAGAAATCGCGTACAGTAAGAGCGAAGTGAGCAGGTATCCTGTCCTGCTGTAGCCATACGCATTCCATGATATCCGCGTCTTCAAGCTGTGAGATTAACCATGTTTGTAATCCACCTGCATTCTAGTGTCAACAATTGAAATAACATTCAATTCTAAATATTTACATTTATTACTACCTAATACGGGGTACGGAACTTCTCGGCCACACTGTATAACCATACAAAGCGTACCAATAATAATCAGCTGTGAAATCTCAATTATTTACAACAATTTTTTTTTGTATTGTATTAACCTTCGTTTAATAAGAAACCTTAGAAATGTTTTGAGCTCCTTTTATTTAATACGATATCGTAATTTCATGTGTTTCTAACATCCGTTTTTGTTATACTGTATATTATATAAATATATTTTTTTTAATAAACCCAATGTCAGGATAAAAGAGATCAACTGGAATAAAGTATGAAATGCTTTTGAAATTTTTTAGAAGTTTCTTCATCTTCCGTGTATAATTAGTAACATTTTGACATTAAAGTGAGGTGTAGTAGTAACAAGGAGTAACTTTTATAGTTACACAAGATTATAAGACAAATCAAATTGAAAAACATTCAATCGAATTAGACATACAAAACCTGGTGACGACTCGTCTCATCGTAACGCGCATTTTGATATAACGCGATTATCTTCCGACTGTCCCTCTATCTCATTTATTTTTCCATTTTTATTTAAAACAATCGTTCCAGAACGTAGCTAAAATCTCCAAAAATTGTACATTTTGATTTTTAATAGACAAAATTTTGCGTGTAAAGTTCTGGAAGTTACTAATTATAAGTTAATTTTATACTCGAAAATAAGTTTACTTTAATCGTATACTTTATTTATTATTTTTCTAATTTAAATGCAAATAAATTGAATAAATTTGTCTCAAATTCACATGAATTTTGATTTAAAATCAAAATTTGATTTGTATGATTAAAAAAAAAAAAATGGTGTGGCTGAATGAAAAATATTACTTCCATTTACTTCGCTGATTTACGCGGTTTATATTTTTGGACTCCATTTATCGCGTCATTACGTTAAAGGTCGGCTAAAATGAAAGTAAGTGTTTTCGCATCGCTGAAAATATCCGATTTAATTGGCATCGTTGATCCAAAGTACTGCAAAATAAAATTTACACTTTTTAATTTGTCCTGGGATTTCCGATTGTTCTTAGGCCTAACGATACAAAGCATATTTACGTTACTTGTTTAATAATTAATGATTGAAGTAACAAACAAATTATCGCTCCATAAAATAAATAGAAACTTATTTTTAATTTCCACACTATTCTCCAAAAAGTTTGGACATCCATTTTTATGTGTGAAGTATTTGCATAACTTCGTGTAGTGATAGAGCTCCCGCAAACAATTGGAAAAACATTAATACCAGGACTTACTGTGATTACGACCGGCATATTTCGTAGTCTAACAAAGACCATTAATAATTCGGGCATCACCATAAATGTCACCTTTCCTAAAAATAGAATACAATAAAATTAGGAATTTGTAGAATTTGAAAATATCAGTATCTTGAATTTAAAAAAAAAAATATTAACGTTTTTAAGATTGCATCTAAGCAAGTTAAATAGTATCTGTTACTACTTCGAAGCAAATAAATTAGAGAAAACAAATTGTAATTTTTCATTACAGCAAATATAGAAAGTCGAAGATCTCTACTATTAGATTGATTTTCATGAAACTTGGTTGATAGCAAGATTATCTTGAAATTCCTCCATCAATCTAAGTCTCCTGGAAATGGGAGTAAAAACTAACAATCCTTCAACGTTTTTTTTTCTTTTTAAAAGACAGTAATGGATGGATTTCCGTGAGATTTGAATACTTCAAGAAACTATATATTTTTTTTTGAGATAAAAATATATATCACTCATTACTAAACAAAGCACCAAATCGTCCATTAAACGTATAAAATCCTAAACGTATAAAAAGCCACACTGCTTGGATCAGCACATATTTTGCGCCGATACATTACGACATCCTAGATTCTTGGGAAGAATTCGATGCGTTTGAAGGTCAACACCAGCTAAAGAACTGGCAGCTGTGATACACATTGTTTTGTAGTGTCCTGTATAATAATAATAATAATAATAATAATAATAATAAAATTAGAACATCATAGCATTCATTAAGCGCGTTCGCTTTTCGTATAGTTGAAAAGCATTTATTGGTTAGACGCCATATGTGGAACATTAGAAGAAACATTAGCTTCCAAAAATGAAAGCCCTTTCTACATCGTTGTTCCATTACCTATGAAAGTTTAGGAACAAAGATTAGGAAGTTTCCTTATCCAAGCTCAATGAAATTTGGATAAACCGTATCCGAACCCAGTAGAACTATTCCCGCCACTACTATACCTGTACCTGTATTGGCTTGGACTTTCCGATAGGAACTAACTATTTGGAGTTTTCATTTTAAAAGGCTTTCTTTAAAGCCTTTATACTCAGAAAGGAGTTAAACACACTAATTTGCTGTGGTAATGCATTGTTTAATGTTAATATTTTGTTCCTGTTATCTGTGCTTTCATAAAAGAAATTGAAAGAATAAAACAAAAATATGAATTCCATGAATAAATTATTGGAATAAACTTGAAGGAAAGAATCAGAATAAAACTTTCCTTGAAAATTTCTTTTTAGATTCTAGTTGATTGATAATTTTCAAAGAAACCAAAGTACTTATTTCAGTGATTTTCCATTCCACGAAGGAACTCGTGTATCTTGTCAACTTATTATCAACTACTTGTGTAACTTGTCGTTATATCTTTTTCTTTTTTTTGTTGTTGTTGTAATCGCGAAAGAATTGAATTTAGGAAAAGTTTTTGGTAGAACAAAGGTGACCACAGTTATTTGTCTGATACGATTTTTTTTTTTTTTTTTATCAGTCGTAACCTTTGTTCGGAGTTTATCTTGGAATGCGATTAAGGCTCTGATTGATGTGAAACCAGTGGAACGCTCCCATTGAAAGACAAACTATTTTCATTTATTTTTCAATTTTCAGTTTCAAATTTTGGACAACGCTGTGTTGTCACGAGAAGAATCTGAAAAGTTTTTTTTCTTTAAAACTTTCTTACTTGACAGAGAAGTTATTGACTAAAAAAATTCAATTTTTGAAGCTTCTTTCTTAATAGAAATATTAGTTTTAAGCATATATTATAAATTGACAAAAAAAAAAAAATAGTTTCTGTTGTCCGTCTGTTTATATATGGTATTCTTTTTTGTAAAAAAGAAAAAAAGAAATATAATACATTATCCGGAATGAGTGAAGGAATCGGAATAAAATTAAAAACAAACAAACAAAAAGAAAAACTGATGATGTTTTGGGACATAATTAAAATTTAGCAACTTTCAATATTAAATATGCAAAATTGTAGCTTTAATAATATTTCAGAATTAGGCCTAATATTTTTATTTTTAAGATTAAAAAAAAAATAATCCAGAAAAAATATACTTTATGTTATGAAATGCAGGGTTTTTGCAAATAAGTATTAGTTTACTGTGAGATGAGCTAATGTATAGTAAAAAAAAAAAAAAAAAAAAAAAAAAAAAAAAAAAAAATTAAAAAAAAATGTTTAAATGTAAATTATGCTATAAACTTGTGAATGTTCCAGAGCAGCTGTAATTTATATGCTTTATTAAAGCCTTTTTTTTTTATTTGCAGTATCAGAATCTTAATAATTTCAATTTTCCTATAACTATGAGCAGTAATATTCTGTATATTTACAATAAAGTAATTTATTTTTACAGTACTAGGACACAAACACTTGACATTCAAATATTAAATACTTCGGCCTACAATTCTGATCTACAACATGCAAAACAGAATATTTGTGCAGTAATTCGTTCTGAAATTTTACTAGATAACTCTTAAATTTAAAATTTGCCTACTTTTTTTTTTAATTTCCTTTCGAAATTAAAGATCGGCAATTGTAATAACCGTATTAATTTTAGTCTGGTTCGTTTCTATCCTTTCTCAAAGCTAAAATGAGCAAGTATTCATTGCTTGGTTTATTTTTTAGTATCAAATATATTCTGTAGATTTTTGATGTATTCATTGACATTCTACGATAGAGGGTGAGAGAAAATGTAAGTAATGGACAGGTTTAAAATAACAATATCATTTATACACTTTTTTTTTAATATTAAATTCCATATCTCATTTTCTGTTTAGCAAGGAAAAAAAAAAAGAAGTCAAGAATAAAATGTTAAAAACTAATAAATAACAGTATTACAATGTTATAATAAATATAAAAGCAGTAGGGTTCGGTTTTTGTGAAAAGTTACCTATTCATGTATTTCCATTCGACCTTGAGATTCGGAAAAGTAAGCCACAAAAAAAGGAATCGCCAACCCCGATATGTGGGAAAATATCCCGGAAATAACGTGGAAATAAAGGCTTTTTTATTTGAAATTTACCATATACTGATCTTATATAAGTAGTTATTTCCGGTTTTTCTATTAATATTAAAAGAGTACAGATGACTTTTTTTTATATAGATACGTGTGTAGATAATTATACACGAGATGTGAAACAGTATTTATTATTAACAGACTAGAATTCTGTAGTTTATACAATACGATTCACGTCTAATTTTTCTTATATATACGCCATTAAGCTTAATTCTAAGTGGATTACATATTGAGGAAATTGTAAATGTCTTTAAGGAATTCCTTCAAAATTTAAACGTGTAATTTTGGCTTAAATAATAATAATTAAGAGTAGCTGAGTCAGCTGCAGTTGAAGTATTTACAATACTTTGAAATTTGCATTTACGAATATATGGACTTCCGTTTGTAACACATGGTCACTTTTAAGGTCTTAAGGGATGCGATGACCTTGATTCTAAATATTTCACATTTTATTTTCCCACTCGTATATTAATAAAATGCATTTACTAAATGTTTACTAAAAGATAACAAAAAATTGACGACGACCTTGTATACACACACACACAGAAATATATAAGCTTTTTCATCTATGAATCATCAAAAAACTTTACAAAAAGAGCTTCTCTAAACCCCCCCCAAAAGATACTGCTAATTGATTATCTAAAAAAATGAAAAATAAATTTTTTGCTCCCTCTTAAACACAACGAAGTGATCTATTTCATTACAATTCCCATTTCCTAAGAAACGATATATTTCTATAGTATTCTAATGTATTTAAGCAACATATATAGCATAAACCAAACGCATGCATTATAATAAGCAACCTATATCGGAAGTAATGTTTCTTCGTTTTGAATTATTTCGTTTAATTTAACTAAAAGTTCGTTATCCTATTTATATTGAATTCCCTGTGCGGCATGCAAAATAAGACCCATCCCCGTTCCTATAGCAGAACAGACTAATTTTACCGGGAAGCAGGAGGCTGAAGAAGTGGCCAGGACCTTCGGCTGCGTTTGGGTCAGCGGCATACGAGGATCCCGTGCGTCACCGGCCCAAGCGTGTTTGCGTGCGTTTGCCGTTTCAAATGCTCTCCACTTGAATACACTAAGTCTACCAGGAAGTATTAGTAATTCGAGTTTCCACTTGTGTTTCAAAGTCGTTCAGGACTTTTCACTGCCACTTGCGATCGGACACAGAAGTGCTCATCCCATCGGGCTTTTCCCACCTGAAACCCCTTCACGTCAAAAGTGGAAGCTTCCATGTTGATTGTTTCCTGATCGACAACTTGTTATCAACCACATACTTGTCAGAGTTTAGACATGGAGACCTCCGGACTTCATTGCCCACCTATTTGTAACGCGTAAATGCTAGCTGCTTATCGTAGCGGAGCGAGCATGGAGGGCCAGTCTATCTGTAAGAAACAGGGGAGGTCCAGTAGCGAGAGGCATCGCGAACTCCGTTATCGCGAGTGTCACATGCTCCGTGTCATCTTAATGGTGATACGACAGAAAGCCCAGATAAAGGTGAGGATTTACAAAACACGAAAGATAAAGCAGTGGAGACAAGGCGACTTTCAGTTCTTCTCCTGTTGATATGATTATCATTATGGACTTATTACAATTTAATTTGCTGTGAATCTCAATTATTAAAAAAAAAATCATAAGTATTGACTGACGATTTACGAAAATATAATTAAAATTAACTTCAGTTTAAATTAAAACAGAATATATTTTTGACCTGATTAAATAAAAACAAAATATAATATTCCTTATACATACATTTTTCCAAAACGATGATTTTTTTTTTTTTTAAATAGATATATCTGATATGATAGTAATTATTAAAATAAATATTTATTTAATTAAAATTAATGATATTCCTTTCTTAAATTTGAATTTTTTTTCAATGAATTCTTTATGTTTTTTCCGTTGGATTGAAGTAGCTTGTTTTGAAGTAATCTTTTATTATAATAATATTAATATGTAATTAAGTTACCATCAAGAATTTCGAACATTACATTAGAGCTTCACTTAGTGAATTGTTCCAAATCAAATAACACAGCATTAGTTTTTTTTTTTTTTTTAATATAATAATTGTTTTCTTATTTTAGATATATTTCCAAAAACAGTTTAATTAATCTAAATTTTTAATTCTCATAAAATCTATTTTATCAAGAATTATTATTATGATTATTATTATTTTTGTTAAAAAATTGAAAAAGTGAATAATATTATTCAGGAAATAGTATTGGAGAAATTCGAAGACAAGTGCAGTGATTTCTCTCTTGGAATTAATTCTTGTATTATCTAAAGCAAAAATTGTAATAGGGAAATAAAAATAAAAAGGAAAGATATTCGTGTTGAATCCAATGAACACGAAAACTGATTATGACATCATAGTCTCAGCGGCAGAAAAGACGGTGTGGTCAGCATCAGTGATCACTTGCTAGACAAGAGGCAGATGGATGATCATAACTTCTGTGAGCCCAGCGGAAAGTTACAAAATCTGCGCTTACAACCAAATATGGCAGTAAGGCAGATCGAAATAAACACGAGTCATTTAAACGATTATTATAACATTGTTCATTTTCTTGGTTCCATTCATATGTTGGTATTCATAATAATATTCGCTTTTGAACATAAAAATTACAAAAATTAATAATGGTTATAAATTAATTATTGATTTTTAATTGAATTCGGCTTTGTATTTTTCCTCTGCAATTAAATTTGCAGATAATAGAAATAATGCTTTTATCCTTTTTATTTATTTATTTATTTATTTATTTATTTATTTATTTATTTATTTATTCATTTTTTTTTATTATTAGGAATTTATAAAATTTCAAACTCTTTGAATAAACGATGACATCCTACTCCTGATCAAAGAGAAAAAAATATTTTTAATGTCTTTTAGATTTTCATATAAACTAAATTTAAATCTTTACATCGTGAATTACAAATATTTTCTTCATTTCCTTATTAGAATTAAGTCTGATACAAGAAATTTGGAGCGTAATTACAATACACTGTCTAATTAGAATCAAATGTAATTAATAATTTACTAAGTTATATCGTAAATAAGAAAATTGTATATATTGTGGGATGTTATCGTAGTGTCTGGTTCGTAAGAAATAAAGGAGGCTTAGACTCTGTTGGATCTGAAGGAACTCTGAGAACTGTAAAGAACTGTACGGAATTTCTGTTTATTTGCAGGTAACATCGGTATTTATAGACTATGTACAAATGATTTGATTGGTTGTGGCGTTTACAATTTATTGGTTGATTTAAAAGACATGTGATCACAACAGGTTTTTAAACCTGTTCCGACATGTGATTTAAATAAAATGAATTAAAAAGGACGCCACGACCGTCAAGAATTTAAAAATAAACAGATTAACAGATAAATACATGAAATTGAATAAAAGATGATTAGAACACTGAAATACTGAATAACTAAAATACAAAGGATAACTATGATAAAAACTGTGATACAACTATAAAATAACCATAAAAACTATGATACAACTATAAAATAACTATAAAAATCACTACAATATATATTCCATTCCGGTCTTGTGCGTGAGGCAAATGCGCCGGAACGTGGGTTCAAATCCCGGCGTCGGCATGGATGTTTATTTCATTTTCTTTCCCGCGTTTGTTAGCCTCTTCTTCCCTTTGTCGCAGAGGGTGTAAATTTTATATTAATTGCTCTGTAAATATCCTTAATGCTCAGTGAGAAAGCACTTGCTTAACGAAACCGGTCAAGTTAATTATTGTGTGTTTATGAGCAATTTTAACTTAATATGTTATATCACACACGTATTTGTATCCTCTTCACAGTATTTCGTTCACTATAAATATTAGATCCTGAAAGCAACCTTAGAGGGCAGGGTTACCGGCTTTTTTTTTTTTACTTTAGTTATCGTGCATTGTTCATACTACATAGTTATTCGAATTTCTATGTTTGTAAACATTCCGTCGTTTTTAGCGGCCCCTAGGTTACAGCTTCCTTATAACACCGCTAGGGGACCGCTCTTGCTTTTATCATGTCTGAATGTCACACACTGTAGCGGCCAAACGGTTAGAGATATTAGAATGAAACCTTCACCATTGTTTCAGCATCAAGAAGTAGGTGACCACGTCCAAAAAATCAGACCTCTAGGACCACTCCCTGACCGGAAGTAGGGGGTCAAAAGTGGTTGCTTCCGATAAAGTTTTGTTTATCAAATTGTGCATATAGTATGGAGGCCGCTTTGCTTTTGACACTGTCTAAAAGCATTAATTATCTTGTCTATACTAACTTTTCCCATTTCACTTCACTCTTTTATGTAATATAAACTGACGTTTCCTTACTACGACAATGCTGCTTCTGAGAAAGGGGTTTCTAAAATGTACGATATTAAACTTTAAGCCTTTTTGGAAATGCTGTTCTTGTAGTAAACGAAACGAAGATTAAAAGCTGAAATGCTTCAAAAGTTTCAGTTTCAGTTCTACGTACTATGTAGAGCACTCGGACCTTTCTCTGACACAAACGAGGAGTTGTGCTTTTACAGTACAGTACTGTACAGTTGTACAGTAACAAGGCTTCTGCAAAAAAAGTTTTAAAATGTAATTTTCAGAACAAGACTGAGGCAGAATTTTTGAAACATCTCAACTTAAGGTGTATTTCACGAGGAAATTCCAATCTTGAGCGATGCCACTAAAAAAATAATCCCAGTTCCAAACTTAAAGGGAGCTTTACTTATGGATTTATTTATTATTTAAATATTTCTTTTTTGTTTTTTTTTTTTTTTTTTGAATAACATTATTATTGTTATTGTTGTTTTTTTTTCTTCCTTTTTTTTATATAATGAAATTTGGATATATTTTTCCTCCAATTATATGACAAGAAATTTTAGAACAATTAAAAGTTTGGCGGCGGAAGGATACACGACGTCATTTAAGTAACTCGTCGACAAGCAAAAAGTGAAGCAAACTATGAGTTACCCGAGATGGTCCATCTTTGAAATTAAATCCGGAAAATAAATGTCCGAGTGGACTGGACGTGAAAATTATTCGAGCGAAGGTTGTATTACGAATAAAACAAACAAAAAAAAATTAATAAAACTTTTACTTCCTTAAAGGAAAACCTGTTTCTTAAACAAAAAACTCTTTTCCCGCTTTTTTTTCTTTCTTTCTTTTTTTAATGTCGGCCTATTTGATTGCAACTCACTCGGTCGGTTTGACTAGAATACGAAACTCTTAAAAACGGGCAATCTTTTTCCGAGTATTTTTTTTTTTTTTTTTTGTCTGGTTCAAAAAAGAATCTTTTAAATACAAGTAACGCAGATAACGCCGGAGGACAGATAGTGTTTACGTCTACACAAGCATTTACTGTTTGATTTCATTCATTGTACACTGAAAAGGCCAGTGTTCCGATAGGCCTTGCAAATATAGTAGCTGTGATCATTAGAGAGGCAGAACAACGCCTCATGAAATTGGAAACACCGATCCAACAGCCAGTTAACAATCTCCGCTAATCAGACCTTGGGATACGGCGGGAAAAAGGGAATCATAATGGACGGCTATAAATACCCTCTAATCAGACAGTGATTTGGGCTACGTTAAAGGACTCTTCTGTATAAGGCAGATGAAATATATTTTCGAAAAACTACTAGTCATTTTTATTTTTTTATACTGTATTATTTTTCTAATTATTGTTTTGAAAATATCAAACTTGTTTTGTAAAGTTAATTTTTAGTGAAATATTAGCTGACGGTTTACAGGCAATACGTCAATATGGACGTCGTAACTTAATCAGTTATCAAGCGATGATTATGCTTTGCTCCCTAATTAAATAAATAAAAAAAAGACGTTATCTGTTACGTAAATGTTTCTTTAACCCCGTCAGCTTTAAAGCCATGACTCCAATAATGATTGGACATTCCAGCTTCGTTTTTGTCCACTGCTCTATTTTTATTATTATCTGAGTTGTTTAAATGATGCCATATCGGGAACTAGCCTGCAACCAGTCGGAAATTTGGAAATATTTACAGAAATCTGAAATTCTTAAGCTAAAAATGTAAGATTTTTTATTCTATTTAACAATATCTTCCCAAGTAATTTATTTATTTATTTATTTATTTTTTAATTACTGAAATAAAAATAAAATATACTATTTCTCTCCGTAAGTAGGCGATACAATTTTTCAAATTGCTTGAAAATAATATATATTTATGACAGCTATTAGTAAAGTAGACAAATTTAATTTTATTAATTTTAATGTTTTTTATTATTTTTATTACTGAAAAGATATTATTTAGAAACTAGCAAACCTGTGATCACGTGATCTTGGATTCGAGATACTTTTCTCACCACCCGTGACCGCGACTGCTTTCTTGTGAGCGAGTGAGACCGACTCCGAGACCTCGTGTTTGATGGTAAGTCACGTGACTTCCGGTTGACCCAACAAGATAAATGAAACTATGAGCATCCTCAATGTAACATCTAGCATTTGCCACCTTATTTATATTTCTGCGTCTTATGGTTTCGGAGGAGATAGGGCCAGAACTAAAAAAATCAACTTTTCTTTTATATATATAGATTAAATTCCTGAGGCTCGCTAGGTGGAGTAATGTTTCATATCAATTTGCATTTATGGAAATTAATAAAAAATACCTATAAAAAATTAATATTATACCGGGTGATTCATAAAGTATTGGAAAGTACTGGTGGTTTTCACCGCCCCCTATCTTTTAAACTATTGCTCATAAAAATCTGAAACTTTTTATATAAAATCGTCAAACATATAAGAGTAATATGTTATTTTTTATTCATTATTATTGAAATTCCTTTTATTTGCGTTCAAACACCCCCAATATATCGAAAATGTTATCCCAAAAAATTATTCGACTATCTCCCAAAAAAGTCATTTGTGAGAATGCATTTTCAAAAAAATACAGTTTTTTTTTTTTAAATTAAACAAAGGAATTAACGACAAAAGTGTTTAGATTAAATTTTCCTAATTAGGTTTCTGTAATATTTGAATATTGAATCCAGACGTTTAGAGTTTAAACAACAACACAACAGTTATTTAAATATACGATATATTGGGAGTGTTTGAGCGTAAATAAAATGAATTTCAATACTAATGAATAAATAATAACATGAAAATATAACTCTTATATGTTTGACGATTTTATATAAAAAGTTTCAGATTTTTATGAGCAGTAGTTTAAAAGATATGGGGCGGTGAAAACCACCAGTACTTTCCAGTACTTTATGAATCACCCGGCATATTCGAAAACTATATTTTAATTTTTTTAATAACGATTAATTAAAGGAAAATTTATTTGTAAAATAATTATTAAAATTAAAATAAGCAAATTTTACAATGATAATAATGATTATTACAATAACTAATTTTCATTTTGAAAACTATTAAAAATAGCCATTAGAATCTAAAAAGAAATATTTCTTTATTTATTCTTTTTTTTTTTATTCAATCTTTCTTTATCGAAAATACTCGTGGGAACCATTTTTCCAATAAGTATTGCTATTTAAGGTAGTTATTTTGACTCTGTTTCTTGGGGATCTTTTCCTCCCACCGTTCACTAATAACTAAACATTGTTTACAATATCCAAGATTCCGCGGTTTCTAAATATAGCCGCAGCGAGGAATTGGAGCTGGATCAGCAGCAGCTTCCCTGCGGTTAAGGGTCGAAATATAAACAACTCCTGAACACCAATAGAAAGTAACTATTCACGGCCTAACAGCCCTCATCAGATCGGAAAATAATACGACGATTTTCGCCCTTCGAATCAGTTTCAACCATTGTGAATTTGTAATGCACAAATATTAATTAAATCTCTTCACATTGCTTTCTTTCTCAAAACGATTGAAAAGAATTTTGAAGAGCAGTTTTGTGTGAACTCTTTTAAAATTCGAGTTTTCATTTCTTTTTACTTTTTTTTAAATTTTTTTATCATTTCTATTTTTTAAAAAGAACAAAAATTCTTAAAAATCCAATCTCTAAGTATCCTTACCTGGAAGTACTCTTCATTTTTAAAAACAAAATTATTCTTTAATTTTCATCTGATTTCAACAAACTTTAGGTTGATCGATAAATTTTAGTAATCTTGTTTCGGAAGGCTTTTAATCAACAAGTGGCCGGAAAATATATGAATTGGAATAGGAAGAGTCACACTCCCTTTCAGATATTTCAATTATTATGTTTAATTATGTTTTTTAAATTTTAATTTTCTTTAGTTTTTTTTTGTTAAAAAAGTAATTATAAAAATCTAACCCTCGGTATTGTGGTAAAAATATCAGTACTATTATTTATTTATTTATTTATTTATTTATTTATTTATTTTTTTTCACTTTACTGAATGGGAAAACATGGCATTCACTTCTACTTACGAAAACCTGTTGAGATACTCTGCTTGAGCAGCGGCTCTATCATGTGTCCCATAGTTTGTGGGTTTTATAAGACTTTTCAGTGAGGAAGATAGCGATTTCCCTCCACCCCTCCCATCCCCGAAAAAAATTTTTTTTTAGTAATTTTATATTTTTATAAGTTTGTATCTTAATCCATTTCAATATTAAATACAGGGTGTCGCAAAACTCGTTGTACAGTTTTAATGGTAGATCGGGAACACCAAGGCAGACTTCTTTTGTTAATGAATGTATATCTGCTGGTGTTAAGCGCTAGGGGCGTTTACAGAGATGGTGGTAGAGCCTGGATATCATTGTTAACAATGTTCAGCTACAGCAGGTGTTCAAAGTGGCGACCGGCAACATCATTGCATGCATGAAACGTGGCATTTCCTGAAGATTCCTGGCATTTCCTGAACATTTGCAGCGGCGACCGCGATTCTTGCGACGAAATTTTCTTCAGAGTCAATTGGAGTCTCTTACACGATGTTCTTCATGCTTTATGCATCATGTTGAAGAAATGTTAATTCGACTGATCTCTACGGCCAGGTGTCGGATCCACTCTGGTCTATCCCTCGGTGCCCAAATGTGTCGCTCAGATAATCCCTCACCGATGCATGTCAGCCAATTCTGCAAATTTGTGAAACGTTCCATGTTAAGTTCAGTATTATGTCTCTGATTGTGGAATGCTAACGTTCTTATTCGTTTCCACTTGAAGGAGACTAAACAGACAAAAACGAAACGTATTAAGTAACCACGCGAGGCATCGTCGAATGCCATCTTGAAACGTATTTTATTAACGTATCACGTACTGTGGGTGGCATTCCCAATGTCACATTGCGAAGTAGAGCTTTCCTGCATTGCTTTCCTTAAACCAGTTTACGAGCGGAGAGCTTGTTGCACTGCGGGGAAGCATCGGGCAGCTAATGTAACATTGGGAATGCCACCCACAGTATTTGTTTTGTTATGATTGCAACAAGAAACACTGACTATAATCCGTTAAGCCTGTTCGCTGAGGCACACAGTAAACACAACGTTCCTTGAGCACGTAGTCTACACATCTCACCAGTAAACGCCCTCTAGCGCTGAAATATTACATCAGCAGACATACATTCATTAACAAAAAGAAATTTGTCTTGGTGTTCTCGATCTACCATTAAAATCTGTACAGAGTTTTGCAACACCCTGTATGTACTACCATAAATTTAGATTTTATTAGATTTACTCGTTTCTCAGTTTTGCTAGGCGACATATTCATTTAGAAAACGACACCACTTTTCCTTTAAATTGAACCTATAGATTAGGAGCTAAGAACCCAACGAAAATAGCTTAACAAATCTTTATTATCAAATTAAATTTGAAGAAGATGACAACAAAATTTCCTTTTTGGAATTTCAATAAATTAGTTTAACATATAACAATCTTAGTCACATGACTGTAGATTGTTAAACGTTAAACTAATTTTAAAATGCCGTGCTGGCGTGGCCGTGCGGTCTAGACGGCGGTTTGCCGTGGTGGCCAGTGCGCCAGTACCTGAGTTCGAATCCCGGCAGTGGCATGGCTGTTTCAATTTCCTTTCCTGTATTGTTCGCCTCTTCTTCGCTTTCTCTTCGGTCTGACGTCATTCCTTAATGGCGTCCTGGGGCAGGCAACAGGAAACCACCCCAGTATCTTTCCCCAGGCGTTTCTGGGAATTCCATGAATTTTCTGACAGGCGTTTCTGGACCTGTCTCCGGACAGAATACTATGGAAGAATTTTACAATGGTAAATAACATCACAACGATTCTTCTGATCTTTGAGAACATGTATCGTTTACAGATGAGTCAAGATATTCGATAAATGTGATTCGTGCTTGTACATCTGGAGATAGATAGATATGAATTGGAGGGGCAACGGTGTAGATAAGAATAATTATTGATGATTTTGTCACTATCCTTTGTCACTATCTTCGATAGTGAGATCTTGGCTGCCCACATATATCAAGAAAAAAATTCCTAATTTCAAATTTTTCGAGATATAGTTGGATCTTGATTTTTTTTTTCATGATCGGTAATGCTCATCCTTCTAAGCTGAGAGTTGTAGATAAATACGAGGAAAAAGTACCTGGAAAAAGTACTAAAGAGTGGATTGGTTAATTCGGCTTCCAACCCTGAACCCGTTCGTAAAATACCTGCGATACTTTATGACTATCATTATGACGGTGTAAACTTCATCTCAGGGCAGTCTATGAACTGCAAACGGCAGTAAAAAAAGAATAGGAATTTTTAAGTCATTGGTATTATTCATTTCACCAATGAAAGTCCTTTGATGATGTAATTCTCCTATGAATTGATGTTTCAGGACGTAACAGCGACATCTGTTGCTAAATTCTTAACTAAATCTTATAAACATAACGAAAACATTCCAATTTTTGTATTTTCTACAGTTACGAATATATTTTTATATTATTATTAATATTCAAATAATTTTATAATTTCTTAATAACTTGACTTGGCTGTGTAATGTCTTCCCTCGCATACTGACAAGTTAAATTGCTGTTGGAAAGACTTCATTTCTAATGATTTCATTTGATGTTATGATTTCCAGGCGAATGTAAGTAATCAGATTTCTCCATATAAGAAGGTTTTTCTCTATGTTGAAATACATAATCTTAATCAATATCTTGATTTCAGTGCATGATTCTAATGTATTATTAATATTAATTTGAAATCATATGTTTAAATAAAAAAAAAACAACGCTCTATTACGGATATGATATAACGCCATCAGCAATTAATAACTCAGAAGAATTAAAATAAGAATTTGTTTTAATAAACGTATATATGTGAAAGCTAGTGTTTGATGTTGATCTGATATCAAACTTTAGTGACGCTTCAGTAGCGCTGTAAGTAGTTACGATTTCGGTTTTCTAAGTCGCTTTTATGCAAAGACATAGACCTGCAAACTGCCAGGATCAAAAGGAATTCTGTCAAAGAACGAAAAATCTCAAAATGACAAATAGTCAAAATTAGGACAGCTTTAACGTGCGTACAATATTACATTAAAAATGAAAAATGGAGAAAGTATACAATTTGCTTTCGCATTATAGTTACGAGCTAGTCACGAATAAGAATTTCTTATTGTTTTATATTTCTAGAGAATATATATATATATATATTTTATTGGGGGAGCCCAATTAATAAGATAGTGTTCAGCCAATTGCGGAAATGCCAGAATAAATTAATTTAGTTCATGAAACTCGGCCCAACGCCAGATCACAAGACAATTATGTAATGTTTCACGAATTGGTCAATAGATGGCGACTGTGAGAACAGACAATTACGCTTTTTAAATTTGCATTTCAAATAAGTTATTACTTTGAACTTAGATAATTGAGGGCGAACAGTCAAAAAAAAAAAGTATGTTAGAAGTATTTCAGATTTTATTACATTGTGATACGGTGGGGAAAATACTGCTTAGCCTTGCAACTTAATTTTCAAGGATGAGATCAACTGAAGTGGATCATTAAAAATTAAATCTTGTTGATAAGCAGATTTTTTTTTATCCAAGGTTTGGGATTGAGTCCCTCAATTTTTAAAGTTGTATTTCCAATAAAATACAATTTTATAAAAATTATTTATCTCATTAACATTAGTATGTAAAAAAAAAAAAAAAAAAAAAAAAAGAAATTGTATTCAGTAGGCCTAAAACAAGTTGGTCTTTATTTTCGTTTTTTTAAGTTTTTTTATTGGAGTAATGAAAAGTAGTCAGGCCTGGGATAAGAAATTTTAATCTTGAATTTAATTTAATTTAATTTAAAATCGCGTTAATGGAAAACTAACATAAACAAAAATACGAAAAATATTCAAGTGGTTTTAAATTTAAGGATTAGAAACAAATATTAGTGTATAAAGCGAATTCTGAAATTGTCCTTATTTTATTTACTAAAACTCTTGGATAGTAGAGTTTCGACCTATTAGGCCTTATCAGCTGTCATAACCTATAGTCTATAGATCAGATCCGTCTTTATTTATAATAAACAAAGTCGAGGGAACAAATTGATCTTTTATCAACTAAATACTGGAAAAAAAATATATACAGTGAAGTCTCACTTATACGAAACTCACTTATACGAAACATTCAGTTATACGAATGTTTAACTCATTCCCCGGCGAAAGCCCCATAGTCCAATATGTAGTTCACTTATAATATTCACTTATACGAATAATTTTTGGTTCCCTCTCATATTCGTATAAGTGAGACTTCACAGTATAATCAAATAGGCAAAACTCAAAGCATACCCTTCGAGTTTCGCAAAGCAAAGATTTCAATCAATCTTTTGCAAATTTAGAAAAGTAAAGAATATAAGAATAAAATTAACTTATATTACTAAAGTATATAAAGCCGGACAGTGATTTGGGATTTGAAAACGCCAATACAAAAAAACAAATCACTGTTTCTATGGAGATACGGCCAAATTATCTCCATGTCATCAGCGGCGAAATTTAGATACAATTTAGAAAACAAAAACGCAATATACCAAGACTTTGCTCATATATATAGAATATATACAAAAAAGCTTGAAATAAATTCCAGATCAGCAGATCGCCGGTTTGTAGCGGAATTTATTACAAGGATAACGAAGCACTTACATACAAACACGCCATCTCTGCAACCTTAACAATATTTCACAGATATTTATCATATCATTCTGTTTCATCAGGCCATATTCTACAACTTCCATTAGCTGAACATGTTTAAATAAACAATTTAGTAAACAATTCTTTGAAAAGAAAAAAATAAATAATCATATCCTACATGCGCTGCACTGCCATTGGTCATTCTGTTTATTATTGCGAAGAATATACAAATAAACAATTAAATAAAACCTATTATCAATATTAACACTGTCATAGTTTCTATTATTTCAATACCCTTCTTTTTCCCCTCATAAATTTCCGAATTCTTAATAGGGGTAGTAGATACATATAATTGAAGCTAGCAGTGGCGTATATAGAATTTATTTTCGGGGGGGGGGGCCCAAGATTAATGTAAGGTTAAGTTAAGTAATTTTAAGTAGACACACCATGGAAACCTATCTGTTCAACCAAAAAAAAAACGTTGGGAGGACATACCTTCATTATTTCGGGGGGGGGGGGGGGACCCGGGCCAAAAAATCTATTCAACCAAAACAAAAAACCATGAAAACCTATCTCTTCAACTGTTACGGACTTTTCTTTCTCCTTATTTTATTTTTCTTCCCCTACTTTCTATGACGCAATTCTGTGTGGTTATGACACTTAGTTAAGGTCACTTAAGGTCACTTTGCCTTGTTTATCTCTTTTCGCAGGATCCGCCATGTTTTTTTATCTCTTCTTTCTGTTTTCTAATTGATCGTGAAACGGCGGGTTTTTCACATTAAACTTTTTATTTATCATTATTTTTATATTTATTTCTTGAACCCTACCACCTTATGTAACCTTTATAATTGTTATCTATAAATGATAATATATATTATTATATGTAATTTTGCTTTATTTGGAACGAAATTTTGTGCTGTGAAAAGGTGCGGCCATTTTGTTTCTATACGGGGATTATCGTGATGTCATTTGGAGTTTCAAGACACTCCTTATTTCTTGAAGGGCCATTGGTAAAACGTTGTTTACGTCATTATGCCTATGAGATGCATTCTTGAAACTTCAGAGGCACTTCTCACGATGTAGCCGGACGAGACACACGTATTTTTCTTCCGTCTTGGAAGGGCGGAGAAGCTGTTAGGAGAAAAACAGCTTTGTTCTTCTTTTCTACCTATACACGGTTAATGGCAAGACTTGTATCTCATCCTGTGGTGCACATATCTCTGGATACTTTTGAGATATGTGCTTCTTGATATGAAGTCGGCTTATTGGATATCTGTGAGGTATTAAGAAAGGCCGTAGACCCTCAGGATAGTTCAGTTGTAGTGAGCAGCCATCGTTATTAAGAAACGTTCGTGTAGTGCAAAAGAATGTGTTGTGTGCCATTTGTGTTTACTTGGATACTTTGACATGAACAGTGAATTTTGTCGGAGCTATCCTATATTTTGTGACAATGTAAACAGGACAGAGCCTCGAACTGTGAGTATATTTTCTTTGGCGAAATTAAGTCCGGGAGTGAACTCTTCAGACATACTCTATGGTCAGTAAGTCTGTTTCATAAACAATTTTCGATCAGACTCTGCTTATAAAGTGACTCAAACTATTTATGAGAATATATCTTAAGTTTATACTTTTGTTAAATTGCATTGATAAGATTATTGTGAATTACTATTTGATAATTACCAACTTGAATAATTTCGATTTGATTTGTAATCTGTTGGAATTGCCGAATTTATGAACAAAGCAGTGTGTGTTATTATTATATATATTTTTTTTTATTGATATATAATTTCTATTGCATGAGTCTTGATTTGTTGTGTGTGATTGTATTATATTAAGCTAATTTCAAATACATTTTGTTGTTTGATATACCTGAGTTGTTTATTATTTCTTTAATTCTCTTTTGGTATAATATTTATCGGGCTTTAGCTGTGGAATTTTCCTTGGGCCCAGCGGTTCCATAAGCTAAGTTTTATTTTCATCACCTATCTTTATGGGTGTAGGCTTCCGATTGCGTTAATTATTACTCTGTTTTGTATCTCTTCTCTGTGATACAGGGTGATCCGTAATACAACCAAAAAAAAAACGAAAAAAAAAACGATGGAAACCTATCTATCAATCACTAAGTTTCAGGACTATCTGTATGGGGCTAGGAAAAATTATTTTATATTTTTTAGTCCGTCTTAAAAACGTGGTATATTAAAAAAAATATTTTTTTTAAATAATTATTTTCTGCTTTTTAGTCTTGTGTGTATGAAATTTATCAGTCGATTTTAAACATTTTGATTAGAATATAACAGAGACGTGGTAAATTTCAGGTTTATTTCAGTTTCTCTTCTCTTGTCGTTTTTGCTTCTACTTCTGTAGGCGTCGCTTGCGTTGGGTGGCTGTTTCCTTGACCATCGAGGAAATTGTCATTAATGCACTATTCACTATTAATATTATTAAATAAAATCGAGGTAAAAGAATTAGACAGATTGATATATTGTGATCGCGCGTCGGCAACCCAGCGCTCTGCCGCACCGACCTGTCATCCGAAGAATTAGGGTTCCCTAATGAACAGACAATATTAAGAAAGCGAGTTAATATTGCATTATCATCCAGTTCTGAGCTATGTTTAAAGTTTCAAGTCTCTAGTTCATCGGGAAGTTAGTTTAAAATCAATTGCAAAATTTGTACCGAACAAAAAAAAGGACAGACAAGAAAGCGAGGTAATAAAAATGTGTTAATAATAAAATGTAACGACATGAAAATTCTTTCTTATAATTCGTCATTCTTGAATTTCTGTATCAAAATCGGTATTTTAATTTAATTTATTTATTTATTTGCAGTCTAAAGGACAATGGGCACAAATGTATGGGAAGTTGCCCCACCCCTGTATAGTGATAAGATATACACCTATAGAAAGATCTCCTTAAATAGAACATATTTTATTATTACGACTCGTCTCAATAATTAGTCCGTTCGAAGTTATATAATTCTAGATGTGACTATCTAATTGACATCTTAATTCCCGGATTTATTATTTAATTAGCTTTTAGTAATTATTATACTTAATTAATAATTAATAAAATGAACGTGGTTAAGATCACGTTTTCATATTGTTGGATTGTTTAAATTTTAGAATTCTTGATTTGTTTTATTTCAGTGATGTTAGGAAAGGGAGATGGGCTCTCTCTTTCTAAAAATATTTATAAATTAATCCTGATGAAGTCTTTTGATTAAAACGAAATATAGATGTCAGTAGTAGTTGGTATATTTTGTAATATTATGAATTTGTTAAAGATTTTTTACGTCTATTTACAAATGCATTTTCCAAAGTTCGAATCCGGGCATGGGCTTGGATGTTTTTCTTCAGTATGTGATATTTTTCCTTTCAACGACTCGTTCTCAATTTCTTATCTTGTTCTTGGCGCAGTTTAGCCTCTGTTGCTCTTGCGCCATTAAAAATCACACACTGAGTATGTGTTCAATCAAAGAAACAAATAAAACTGATTTCATGTTTGTTTCCAGTAGAACAACAGAAGAAATGAATCAGTAGCACTTGTTATTTTTAATTTACAGTACTTAATTTATTCATTTTAAATTGTTTAAAAGGATAGATAATTAAAAATTGCCTACCTTATATAAGCACGAGTGATGTGTGGATTAAAAAAAGAACAAGTTAAAATATACAACGTTTCCGACCATTCTGCTATTTAAGGTCCATTTTCAAGTGTTAAATTAAAAACATGAAACATTAAAAACATCCTCCAGTGCTGGATTTGTTATTTTTTAAAAGATATTCGAAGATACCACCGGAAGCGGAAGTTTACCCCTAGTGACTAAATTTGGAACCACACAACAATAGCGGCTGTTTTACGTGCCTTTTTTTTATTTTATTTTATTTTACTTTAATTTATAATCAAAGGTCATATTCCAATACATTTGTCGTAGACAAGTTTTGTTTATAACTTTTTGAAAGTCTTATCGTGCCAGATTCATAAAACTTGCGCAAATACTCATCCTTGTAACAATTATAAATGATATGTGATCATTTATAATTGTTACAAGGATGAGTCACATTCTTTGGATCTAAATTGTGTTTAAGATCGTTACAGTGGGTAGCCGTATGGTAAGCCTTATTATTTGCTTTAACAGCCCGAATATGCTCATTCAAACGCTTTTCCAAAGGACGCTTGGTTCGGCCAACATAATGGCATTTTTTCCATCCATTTTTCATTGTATGTTCTTTACATGGTATCCTGTATAATACCTCTTGTTTTTTGAGAAAATCATCATTGTTTTTCTGTGGATTTTTTTATCCCATTGAGAAATCTCCCTAAAGCATTCCCTGGTTTGCTGGCCAATTTTATTCCCGATCTTCCCAAAACAGGTTTTAACTTTTTAACTTTAGTAAATCATCATAAACAATAGAAGCATATCGAAACGAGTCTTTACTGTTCTTTGATACCAAAGTTTCAAAAGTATTAGTTGAAACAATTTTATTCAGAATTCATGTTTTAATTCATTAAACAGATTCAAATTCCAATAAGTCTCTGAACATTCATGAAGTTTATTTCCACAAAAATTTTTTTAACAAATTTTGATAAAACAAATTAAAAACTTTTCATCGCCGTTCTGAAGGTTTTGGTATTTCGTAATAATAAAAGTCGATTCGTAAGACAAAAAAAAAAATCAAGAATAACAATTATTTTCATCGGTTTCATTTAAAGTGCAGCAAGTTTGGGCTTCAGGATCTTCAATTTTGAGTATCTTGTCATCGCAGCAAACCTCTTTACGACTGTAAAATAGTTCCTTGCCGCAACAGCCAATTCTTCCAAACGTTTCATCGATACTTGGCGTGGGATGGACTTTTCCCATACAACATACGGAAGTTGCGTAATCATACGGTTCTGCATCACAGCACTTCGTGGTAGGAGTAGTGCGAGCATGCGGTGTAGGCTTGTATGTACTGTAATCTCCGTAGCAACAAATTTGTTTAGTAAGATCCACTGGGGTTGGGCCGCAACAGATGTGTGATTCAGTAGGCTTACTGAATACACTACTTGTACCGTTATGGTAACAGCAAAGTTGTTTTTGGAAATCGTATATTCCTTCCCCACAGCATTCTGTACTGCTGGTAGTGCGTTCTGTCAGGTTTCCGCTACAGCAGATATGGGTTTCGGTACTATACATCTGGTTCCTACAGCATTGGAACTTCCATGTGGTCTCTCCTGGGTTGATATTGTGTATTTCTCCCTCACAACACAGTTGGGTTCTGCTATCAAAAACTGTGCCTTCGCAACACGATGTATGTCCTGTTGGGTTAGCAGCGACTACATTCTCGCAACATATTTCTGTTTCTTCGTGGTAAGGCGTTGTTCCACAACAGGAACTATTCGCTCGGCTTGATTCTATGATTTTGTTGTCACAACACATGTGTGTGTCGGCATTATAAGGCTCTCCTGCACAGGATTTGGTATTAGGCCAGTATTTTGGAATAACACTGTCTCTATGAAAGCAGACCTCAGTATCTGGGTTGTATGTTCTCTGAAAGCCGCAGCATTTAGCATTAGAAGAGGTTTTCTTGATGATTTCGATGCCGCAGCATAGATGAGTACGAGTGTCGAAGATCTGGCTGTAGCAACAGGAGAAGAATTCTCTGTCTTCGGGATTGGGAAGGTTCTCTATTTTACCATTGCAACACATAGTCAACTTAACATCGTAGGGCACGACATCACAGCACTGAGTGCGAACATCGGCTATCAGAGGCTGTACCACTCCTGCGCAACAAATCTCTTCGGTGAAATCATAAGTAATGTTGCCACAACATCTTCGCAAAGAGTGGATTGGATGGGCTACGCCCTTACAGCATTTCTGGATTTCTTGATTGTATAGTACTACTGGCCTGTCTTGATCATCTGTAAAATAGTATCAATTTTTTTTATTAAAATAAAGAAAGTGTCTTAAATACTAATTTTTATTGTAGATGATTCACAAATTTTGAGTGTAAAATTTGAAAACAATTTCTCATCATATGAACATCGTTGTGCCATACAGGAAGAACGATGCCATAATAGATTTTTTTTTCTTTTTGGATGAATATTCGAATAGCGTACAGAAATATGAAGCTATAGGCGTAAAGTATACATTAATTGCTTTTCCAAATTTCTCAAGGTGTATTTTTTCACGGCATCTATTAAAAATAAAAACCCTGTTTCGAGTTTGTTCAGTTAAGTTGTATCATTTCTTAATTTCTTTTGTATTATTATTATTTCAGTTTTTGGTCTTTCGTAGGTTATTATTTTTTAATTTTATTATATTGATTATAATTATTTGGCAACATTAATAATAGCAAACTTTATTGCTGTTAAAATTTACTTTCTAATTAATCAATTTTAATATGTACGTTTCATCAAACCTACTTTGTTTTTTGTTAAAATATTGTTTAAAAATGTTTGTTAATGTCGATGTTAAAAATTAAAAAAAATAAATAAAAGTATTTAAAACTTGTTATTGGTATTTACTTTATGTTTCATACATTTTACAGAATATAAAAAAAACAAAAACAAACATCAGTCAACAAGGCTAGAGCTGTTACAGTTTATTTGGAGAAAACGATAAAAACAATGAATTTAAAATTATTCAATTTATCTTCTAGTTATACATTTTGCAAACTCTGTGTATTATATCTTTGTTTTTTATAAAAAGGATTATGTATGTATAACAATGGAGCTTTGTTTTTCTAATTTTAAATAGAAAAGCGAAAGACATATTACGCTCTTCGAAAGAATTCATTTATTAATAAATATATAAAAAAATAATAGAATTACATGATATTAAAAATGTTTATTTATATCTAAAGAGAATCAAATGCACCTTCTAACGATAAAGAAGTAGACATAGCAGTCCAGGAAAATTTAAAATGAATTTATTTAATTTAAAGTAATTTTATATTATTGTAATGTCTAATTATTATTATTTTTTTAAATTAACCTTCCATAAATTTTCACTTTTGTTTTTAGTGAATAAATGCTTGCAATTGGTGTTAGCTGGCAATGTAGAGAAAGCCTTGTCTTTTTTTTTATCTTCATTTGATGTTTTGTTTAACAAAATTGAATTTATTGGGCAAATTTCGAAAGCCACAAATTTGTTTTCAATTTTTTTTTTTGGTAGATTTAAAATTAAATTTATTTTATTGTAATATTTTTAGAATTGACGAAATTTGTTTTTGATGCAGTTTTACACAAAAAAATTAATGTTTCAATTGCATCTAAATCTATTGACAATTTCTTCTAGGGGTGAAGGAAGGACATTGGTTTAATCTTGAGCCATTCCCGATTAATTGTGGGACTAGAAAACTCAATTATTTTCCAGGAAACTTCACCATGACATGTTTTCATTACATTTAAGTTATTTAAGAATGTAGTTTAAATTGAAGGGTTTTCTTCATATTTTTTATTCATTGCGTGTAACAGAAGAGTCTGATATGTTTTAAAAATGTTTTTTTACTTGTGAATGTATATCCTTCATTTCTGCTTTCTGGAAAATAACAAACAAGAAAGTATTAAATAGGATGCCTTTTTGAGTCAAGCTGAGACCCTGGGACGGCCGTTTTGAGCTCTCGTCAGCCAGGGCTACTCATCCAGTGCAAAACTCAAAAGGCCTAGTGCTGCCCAAGGTTTTGCATTCCACAATTCGTTCTTTTTTTTAGTCTCTGAGGGGTCATTGTTTCCATCTTGAATGTATTAAGTTTTCTTTTTCCTCTTATTATTATTATTATAAATAAAAGTCAGTTTACGAACATATTTTTTTTTAAATTAAAACAATCACTTTTTTATTTGTTCATAAGATTAGCTACATAATAATTATACTTAGAGGTTTTAATGATTCTCGATTTCTTGATGAATTTATTATAAAAAGAACAGTGAAAATTTTATAAAATTTAAATATCGACGACGTTGCGGTCAGACCCGTACATGGCGGCCGCGTTTTCGTGATAATAAGGTCTAGGCATAGGATAAGGATGATGAGGAAACGGAACTGGTCTAGACGAACATTGATTCTCATCGGTGTCATAGTAAGTACAGCAAGTTGACGTTTCGTGATCCTCCATTTTAAGTACTTTTGCGTCGCAACATATCTCCTTACGACTGTAGTACAGTTCCTTGCCACAGCAGCTAACAATCCCTAGCTCTTCATCGGTTTTCGGCTTGGGATGTATTTTTCCCATACAACATATCGTTGTTTCAGGATCGTACAGTTCTTTGTCGCAGCACTGTAGAGAAGGATTTGTAAGATCGTGTGCGGTGGGATTGTATCCGCCATAGTCTCCGTAGCAACAGATTTGGGTCGCAGGATCAATAGCTGTTGAACCACAGCACATGTGCGCTTCAGTAGGCTTGTCTACCAAGTTAGTTGTACCATTATAATAACAGCATAGTTGAGTTTTAACATCGTAAGTTTCGAACCCACAACATTCTTGATTGCGACTGGTACGTTCCGTCACGGTTTTACCGTCACAGCAGAGATGCATATCTGAATTAATCGACTGGTCTCCACAGCAGGATAATTTCCATCTGAGTGCCTGATTAAAATTGGTTATTTGTGTACCGCAACATTGTTGGTTTCTATAATCAAAAGCTGATTCTCCGCAGCAGGACATGTGTCCTTCTGGATTAGCAGTAACTACGTTGTTGCAACATATTTCTATATCCTTATTATAAGGTGTTGTTCCGCAACAAGAGCTGTTGGCTTTGGTTGATTCGGTGATATGCATATCACAACACATATGGGTATCGCCGTTGTATGGCTCTTCGCCACAACATTGGGTGTTGGGCCAGTGTTTTGCAACAACATTGTTTCCGAATTCACAACAGACCTCATTGTCTGGGTTGTAGCTCTTCTTAAGGCCACAGCATTTAGCGTTATTAGACACTTTCTTGATGACTTCGTCACCGCAGCACAAATGGGTGCGAGTATCAAAGATCTGGTTGTAGCAGCAGGAGAAGAATTCTCTGTCTTCTGGGACGGGAAGTGGATGAATCTTACCGTCACAACACAGAGCCGACTTAACATCATAGGCCTTAACATCACAGCACTGAGTGCGAACTCCTGCTACCAGCGGTTGGATCACGCTTGCACAACAAATGTCTTCTGTGAAGTCATAAGTTTCGTTGCCACAACATCTGCGCAAAGAATGGATTGGGTGCGTTACGCCTTTGCAGCATTTCTGGATTTGTTGATTGTACAAGGAGGCTGGACGGTCTTGGCTATCTGTAAAATAGTACCATTTAATGGTTAAAATGATTTTGATTCAGAAATTAATAGCATACATTGTATATCAATAAAATAAGGTTCATTACAAAATAATTTGAAAGCAGTTCTCTTTAATTTCTTCATGTGAATAAGTGAATCAGAATAAAGGCTTATATTTTGTTTGTCTAGATTATTTGATATTTAGAATTAAATCTAGTTACAGCATTTGGCTAAGTGTGAGGCTGAACATTCCTTATATATGCATTCTCAGAAGGATATTCTAACCACTGTGCCGCAGAGCACTGGTTGAGAAGCTTTTCTTTTAACAATTGATATGAAACTTTATAATTAATTAAATAATATATGTAATTAAGTGAATCGTAATAACGCCATGTAGACATTTCTATTTTAACGTTAGCAATTACTTGTAATCCCAGGTTTTTCCTCGGAGGTAACCCTCGTTTTCTTGGTTTCTGCAAGACGTTTTATAACTTCAATTGTCTTCGATAGGATAACTTAATCTAAAGTTACATATCAATTACACTGTGATTAATCATTCACCAGACGAACTGTCATTTGAGGATCAGAAAATGTTTGAAAATTGCTGTGAATTGTTGTAAGATTTTCATTGTTGCCAATTTTTTTTTTGTAATTCTCGTCCTCGTATTATCTAATGTTGCTATTTATTATTACGAAATGCGAAGGACAGCTCTTGAAAAGCTGTCTTAGGAATTTATTCTCAGTTCTGGGAATATAAATAATTTCCCAATTGACAATTTCAGCATTATTATCTTTATTTGTTATCTTAAACTTGCCCCTGATAAATGTATTTATTTAGCGACACCAGCGCTGTATAGACACCTAGTGGTGAATTGAAGCATTGTTCCCATGTCTTACTTTCTGTAATCTTACCTAACAATGTTTAGCAGTTCTACAAACGTATTTACTCCGTAATTAAATAACTGTCTGTAAATCCGAAGTGCAAATTCTTTCACAATAGAATTTTGCAAAGAAAAAAAATATAGTAATAAATAGTTTAACATTTTAATAATGAATAAAAATATTTTTAAAAGATCAGTGCCATGGGTAATAAGTAAAAATAAAAGGTTTCCAAAATTATACAATAAACTGATACCAAGAAAATAATAAAAGCTGGATGTTTTCATATAATTTGTGTGCAGCAGAGATGATACAATAGATAAAATAAAGAAAAAGAAAGAGAAAATTTTTGGCATAAATTTGATAGAAAAAGAATATTTTAAACGTATAGAAATCTTTGGAAGCGCAGTGGTGCCTCAAAAGAAAAAATAAACAATAAAAAACTCAGTAATAAGAAATTAGTGATAAAATTCATGTGCCAGCAGTCCGCCAGCCTCAATGATTTTTTTTAATGCATAAAAAATTCAATCTGCGCATTGAATTATTAATAAACAAAAATGGGTGAGATCAAATTGTTTACCAAGTGACATCCTGAAACAGCTGTTTCACGCTCTTTGGCGATCATCAGCCAGGAGCAGTCACCAGTAAACAATGAGGTGACTGGTCCTGGATGATGATCGCCAAAGAGCGCGAAACAGCTACTCCAGGATGTCATGATCGCTAAAGAGCGCGAAACAGCTACTCCAGGATGTCACTTGGTAAACAAATTGATCTCACCCATCGTAATAGAAAACTTTTTTGGCACAAAAAGTATGAGTGAAGCGGAGGGTTTTTCATACTACGAAAAGAAAGATCGAGTCCCATTTCTTCTCTACTGAAAACAGTCAATCAGTTTCAAAAGCATTGTATGGCAATTGAAATACATGTGTATATGTAACAACAAAGATTTGCAAAGACTGTGATCATAGAAACATGAAAGCTAATAATACGAAGAGTGAGAATTAAGCCCACTATGTCCATTTCAGCAGAGGTATTTCTTTTGTAGTTTTCTGATCTCCGTGGTTTGATACATACTACAATTTAATCGATATCTGTAATCACTTGTTGGTTCTCCTCAGTAATGCTTATGTATGTGCTTTGGAAGGCGAACGCTTTGATATGAAGACAACGGAATGTAAATATGTGAGAATGTTAATGTCACCTGTCTTCGGCGATCCTTCAATTTCACCTAGGCACTCTTTATAGCTCACTTTACATCATTTATATATCGCCAACCACTGTGAGGATCTTAAACCTTTAGTTGCTTTCCCAGTAAATCATTTGGATAACTGCAGCTTGTTGTAAGAACTGTTCCTTCTACAGCACTTTTTGGCTTTCTCGATTGAACAGATTAAGTATATTCTGCACCAGCTTTTCTCAATAGTAGTGGAACGGTAATGTTAATATTTTTTTTGCATAAAGCTAATTGACTTTTAAAATATTAAGGCTTTCAAGTTAATGCTTGCGACTACATCCAAAACCAAATAAAAAACTTAAAAAAATAATTGATCTTTCTTAAATACATGAAACTTAAGCATTCATTTAGATGCTGTTATCAAAGAATCAAAGATGTTATATTTCTTTCTTAATTTTTTTTGGTCTGAATTCAGAAAGGCTCAGATACATGGAAAATGTAGATATTTTTTTAAATAAAAAAAGAAGAGGCTGAATGAAGAATTAGTGTAATAAAGAAGAGGAAATAAATTGAAAATGAAATCACGTATAAACTATTTTCAAGTTTCCGTCTTTTTGCTTACAGAAATGATTCAATTGTTTACATAAAGGCTAAGAATGTAAATTTATAGTCCTCCAAATGAGAGTTGGCCGCCCTGTTTTTGTGAGACCTGCGCATGTAACATCGATTAGTCTGGTCAGACGTTTCCGTCTGATCTTCTGACAGGAATCCTCATTGCGCTAATCGCTTGTTAATTATGAAAAGGGAATTGTATTTATAAATCATTAAAATATTTATTATTAGTACTAGTATTGAAATATCGCTAAATAATAGAGAGAAGTTTTATTTTGCGTTATCAACAAGTCAGCGGAGAAAAATAGCCCTGGAAGCACTCTTCGTCGTCAAGCAAGAGAAATAGTTGCCTGCGTGAAGGGATACTTTCAAAACCTGAAATCTAACAGACATACTTTATAAATGAAAGTCTATAAATAAACAAGTATTTTTCTGAATTAGCACTTCTCCGATAATTAAACGTTAACCTTCTGTAAGTTAACTATAATTTCTCGGTGAGAACAGACGGCGGCGTCCATTTTGACAGGAAAACATAATTGATCAGCTACCGGAAGGGCTGCGCAGTTCAAGCTTCCGCCGGCCAACTCTCATTTGGAGGACTGTACATACATGGAATGAAATTGTGCAGGAATTCTTATTTAGAAATTATCCATCTTACAGCTCTAGTAACAGATTGTTTCTCACGTTTTCAACGCCTGATTGACTGATTTACTTTGCTTTTGTTTTTTTCTTTTACTATCCTAGTTTAGATATTTTGTGAAAAAGATTAAACAATTTTGGATATATTGTGTAAAGTACTTTCGATAGAAAATAGCCCACGTGTCCATTCATAAATGTGCTTCTCTGAATTTTTTTATTGTAATTTTAACCAAGTTAATTATTTCTTTATTTCATACAAAAAAAAGTAAATAAATAAATAAATAAATAAATAAATCAATATATAAATAAATAAAAAACATTGTGACCTAACTTCAAATAAATACTTCGATACTTATTCTGCACATTCAAGTATTTTGTATCTTTTTTGCTAAAAATTATTAAATAAAATGAACACAAACAAAAATTTTCAAATAGAAGTATTAACTTACATACATACATACATACATACATATCCTTTCCCGTTCCACCAACTGTGGGTCTAGGAATTAACTACGCCTCTCCACCTCTCCCTGTTCTTCCAAGCCTCTTCTCTACATATTCTTTCTCATGAGATGCCTCTCTCTTCTAGGCTGTGCTTCACATCATCCAGCCACCGCTTACGCGGTCTCCCTCTTGGTCTCTTCCCTTCTTCTTTTAACTCATGCCAAACCTTAGGAGTCCTACCATCTTCCATTCTTTTCACGTGCCCGAACCACCTCAGCCTTCCTTCTTCCATCTTTTTCCTCAAACTTTTTACCTCCAGCTCCTCCCGGATATCCTCATTTCTCATTCTATCTACTCGAGTCTTCCCTACTATACCTCTAAGAAACTTCATCTCCCCAGCTTGAAGTCTACTCCAGTCTCTAGCATTCATCACCCATGTCTCCGCTGCATAGGTGACTATAGGCACGTAATACATTTTATAGATTATTTCTTTTGCCTTCCTTGGGACTTTCTTATCCCATATCAGGTGTCTCACTCCCTGGTATAGCTTTCCCCCTTTCTCCAACCTTCTTGTAATTTCATGCTCCACTCTACCATCACTTGTTATTTCGGTCCCTAGGTAAGTAAAACTATCTGTGATCTTCAATGCCTATGCACTATATTTTAATATAATAAAATGTATTTGATTCTTGGAGTATGTAACTTCTTTTGGCAATAAATTATAGCTGTTTTAAATTACATTTAAGGGTGTGAGGTGTGTCAACCTTGACAATGACTGAATGGAGTGAGGAGTGTTGTGCTCTTTGGTGGAAGTGTTCCCTAAATGTGTGTGTACTTGTTTTTCGTGTAGGGTGATGAGGTTGATGAGTCCTCGGCCTCCCTCCTTGCGGGGAAGAGTCATCCTTTCCGTAGCGGACTTGGGGTGGTGCATGTTGTGTTTCGTGAATGTAGTGCGTGTTGTGCGTTGTAGTGCTTCGAGTTCAGTGTTTGTCCATGAAATTATGCCGAACGAATATGTTAGTGTGGGGACGGCAAAAGTGTTGATGGCTTTAATTTTATTTCTGGTGTTGAGTTGTGTTTTGAGGATGTTGTGAACTCGAGCACGGTATGTGTGCTTGGGTGCGTTTTTGATGTTACATGATGACGCTTGCTGGAAGCCCAGATACTTGTAGGTCTCTCCCTGTTCCATGGATTGGATGCCAACCCATGGTCCAATTCAAAACCTTCCAAATTCGAAGTCTTCCTGCATCTTATGTAGCTTGCGGCATTTGTCGATTCCAAATTTTATCCCAATGTCTTTGGTGAACTGTGTGGTGACTTGTAGTAAATTAGTAAGTTGTGCGTTGTTTGTGGCGTAGCGTTTACTATCATCCATGTAGAGTAAGTGTGTGATTTTGTTATTATTATTATTATTGCTGTATTATATAAAGCATATAAGTTTTAATTTATCTGATTCGTTTCTTAGAATAATACTACGGACTTACCTAGAGGATGAGGATGTGGGAAATAACCTGGTGATAAACTAGTTGCTGAAGCTATTGTTGTAATTAGTAATGTAACACATAAGGCCAGAGCCATCTTAGGAATTCTGAAAATGGATAATGAAAAACTAAGTATTTTTTAAAAAAGCTGTAAAGATATATTTTTAAAAGATACAATAATTGATGACTTATTACAGATACTGTATTTATTACGTAAACAAATGCATGCATATTATAAAAGCATATGTAAAAAATCGGTAATTCAAGGATATAGGATCCTTGAATTGTAGGATATAGATTGGAATGGCCGTTCCGTTCTGTTTTGCAAAAGTGTTTAGAGTCTAACGCTTTGGTGTCACTAAAAGCACGGGTAGACAGGACTTAGGATACTTTACCGTTACGTCATCCTGTGCCCTGAAGTTTTTAATTTAAGAATTATTATTTATATTTTGGAAAATAATCGCTGTATGAAGAAAGTGTTACTTAACCCGACATCCGCTCCTATTCCTACGTTTAAAAATCCCCTTTTCCGAAAGCAACGTTTTAAATTAAAGCATTTTCTTTACATTTTGTTGTACAATAAAAAACAAAGCGTCTAAGTTCAGAATTAAAAAGTTGGGATTTTTTCTGTAAGACATTTTACATAAAAGGAAGTATAAAAGAAAGGGTTTCCGGTATGTTTTTGAATTAGAATAATCACCATAATTCAAAAAGATCTACATTGTATTACATCCGTTTCGTAGAAGTAGATATGTTTTCAATGAGTACAGTGAGTAACCATGTAACAATTTCCTTGATACACTTCGATGCTTTTGAAGTTTACCTTCACACGCACTAATGACGTTGAATGTTTATATAAGATCTTGTCTCATTACATTTTTGATTTCGGTGATTTTTCACTTTCTATTTGTATTAGTTAACCTAATTTTAATTGAAAGCTACTTCTCATTGTATAGAGTAAATTTCATACAATTTTTTTTTTATTTTAGCCGTTAATTGAAATAAATTTCCAGATTGTTCAATTTTCTGTTAAAAATAATTTCATGAAGCCATTATTTTAGCCAATATTTTTTTTTATGAAAATATGAGAATGCGAGGGAAATTGAAAAAAATAATAATAATAAATGGAGATTTCCGATAAGCTTCATTGCTGTCAAAGGAATGAATAACAAAATATTCATATGTGCATCGGAAGCATCAGATACGAGATGTCAGGAATGACCGATAGATGGTGTTACTGTTCCCTGATGATACAATTGCTTTGAAAGGACTGAATGAATTGGAAATTTCGTGAAGGAAATAAGCGACTATTGATGTTTGTTTTTTAAAAATTCTAAACTTTTAAAACATCTTAAATAAATAAAATGAATAAAAAAAAAAAAAAAAATACAATCAAAACATTCTATGCAATCCGTAAATTTCACATTTTTCTTAATTTTTTCTACTTGATACGTAATGCACGTAATGTACTGTAGTATGATGTACTACAGGACAAATTAGAATAACATATAAGTAAATTTAATGTTTATAGGTGTAGTACTCGTCTGAAGTATACTACACATAATGCATAAACCGGGTGATTCATATAGTACTGGAAAGTACTGGTGGTTTTCACCGCCCCATATCTTTTTAAACAACTGCTCATAAAAATCTGAAACTTTTTATATAAAATCGTCAAACATATAAGAGTTATATTTTCATGTTATTATTTATTCATTATTATTGAAATTCATTTTATTTGCGTTGAAACACCCCCAATATATCGAAATTATTATCCAAAAAAATTATTCGACTGTCTCCCAAAAAAGTCATTTGTCAGAATGCATTTTCAAAAAAATACAGTTTTTTTAAAAAATTAAACAAAGGAATTAATGACAAAATTGTCATTAATGTTTATATTAAATTTTCCTAAATTAGGTTTGTGTATCATTTGAATATTGGATCCAGACTTTTAGGGTTTAGACATCACAACAGCTATTTAAATATCCGATATATTGGAAGTGTTTGAAAAGCAAATAAAATGAATGTGAATAATAATGAATAAATAATAATATGAAAATATAACTCTGATGTGTTTGACGATTTTTATATAAAAATTTTCAGATTTTTATGAGCAGTAGTTTAAAAGATATGGGGCGGTGAAAACCACCAGTACTCTCCAGTACTTTATGAATCACCCGGTATATAGTACATAATGACATTTATGATGCAGTACTTAATATGCAATATTATTATTTCCTTACTTAAATTTGGATAACCTTTATTTGAAAAATTATCGAATATTTATAGAATATATTTTGTTTTTCTAAGTGATTTAAATATTCAACCATCTTAGATTCATAAACAGTTTAAAAAAAAAAGAAAAGGCATTTTATTTTTATAGTTGGGATTCTAAATATAATAAAAATTCATTTAAATTGTGAATGCAAAGTTGAAACCAGTTAAGAAAAAAGTCTCACGGAATTAAAAAAAAAAATATCAAGATATATATGGATCAGAAATTATACGGATCAATAGATGGAAAAAATAAACAAAAACAAAACAAAACAAAAAATGTTTTAAGTTAATTTCCGCTTTTACTGCAATCGAGTAAGTTGCAACTTAGTCTTTGAATCCGGAAATATTTGTAAACACCGTCGAGATGTTTCTGAAAATTTCTTGAAGTCAATTGGCTTGATCGCCGCTTCCTACACAATTTTATTTCTTTCGCCAAAGTAATAATGTTAATAATTACTCGTTACACTTTGAGGAATTTGCATAAGTTTTTTTTTTCCCTCAGCAAACTACGCCAGAGCAATTATATTCCTGTTAGAAATAGCCTTTCAAAGAAATTCTTATGATTTAAGACAGATCTCTTCTCTGACTTACCTTATGAGAGGACGGCACTGCTCGTTGGTTGGCTTCTGCTGTGCTTGTCTGAATTCTGGACTGGAAGGACTGAGCACTGGTCAGTAACCATAAGTGAAGGTCCTGCTTATTGTCAACGCAGGATATCCCGTAGCAGAGAATAGCCATCGCTTCCTTCATATTAGCATGCAATCGGAAATAAAGCGAATGAACACGTAATGTATAATCTTTTGTCCCTGTTCGTGAATACGGAATGACGAAGTCAGGATGACTTATCTCAGAACCTCTCCCCACTGCCTTATTATTATTATTATTATTATTATTTTTTCTTTTTAAATCTTTCCTAACTTCAGGAATTTCTCCCTTTTGTGTCTCTTAATACTTTGTGGAATTTGTCAAACAGCAAATGACATTTACATTTTCTTTTATAATGGCTGCTTTAGTCGTATTTGGTTTTTCCAGGTAGTGTCTTTTGTGATTCAATTGTAAAAGTCCTTCAGCAAGATTTATGTTTTAAATACAGAAGGATTTACGTAATATCTCATTTAATGTTGTTTGATACAATTGGCTTGTGATACAAGAATTGCTGACAGGAAGATTTAGTGTTTGGTTTCTTTTTTCCATGTAGAGTATCTGCCGTGAGTACAGTGAAGGGAAATTTATTGTCAATTCTATATTATATAAGAAAATATTAAAATTATTTTTTTTATTTGATTTCTTTTTTTTGTTTTTTAGCAATTAGACATCTATAAATTTTTTTCTGGTTGGATGTAATATCCACTCTTAGCTTCAAAGAATATAAAGGGGTACTTGGATGTCTTTGAAAAACTTAAGTTCGAATGGTGTAATTGACGGAGGTATTAAAAATATTCTTATGATTTCAGTATAAACTATTCTGAAAGATGTTTTTATTGAGGAAATTTAATTTGTTTTGTTGTTTAACTCTTTGCGTAGACGAGTAGCAGAGGACGTGAACGGGTTCGATCACCTCGCTCTTTATACAAGGTAAGTAACCTACAATATTTCTCCACTGGTATTGGTAAACAGTTTATAAATAGTTGTCTGTTAATGTTTGTAAAACTTCCTTTTGTATTCCATTAAAGGAGGGTTTTAATACATCAGCTTTAGCTTTATAAAGTCGAGGAGCGAAAAATGAACCTCCAATATTCAGTTCTTGAAGTGTGTCAGCGATTTTTTTTTTGTTTGAATTAAATAAAATACATGATCTTTCTACTAATATTAACAGGACTACCAGGAATTAAATAATAATAGTTTAATAGTATTGTATTTTATAAGTTATAATACCATATCTCTTACTTAATTCCCTTCTTAAGAACAATAAGAGGAAGGTACAGTGCAACTTGGATAATTCGAAGCTCAAGGGACCACTACAAAACTTCGAATTATCCAAATTTTCGAATTAAACAAGTTACATCTTTTAACTTTAATTTCAGGTCCACTGAATGCTTGAAAAGATTATTCTGTCAATAAGTAAATATTTATTCAGAAAGATCATGGTATGAAAGACATAAATACTATATGTATGTAAACAAAATAAGATTTATATTACGTAAGCTACAGTACATATTACATTCAATACAGAAAATTATAGTTTTTCAAAAAAATGTGCAATGTCTGATTGTTTTGTAGAATTCAGTCGCTTAAGGTTAGCAAAATCATCAAGCGTGTTTAGTGAACGGAAAACAGCTTCACTTACGTTGCTTTGTCCTTCAATGTACTGACGAAATTCGGCGCTATCCCGTACTCGTTGGCGATTTGGCATTTCTTCTTCACACCCTTTTCCACCTCGCGAATGACGGCGACCTTTTCAGCGAACGTTAAATTCTTGTGCACGCGTGGTTTATTGAAAGACATGGTGACACTCACAGCAGGAAGCTCGAATGGCGTCTGAAGCATCACGTGTCGAATGGCGTCACGTGTTGAACGGTGGCGGGAAGGGGATTTCAGTTGTCATGTGTCGAATTTCTTAACGATGAAACGCCGAAAAGTCGTTATTGTTCGAAATTTTTTATAAAAAACTTCGAATTAAGGAAGTTGAACTTCGAATTATCCACGATTTTTTAACATTGATTTAATAAGAAATTCAAGGGACCAAGAGAAATCTTCGACTTAACCACGATTTCGAATTAAAGACGTTCGAATTATCCAAGTTGCACTGTACTTGGAAAAAGATACAAAAGTAAGGAAAATTATAGAAAGTATGTTCATAAGAAATACTAAAGGTAAAAGCATGAACAGAAATGAAGGAATTGATGTAAATATTAATTTAATTTGGCAAATCATAAACAAATGTTTGTTTGGGATGTTGGTTTGTGTATCATCCCAACAGCGCTACAGAAACAGTATTTACACAGAAACAAAATACAAGGTGGCGCCACCAACATTTCTCAATACTCGCTAGGAAAAGACTATTTACGCACAAACAAAATACAAGGTGGCGCCACCAACATTTCTCAATACTACGAGAGCAAGATTTTGTCTGCATAGTTAGGTTTTTCGTGAAATTTCCAAGCGAAATTTCGAGGTAACTGTAAAAAACATCTAATATAATAACACAATAATTACTTTGAGTATTAGCAATACTAATAAGAAGAAAAATAGTTTTAAATAATTACTCTAAAATGGTGAAAATAAGAGTGAACATACGAAAATACTAATCTAACAACGCAATTTGTAATAATATGATATAATAGTTATTAAATGTCTTTATTTGTTTTGTATATTCTATGTTACAATATCTTGTGCATGCAGAATGCCTTTGGAAGGACGAAAACCTCTACGAACAATGTTCCTTCCAGTAGGAGATGAGTCACGTTTGCAGACACAAATAGATCGAATGCAGCAGGATTTATACATTTTATTCCTTGTAAAACATAAACTTAGAAAATCGTTTGCAACCGTGTGTTTTCGAAAAATTTCACGGTATTTCAAAAATGTGGAATGTGTTTTACTTCCGTGAATATTTCACGGGTTGCATCTAGTGAATTGGTAAAATCCAACACAAACTGCAGAAATATTGTTAAATTTGAAGAATTAGATGTACAATGGTTTATTTAAAAGCTTTACAGACAATATTAAACAGTATTGTCAGATTTGAAGAATTGGATTTAGGATGATTGTGTTGTTTTAAAAGCTTTATTAGTAAACATGATAATGTTATTGTTTAATACAATATTATACTATGAATCTATTCAGGAAAATATAATGTGTTATTAACATGCTAAATGACATCTGTAAATTGTTTAAAATCATTACTATTTTTATTTTAGGCTTGAAAAAGGGAAGCATGTAACTTTCCGAAAATTTGCCATTTTTATTTGTATTGTATTTTGTTTTTTAAATGTTTTAGCAAGGCAAATATTAATTTTTTGTGTGACTCAGCAATGAATACACAGGGTGGTCGCTAGAAAAGCGGAAAATTTGTGGATCAGATGAGATCATAAATAAAATGCGTGCTTACTAATTTTTATTTTCATTTCTTTTAGCTTTTATGTGATACCCTCATCATGAAAGGAAACAGGAAACAGCTTTCAGACTTTCAAAGGCAAGTGATTATTATATAAGGTCTAGACCTTAAAAAATCTTCGATTTTTGCCAAAAAATCGAAGGTTGTCGAAATTAAACGAAATTTTTTTTTCAGAATTTGGTTTTTGAGAAGACAAAAATAAGCCATAGTTGAGCTCTCTAGCTTTATCCAAAAAAAAGTTACAGGCGTTTCTTCCTTCCAATTTGCGACTCATTTTCACGAAGTTTTTGCTAAGTTTCGAGTCAATTTTGCGAATTTTTTTCTCAAAACTGGTTAAAGCTACAAACTTGTCCTTTGGAATGAACATTATTAAAGGTTCAAATTATAACATATTAAAAGGGTTTTTAAAAATATTAATTCTTTTTAGAGATAAAGTATTTCAAAAAAGTGCGTGTAAAAACTAACAAACAAAATAAATAGCTGTTTGACATATTTTCCGCTTTTCTAGCGACCACCCTGTATATAAATGACTACTTTCAATTTAACGTTTGAAGGAGTAAACAAAGGCTCTTCAGTTAATCTAATTCATTTGTCAACACTTATTTATTGATTTATCAGTACCTGTCAAAGGAAATGCACATATTTGAAGAAAGAAGTTAACATTTAACAAGTAGAAATCAGTACTAATTTCTAGTATAAACAATAGATTTGGAAGAAAAACATAAAACATTTTGAATGAAACTACGGAGTGATACTTCATAATGGAAAATACTAATTACTCATAAACTTCAAAGGATTAAGAATTAAAACAACACTTAATAAATAAAGAATAATAATTGTTGTTAATCTGCCATGGTCACTTCACAGTAACCGAAATGAAAAAACGTTTTATGAAAGCCTAAGAGAAAGAAGAAAATAAACACAATAAATCTGACCACCTAATTGTAAGTGGGATCTGAATGCTCGAATAAGAAAATAACTCAGTAAACCCAGTTCAGAACAACATGTAAATGATAATAGACACAATCTTATACATTTTCCTATTAATAATGATCTGAAAATTACTAATTCATTTTTCAGAAAGAAAGATATCCGTAAATACCGCCCGGAAAGCCAAAAGAACTAAGTCTGTGATTGATTATGCAATAGCGAATTGGATAAACAGGAAGCAAACACAAGCTGTTTTACGCGTACAGAACATATACACAGACCATATACACAGACATATATACAGACCATTGCTTATTTGTCCCTAGAATTGTTGTTTGTAATAAATGGATAAAAATACGAAATCCTATAAAAAGAAATGAAGCCATGACATCAGCTACGATCAAGACCTGGGTATCGAAAACAAGCTGCACAAATTCCAAATGTTTTACGGAACAATAATTTACAGAACACTTGGAAGTAGAATACGAAAGGAAATAGAATACGTAGTGTGTTATCTGCTCCTGTGTTACTATTTGGAATCTAGATAACAAGGAGAAAGCAAGAAAATAGAACACAAGCCTCAGAAATGAAACTTCTTCGACAGGTAAAAGGTTACAAGATACTTAAGTCATAAAAAATATCAAGATATCATGAGGGAGTTGAAGATCTGTAATGTAAATGATTAAGGCGAAATGACGAGAATATGTGGAGAGGATGTCAGAAACACTACTACCAAAACAAGTGTGGAAGTACAGACCTATAGAAAAAAGATCTAGAGGCAGGTCTAAGAAAAGATGACTGCAACAACGAAGGTGGAACAGGCACACTGCCTACACCGTGAAAAAGAATAAATAATTTGAAGTTTTTGAAAAGAATAATGGTTTGTGTTTTTCTTTTTTTTTTTAAATATTGAATTCATAAACATTTTTTTTTATATTTAGTAATTGTCTTTAGTTAGAGATGGATGATTCATCTGAAAACATATAGCCGTGTAAAACATATCCAGAAATATAAGGGATTAAAGGATATAAGGATTGTTCTCAAAAGTTTAGCAGTTGATTATTTTATTACTGTATCGATACTGTCTTTGTTCACATCTTCAATATGAAAACCTGAAAAATGAAAATCAATAAAATTTCAAAAAACGTATTTGAGATGGAATTGAGAGAGAGGAGGTCGCCCCCTTTTAGAGGAAATTGGTAAAATAAAAATAACAGTAAGTTACAAATATTTTAAAATAGATTCACAAACGACATTAATTTTTGTACAAAGAATTGACTAAGCCTAGTCCACACTTAGAAACATGTTCCTGGAAATTGTTTGCAAACAGTTTCCTTTGTTTCCCAACAGTTTGCAAACTGTTCGAAAACAGTTTCCAAATCGTTTGAAAAAACTGAAACATGTTTGAAAAACAATGTTGTAGAAACATGTTTTTAAAATGTTTTGCGTGAAGACCTGCGAACCGAGGTAGAAATGTTTGCCGAGGAGGACGTATTAATAGCTTATGTCTCCCTACGAAACTAGACACGGAGAGCCTTCAACTTTTTGTCAATCTCTTGTTGGCTGAGACAAAATAGTCGGCGATTTCCTTCAAAGCATCGTGCTTCTTAATCCTGTTTTTGTCCTCAGAGGAAGTAATGTTCCAAGGTATTCTACGAGACTGAAACTCCTCAATAAGCTGTAGGGTCTTCTCCTGTGCCCATATTTCAATATTAGAAAACGGATTCAATTTAAAAGAATGAATAGATAAAAATAAAGGAGAAATGAACAGAGACGTTGACACAGTACTTGCCAAGGAAGAATTACTACTGTCCAGGGGTGGGAAATGTTTTACAGACTGTGTTTGCAAACACGTCCAGACATGGGAACTTTGTTTCCTATTTATCAATTTCCAATGGAAAACAAGAAACATTGTTTTTTTTTCTCGAAAAAACACGAATTTGTTTGTAAAGTGTTTGCGAGTTGTTTTCAAATTGTTTGCAAACTGTTTACAAACAATTTGAAAACAATTTCAAAACATCTTCAAAAACAAAAAGGAAAAAAAAAACAAAACATGTTTGCAAACAATTTCCAAACAATTTTTTTCTGAAATGTTTCCTAGTGTGGACTGGGCTTTACATTGAGAAATAAATTACACAATATCATGAACTGATTAATTTAACTTTGACTGTCCCGTGAGTGAAGCCAAGACACAACTACTTCCTATGATGCATACCATTGGTTGTTGTGATTCACAAAGTTTATAGTCCTACAACAAGATAAGTTAGGGACCCCATTCTACCCCTCGCCCTTATCATGTCCCAGATTTCCCTTTTAACACAAAATAAATAATAATTTGCTTCGAAATTTTATACTAGGATTTTTATCATATTAATTTCAGAAGCCAATATTCTAGCTTTTATTATATTTAACACTACAGTAATAAAAGCAAGAAACAAGCACAGGATCTTTCTCTCTCTTTTGTTTTTTCACCTTAATGTAGGTAGTTACCACAGGGTATAATAGCCTTAGTCTGTTGTTTAAAACCTTTCTTGATAAGTTGGCTATCGCAGAGAGAAAAAGATTAGAAACACAAAAGTTTGACAAAGTTCTAAGTCGACATAACGTAGTCCGAACATCCATTTGACCGTTCGAAAGTTACCATGCCAACTATATCTTACTGAATTCGCTGCTGATTCTCTTCATCAACTGTTTTTCATCTTGGGCTTCTGGATGACTTTGGAACATCAGTAGAGACATAGAATTTATATTTTCATTTTGATGCATTCTTCTTAGCTGACCGTTTAAACCTTAAAATGATTTACCTAATCTGAACATGAATATTTTTCCTTGTAAGTCCATCTTTTTCCTTCATGTCTTTAACTCTTTTGCTGAATTTCGAGATATCCACCAATGACTAATCAATCTTTCTTGCATTTACTTAAACTTATTTAATCCTTTACAGGTACTTTGATAAAAAAGTGACACGATATAAGTGATTGACATCTTTTAAGATATTCTTTTTACAATGAAGTATTTAACGTTCAGTAAAGTTAAGTTAAAATAAAAGCAAGCACTCGAGAAAATAGATCCGTGCAGATTATATTACACACCTTTCGATATTTCGTGGTTCTGTTTCAATATCAACGACTTTCACATAATAATTCCCATCAAATATCCATAATTTCTAACTCTTGCCATTGTGATCTCAGCGATTAGATTCGTCGATAATAAAATAAAGATTATTCATTTTATTTTGCTACGTAAAACTAGAAATGTTTTTTATTGCTAAGACCTCAACATGGATGCTTGTTTTCAACTTACGATTCTGGTTATTCTAATTAATTCTTGTGTTGCTTTAGAGTCAGAAGAAAGTTCGTCACGTAGGTATCACTTGAATATTTTTGAATGTATTGTTTAGATTATTACTTTATTCTGAAAGAGGATTCGATAAAAAAATATTTTGTTTTAGAAACAGTATGACGTATTTTATATTGTTTTTGATTTAGAATTTGCACTATCCTTATATTTACTGTTAATTGCAATTTAAAGGACACACGTAAATACTGTTAGCTTAATTAATGTTCCTAACCTAGAATTGCTAGGGTCTTAACGTAAATTGAACTTGCATTTTATTTATTACTATTATTACTTTTATTATTCTAAAAATATGATTATTAAATGACTATTGAAAGGTATCATTGCCAATCAAATAAAAGTATTTTTCACCACGACTAATTTGAGATGGTTAAAAAGTACTAACGATGAAAACCTTATTACGAGAAAAGTCAGAATTGTTAACATTTTACGAACATTGCAGAAAAATCCAAAACTCTGTGAAATTCAAAAGAAATGTTTATTTCGAGGCTCATTTAATGATAGTGATTTTCTTGTGCACAGTTATTCCATCTATTGGTCTCTGACCAAATAAAAGCTCAATATCCTCTGACGAAAGGCACTTACTGTCTTCTGGTCAAATAATAATCATTACACCATTGCTTTATACGTAAACAGACGGCAACCTATAGTTCTTATGCGGCTGCTTTACGCGTTCTCGAAAACTTGCCCAAAACCTCTAGAAGACTTGTCATTTGTCAATTGCAGCTCGGAGAAATCGGCATCGTTTTACACAAGCAGTGGCAAGTCTCGTTGTGCTCTCGTCGATATCGCGATTTAAACTGTCGTGCCGGCGAGGCTTGGTTTTTGCAGCTTTAGTTTTGCTATTAATCCTACAACAGATGTAAAAAAAAAAAAAAAAAATCCTGAAGAAGATACGATAGCAGCTGGCGTGGTCGTGCGGTCTCGGCGGCGGCCAGCCGTGGCGTCCAATGCGCCAGTACCAGGGTTCGAATCCCGGTCGTGGCATGGTTGTTTCTTTCGTCTTCTTCTGTGTGTTGTGTCCGCTGGGGACCCGAAATCTGCTCTGTAGGTAGTGGTCCCCATTTGTCTTCTATATGTTGCAGGCTATAGTAGATGAAGCTATCGATAGAAAGCACGAAGAAAGGACATCCAGATTTAGCTGTGGCAGGTTTGTCAAATGAATTTTTCTCGTCGCTAGATGGCAAGTATGAGTTTTTGCAGTAACTTGTAGGTTAGAGGCAAGTTTTCGAGATCGTATAAAGCAGTCATTAGACTTAGTATCATGGTTCAGAACTGTTTAAGAGTTTCCTGAACATCAATCGATCAAAGTTGTATTGTAGTGTTGAAATTCTAAAGTAAGGTTTCTATGTGATTACTTGAGGAGCATGAAAGTGTTATCTTATCTTTGCTGTTTTTCTTATCTTAAAAATGATCTATTAACTATTGAAAGTTAGGTAAGAATCAATTTCATAAATAAATGGAAATAAGGTCTTCTTATAACGGATTTTTCATTAGCTGCTTTATTCATTCAAGGCAATACTTTCTTGATCCAGAAAAGACTAAACAGCAAATGATTGGTCTTAACATCATCCCATAACAAAACAAGATACTTGCAAAATAATAATAATAAAAAAAAAATAAGATCATTAATGCCCAAGTGCACCAAACTTCAATTAACTTTAACGGCTGCATTGTGGACGTAGCTAAAATTAGTGGAGGGTTCTGCTGCAGAAAAATTTTAGCCTTTGCTTTAAAATTGTGTTCAAGAAAACAAACGTGTATAAAAAGAAAATTTATTTATAAACTTGATAAATTTCTTTTTATACATGTTTGTTTCCTTTCACACTATTTTAAAACAAAGTCTAAAATTTTTCTGCAGCAGCACCCCCCACTAATTTTAGTTACGTCCACAATGCAGCCGTCAAAGGTAATTGAAGTTTGGTGCACTTGGGCATTAGACTTTTTATTTGTTTTCACGACTTGGAAAAAAAAGGAAAATTGAATTTGACAACATTATAAAGAAGTAGGCACTTCAGGAACTTCCTTTTATTTTCCCACTCAATTTACTATTCCACTGAAATAGTTTTCTTCTTTGTTTGGCTGGTGGTTTTATTTGGTAATTTATCTGTTTGTATCATGTTAAAACGGCTGGACGGATTTTCGTAATGCAGCCGTCAAAGTTAATTGAAGTTTGATGCACTTGGGCATAAGACATGCAGCTGATGTATAGATGCGGCAGTTTTGAAAGAAACAACAAAACATTGAAGATTTTACACAACTTTCACAGATTAAAATGAAGAATTTCATTGTGTATATGCTTTGTGTAAATACTTGATGTATTGGGTGAGTGCAAAAGTTCTACCCGTTTTTGGATATGAAAATTTGCAATGGAATTGCCCTCACACATGACATTGTAATGACGCAAATCGTCTGCCAATCAAACGTGTGGTTGCCTCACATATAAATGCATCGTGTCTCACAAAGTTAATCATCTCAAAAAAAAATATCAGAGGGTGTAACATGAAAAGCGAGAAGGAACATATAAAACATTGTTTGTTATACGAGTTCGATAAAAAGAGTATGGCAACCGCCGCATGTCGCCATGTTTGTCAAGTTTATGGGGAGGATGCAATAGACGAAAGCACATGTCGTCGATGGTTTCGTAAATTTAGGGAAGGAGACAGAAGCTGCCAAAATCAGGCTAGGAGTGGATGGCCATCACACGTTGGAGAGGACGATATTGATCAAGCCATAAGGAACAGCCCGAACCCAACCGTGCATGAATTAGCGGAGACCTTCAACGTACACCGGACAACGGTCGAGAGACGGCTGGTTAAGTTGGGTTTTACGAGAAAGTTGGATCGTTGGGTTCCACATAACCTGACAGCTAAGCAACGGGATGACCGAATCGCCACCTGTGTTTCCTTGCTTTCCCGGTACAAAAATGACCCATTCTTGACACGAATTGTGACAGAAGATGAGAAGTGGGTTATGTACCGTAACGTAAAGCGTCATAGGACTTTGTGTCGCCCTTATGATCCGCCTGCATCGACTTCGAAAGCTGAACTTCATCCCAAGAAGGTGTTATTGAGTGTGTGGTGGGATGTGCATGGAATAATTCACTGGGAGGTCCTGCCACTCAACCAAACCATCAATGCTGCCTTCTACTGTCTACAGTTAGACAGGTTGCAGTCAAATTTCGTAGCAAAGCGGCCAGGTCTCATCAATCGTCGCGATGTTATCCTTCATCATGATAACGCCAGGCCACATGATGCTGTCATCACTCGCCAAAAGTTACTGGGCTTTGGTTGGGAGGTCTTACCCCACCCTCCCTATTCTCCTGACTTGGCACCGACTGACTATCACCTATTTTGTGCGTTGAACAATTCTTTCAGTCAGAAAATCTTTGATGATCTTGATGCTCCAAGACTTTTTTGACTCGAAACCGCCGGAATTTTACCGCCATGGGATTCATCTCCTACCAGAAAGATGGCAAGAGGTCCTAGATAGCAAAGGGGATTATGAACAATAAGAGGTACTGTTCATTTTGCGTTTATTTGCTCTTCTTTGTAGGTAATAAAAACGGTTAGAACTTTTGCACTCACCCAATATATGCTTTGAAAATCACTGCTACAATCATTAACTTTCTGAAAAGACTGATCCAATCTTAGGACATGCAGTATGACAGAAGAACAAGAGAATATTATAGAATAGAATAACATAAAATGTATTCATAAAATGTAGTCTCGTCTGCAGGGACTACTTAAAGCGTTCTCCGATTTTGCACCATCGACAGTCATCTAAGGAACCTCCTTAAAGATATTGAAAAATAAATCCTTAAATACAACTTAATCTTTGTAGATAGACGATCTAAAAATTTGTTCTTGACAGGCTGAAGTATTTGAAATATATTTGAACGTCATATCAACGTTCTCAAGCAGAGAATTTTGATTTGAAAAGTTGAGGGAATTACAATATCAGAAAAAAAAATCCACCCAAATTCGCTAAAAAAATAAACAAACAAAAAAAAACCACCACTATATCTGCTGAAAGAAAAAAAATTAACAAGAACATTGCAATAGAATGAAGTTATAATAATAACGACCTCTGGAATCTTCATTTCAGTTAATTTCAGATAAAAACGTAATTTTAACTCCTGTGTAGATTGATCTAAGTTCTTTATATTTTCTTTCTAACGTATTCGCTTTCTTGGCAAAGAAGAAAGAGCATGTACTTCAACATGTGCTATGGATACTTTTTTAAAAAATTACTATTACTAAAAATATTCATAATGTATGTGCTTTAAATGATTTCTCTGAAAAGTATGTCAGCTCGAATGCTAAACTTAACAAGTTAATTAATGTTATTAAAAAAATAATTCACGGATGATATTAAGACGGTCATTGACAAGCAATTAGCTGTTAAGAGGACAGACACACTAAGTAGAACTTCAAAGTAGGAAATGACCAAATTATCCAGGATCCTGATTGACAACTGTTTGGAGCAGGAAGATCTGAAAATTAAATTTTTCTTTCGAATGTGCCGGATATTTAAAACTAACCTCAATTCTGATAAGTCATCCCCGTTTTGCCATTCTCATTAATATGTGCCCTTGGCATTATGAACCGATCGGGTATAGATTTGAAAGCGATAAAAGTAGCGTGGAAGTTACATTGAAAAAAATATTGAATACATCACCTAACTATAGATATTATTGAATGTCAGCTCCCGGAAGTGCGTGAGAAGCTCATCAGCATTTTGAAATTCCGCAACTTGCTGATAACACAGACGCCTTTATTTTCTCAACAATTTATCATTTTCTCTATGAGTTCTGACACTAAAAGGGATTTAAGATTTTACTGCATTGCGTCTAGCAAAAAAAGAATAGAGTACACTGGAAACAGTATCTACAGATAAAGAAATAACAACTTGGAAGCTAAGATAGCACCGTACACTAGTCAAGACTTATTGACAAATGAATTTTCAGCTGATGGTATTCTGCTGATTGACGAGGTGTAAGGCTTTATAGATTCTTCAATTCTGGAAAACATTTATACTGAGATTGACCTAAACAAACAAAAGGAATAACAAAAGAAGCTCGTAGCAGTAATGAAATTACTACCAGATGGTTTATCCGAGAAGATATAATGTTTAGAAAATTCAACATTATTTACTACTACAAAAATAACATTACAAAAAAAAATCTCTCCATCTTTGATTAATCACTTTGCATCAAGTGAAGTCATATATGGCTAAAATTCTAAACATCTCACCAAATTTAAATGTAAAACAACTACATTTAATACAAAAAGCAAATTTTCGAAAAGATTGCGTCTTTTCTTTCTCAAGCCTAAAATAACAATAATTTGAAGAACAATACTCTAAATTACATAAAATTCCTCGAGAAAATATAAATAATATATGAAAATAATACCATTTAGTTCCAATCTTTGTTTCTTTAACAATAATATACGATGGGGCTTAACAATTTAGTTCCTTGATTGTAACCTTATTATTACATTTTGTGCATATTTTATCTACAAAACTTTTAGCTAATCTTGTGAAAAATTTCTCTATTTCCATACCATCATTCCTATTCATGTTTTTTCTTTTTGTGTTCCGGATACACATGCTTTGTATTATCTTTCTTATCTTGGTGTCTCTTTCAATAATAAACAATAATAATAAACATCAATAATACACAATACAACATAATACAGCATTTTGTATATTAAATCTTGTATATTTTAATATAGTAGAGTTTGTATATTATCTTGCAATGCAAGGTAAAGAAAAAATCCACATTTAAAATTACTAGAAATATGTAATCAAAGACCATGACATTAAAAATGATCTTTGATAATCAAGGAATAGTCCGACCACGATAACATGACGATCGGAAGGAACCCCCGCGTGATTATGACGTATATGTTTTTCAGCCAATCACAAACAAGGGCGCCTCCAGGCACAGGTCTATTATTTTCCCTCCAAATATCGCCCCAGAGTATTTTACAGAGCAGTTCTCGAAAAATTATTTTACGGGTTGAAGATTGTTTCCGAAAGGAATTGGAAAAGGGAAGACTAAAATTAAAACTAAATTTTTGTTTTAAGTTTTGTTTTATAGCTGTAACGTAATATTCTTCGGAACCTCTGAGAGAAGCTCCTGCTGACGTCGAATCGTCACGTTATCGTGGTCGGACTATAACTAAGCCAGACAAGTAACGTGACTAAATGAATCTACAAGAAGACTAACATAAAACAAATCCACTTCCACAAATTTTGAAATACAAAGAAACAATTATACAAGATATAATGAACAATCAGGAACTTCGTCGTTCTGAGAATAGATAAGTAACTGCATATCTATCAACATCTCTGTGTTAGCCATAAAAAAAAAAAGAAGAGCTAAGAGCTAAGAGTGGAAGTTATGAAAAACGCTGAAGCTGAAATACTAAGTTAATGAAGTATAGAAGATGATCACTAAGAAACAACATTCTAATTTTAAATCTACGACATAAAAATTCGGTTTCAAGTTTTCACTTCAAAATTAGATGATTTTGAACAACAAATATACACGTTACTGTTCTACTGAACAGTAGAAATATTGTTCTACAGTATATTTAAATAAATGTAATCGCATCGAATATATTACAGTTCGGTTTCCTTTGCCGCTTAAATGCTTGCTTTGCTCCACATTACCAGTATTGCTGATGACATTTTTATCACCTTTGTCTGCAGGATTGTATTCAAATTTAGAATTTAAAATCAGCATTTAAAATAAAATGTTCCAAACTTGTAAAATAGGAACTCCAAAATAGAAGTCCTTATTTCCATTCATGTTTTCTTCCACCCATCCGTTTACGTTTTTCTGCATCTTTTCTACATCTTTTCTCTACATCTAGGCTAACAGCTCTGAATATTAACAATCGTCACAGTATTTTGATAGGATTCTCAATAAGGTTGACTTTTTTTTTGGTTATTTATTTAGAGGAAAATTGTGGGAGTCTTAGTGACCTATTGGAATCCAGTCAAAATAGAGTGACAGTGCAGTAACTGTATAAAATTAAAGCTAATATTTAGAAACATTTGTGGAGCCGTACACCTGTTTAAGAGTAACAAAAATTATTTTATAACGAAATTACAACTAGTTTCACCACTCGAGAGGTGGCTTTTTCAAGTGACAGTTACAGCAGAAAACAGACAATTTAAGCAAACTGGACAGGAAATTGTGCCTTCTGGGAACTTCAGGTATTGCATGCTGGGTAGGTTGAAGACGACCTCGCTGCTGCCAGTGGGGAAAACTTGAACCTTCTCAAAACCACCGTGAAGGTGAAACGTCATTATGGGACAGTCATGTGAGCCGGTTCGAGATGTTGTTACAGCAACCAGGAAACTCTTATACGTCATAAAAACCTATTAACAATGAAAACTAAGGTTTTTGGATTAAATGAGGAGTAAAACAATGGTATTTGGATAAAATTAAGAGGTTATATAAAACAGCTGCGTTAGATACAATCAAAAGATGATAATTATTGGAATACAGAAATGTGAAACATTTTTTAATTTCATATTTTTATTTCCAATTTTCTGCTGTAACTGTCACTTGAAAAAGCCACCTCTCGAGTGATGAAACTAGTTTTTTTAAATTACTAGTTGTAATTTCGTTATTAAATAATTTTTGTTACTCTTAAACAGGTGTACGGCTCCACATATGTTTCTAAATATCATCAGTATACGTAAAAATTCTCCTATAAAGCTAATATTTTTTTGTTCATTTTTTTTAATAGAAGAAACAGAAGATGCTTTAAAATTGTACGACTCTTCTATAGAGTTGTGTTGTGGTGGCAGTACGATTCCAATAACGGATTCCAATAACTCGTTGATCCAATGCTGTGGCAAAACTACATATAATTCCAGTTCGCATCTATGCTGTGAAAAAATTCTTCATGAACGTAAATCTGACGATGACGACTGCTGTTACAAATTTATCTATACTAAGAAAACACATTTTTGTTGCTTGAACGTTGTCGTTCCCAAGCCACCTTCAGACAAAGTCAAGCACGACTGCTGCAAAACCTCGTTATTTAATCCCACTAAAGAGATTTGCTGTGATGGCAAACTATATAAACGCTATGGAAGCGACACCATGTGTTGCGACAATTTGGCGTACAATATAACCACTCATAGGTGTTGCTATGGGAAAGAGTCGAAGATATACGAAAAGAATGAGAATTTTCAATGCTGCGGTAGTAAGTATTACAATTCAAAAACAGACACCTGTTGCTTTGGTCGCGATCCCAAAATTCATCTAAAACGTGACAACTTTCGCTGCTGTGAAAGTAATTATTACGACACTACCAAAATGATGTGTTGCTGGTCTCTTTTCGATTCTGATATTGTGACGCCTTTAGTAGGAAACGGCGAAGACTGTTGCCAAGGCGTAGGTTTTAACCAGAGCACTCATCTCTGTTGTAAAGATATCGTAGTACCTAAAGAGAATGGGACAGAATGCTGTGGTAACCAATCTTACAATAGTCAAGATAAAGTCTGCTGCGGTAAAGAACTGTATCCCCAAAAGGAAATGGAATGTTGTGGCGAAGAGGGCTACAATGTCAGTTCGGAAATGAAATGTTGTGGACGACAGTTATACAATTCCAGCATAGAGAAATGTCATGATAACTTCTTCCATAGGTTCACCTATCCGATCAAGGAAGACCCAGAAGAGTGGCTGGACGGCAGGACATGTGGGAAACTAAAGTATAAACCCACCAAACATATGTGCTGTGATAAGAAACTGTATTACAAAGAAAAAAACCCTGATATGGGATGCTGTTCCGGAAAAACATACAACACGAAAACACACACTTGCTGTAAGAACGAAGTCATTGAAATTAAAGACCCAAAGAAGAGGGATTGCTGTTATAAGAATCCAAATAATTACTTATAAAAAGTTACTTGAAAGAATCTGTAATTCACAATTTTAGAATTAACAAAATTCAATTAGTATTGTTTAATAAATAAAAAAATACTTTTCTTAAACGAGGTTTTTTTCTGAATGATTTCTATAAATCAGAACTCATAAAATGTCTTTATTATTAAGAAAAGAATTTATTTACATAAGACAGTATATACTATTTTATTCGAATACAAGGTGGAAAGGATAGTAGTTATATTTCATTCAATTTACACTAAGCTTTTTATAATTGTTTCATCCTTCATATACCATTACCCAAAACAATTAATAAAACGAAGTCCTGCATTTAAATTTATTTTTATTTACACAAAAGCGTAAATAATAACACAGAATGACTGTCGCCTTTCTTATCGTATTTCATATTAACTCTCGATTATCCAGATTATTCAGATAAACAAATGGTCATTTTTTTTATTAATTATAATAAGCTAGTTTTTCTTGATGCTACAACCGTTAGGGCTTGACTTCCTCCAGAAAATTCATCCATCTACTCACATCGAGAACACCAACTTCCAATTCCTTATTCCTAAATTTGAAATTCGTCTTCAACTTCATTAAAACATCTTTTCTAGGTCGTTCTATGGTTAAATACTTCCTCAAATACTTTTTTTACAAGGTCATTATCGTTTATTCTTATATCGCGATCAACTCACCTTAATCTGGCAGATTGTTACAATTCGCAGGAAAAAAAGGATATAATTCATTATTATATCTTCTTCTCCATTGGTTATTTTTCAAGAATTTTTCTACCTACTCTCCTCTGAAAAACTATCAATTGGTATTCGTATCTTTTTTCTTTTCTAATCCCCATTATTGTTTGTTAGATAGAATTACTGAGGCTTATGTAAGTTACATATTGGGTTGATTCATTCGATCAACTCGAAGATACATGATCTTGAGGAGTGTGATGCACATTTTAAAGAAAAATCACCCGTTTTAAAATCACTTTATTTTGAGTCTGCGTTGTTTTTTATTTTGCTATTTTTTGTTTTGTTTTTTGGGCTTTTCGGAAATAATACAACATCATGTCGAAAATACACTTCAGTAACGTCTTTGTAGTATTTTTTTTACATTTTTTTACTAAAAACTTACTCACTTCCATATCTTTTTGTTTACTGATACATTCGAAATTTTGAATCACACAAGATTCTAAGATAAATCGAGATACTACCAGTTTCTTGGAATTGATACATAACCTCTGGATCCGGGTTATGTTCATTTGTTAAACAGTGCTCCGCCCAACCGGAAATTCTCGGGTGATTGACTATAGGTACTTTTATACTCTTTCTTTGATGGTCCTACCTGTATTCCGTAATATACCTTATCACAAGATCTACATTTTAATTTGTATACTACCCCATCCTACTATCATCAGTATCACACCACCGCTTATAGATAGTATGATGTCAAGTTGAAATAAACACAGATTATAATATGATATGTGGAATATTTTGTCTTTTGGAAGATTTTTAACTGGTTAACTAACTAACAGATCATACGATTCATGAATGAAACCAAAAAAACTCTGAACGAACTTTCGATTCAACCCAATAAATATGACATTATGTGTCATCTCAGTAAGACAAATTTTAATTGTCTTAACCAAAATAACAACTGTTAGTTTGCACCAATCTCTCTTATTATTATAACATTTTCATCATTTTTTTCCCTTTTTTAGATTGAAGTTTGAAATATAACAACGAAATATATCATGTGAGGATTACAGTCATGACATTTCAATCCACGTCACGAAATACAACAACAATAAAAAACGATCGTGATTCATTTAAAAAAAAAATGTTTGTATGGGAAATGGATACAAATAGCAATTCTGTTGAAAGCGTTTGTAACTAAGCATTAGATAAGTGATTCTGAAGGATAATATCCCACTGAAAAGAATGGCTACGAATAGAGCTTTCACAGTAGCAGCCATTTATGCTCATGTGGTTATAATGTGAGCATTACGGCTTTCCAAAGAGAAAAAGAATTATTTTTATTTTATTTTTTTTATACCTATTTTGTTTGAACCATAAAATTTATCTCTTATTTATGTAGGCTTTTTTTTTTCTTTCTGATCAACATTTCAATGAAAACAGAACAAAAATAAATAAATTTATAAAAAATTCTAAAGCTAAATTTTGTTAAAATTAACCAACGAAAGGTTTATTGTTATTATTATTATTATGATATGCTTAGATTTAATTTCTATGTCCATGTACTTGGTACAAATCAGATCATAAAGCACTGTTGAGTGAAATACAAAATATGCCTGAGCACGCGAAACATGCGGTGTAAACTAAACCAGAAAAATATTGTTGACCTCTCTTTCATCCATTCGTAAGAGCATCACGTTAAAACGGCTGGACGGATGTTCATCAAATTTGGTACGTAGTTTATACACGGTCCAACTCAAAAGGCCCATTTGTTTTGGGCCTACCCCTCGAAACTGAATCTCGAAATTTCTCGTTTAAACGGTTACACAGATGATTGTTTACAATTTGATCTGATATTTATGTGTGGTTCAATTCCATATTTTCAATATAATTATTACGATCCTCACTCCTCTGAATGTCCCCCCCCCCCGAATTTTAAGCTTTTATTTTATTATTCATAACATTTCAATTGTGAATAAGTTAATTCTCCAATCTCCATAATGAAAATTTGGGTTCTTAAGTCGAAAACCGATATTCGTTAAGTCGAAAACCGATGAATATTGTAATATTCATTTTTACAAAGGTCACTGCAATCAACAAAAGATTATTTCTCTTCTATAATAACCAATTTACAATTGCAATATCTCACAACACGAGGATTACAACATAGAAGTACGAGTGTCATATCATACAGTGATTACAAATCTACATGTTTACCTCTAACGCTTGGCATTACAGAATCAAGACCAGTGCTTGATAGAGCAGCGTGGCGTTGTTCGGTTTATAACCGCCGCAACCGCATGGAGAATATGTACAGAGAGACGTCGATGGAACAATGATCAGTGTTTATCTGGCGTCGATGGAACAATGATCAGTGTTTGCATGTTTCAAGTCTGTCATTCCGACATCTACGCAAAGCAAGATGAGAGAAAGATCACCCACCTTGTCGATTATTACAGACGAGCTTATTGAAAGGGTGAGAGACTTGATTAGACGAGATAGTCGCATAGCAGTGGATACTATTGCAATAGAATGTGGAATAAGCTTTGGTACCATACACACAAGATCGTTCATGCGGAAAAAATGTGCAGTGTGGATCCCGCATCATCTTATGGCTGAGCAGAAAACGAAATGGGTCAGACGTATTTGGATCGCTACGCCAGAGAAGATGAGCGTTTCCCAGAGATAATTGTAACGGGTGACGAAATATGGTGTCACTATTACAATCCAGAATTGAAATGGGCGAGAGGTGAAACATGCAGGCCGACATCGGTAGGCAAGGTCATGGGAACAGTTTTTGACAGTAAAGGATTGCTGGACATTGGTTGTGTGGAATATTTATCCTGTAGGATAACTATAGTTGCATAACCACCCTCCTTTCTCGCATTAAACGAAAATGTCCTGATTTATTACAAACTATCACAATAACACCCGCCCCCAAGGGATACGTTAAGGGAATACGTTAAGAAATCTGAATTGGAAGGTGATGGACCAACCAGTTTACAGTCCCGACATGTCACCATGCGATTCTCACAGCATCTGATGCTGAAACAGCATCTTCGTGGAAAATTGGAAGATAACACTGCACTGTGAAGCGAGGTTCTGTGTGGCTTCGTTCTCGAGTTCTATCAGAGCGGAATTTGTAGACTCAGGGGAGGAATGCGTTTCAGTTAATGACTATTTTTACTATGTATCCACTGTTCTTCAGAAGACAGGGATGCTTAACGTGACTGAGCCCTCTGTTAGAAAATTAAAAAATAAATATGAAACGCAGAATGATGCATAATAGTTAAAAAGGCTCAACACCTAATCATTAAAACATTACGTAAAGAAAAAAAGAAGATTAAGAAGAAATGAGTTCTGGAATAATTAGAAATATTTAGAAAAAATATTTCGTATAAACCATGATCCGTTTTAGAGAGATTATAACGTTGTGTAAGTTTAAGCAAATGCACGGAGACGAATATATTATTTATTCTGTAAAATTTTGAATAATAAAACCTGTCTAATTTTTACTACGGATTACAACAAAATCATGCAAAATCAAAGGTAAAGCAACATCTATCTTTGACAGTAATGCTATATTCAATTTGTTATAACTTCATTCTAGCATAATGACCATTTTACGTTATGTAATCAAGATCAATTCAACCGCAGCAACATTTTCTATACATCATTTTAAGTAATATTGAAAATTAAATGCTTCAGTTATTCAACTTACAAAAAAGCTTTAGCTCCTAAACAACGTAGCCCTTAACATGCACAGGGTGAGCCAAAAGTCATGATTGGATATGCTGCGCTGCAAAATAATAATAACATGCCAAAATCTATTCAAAAACTTAATTAAATTCGAGAAAATAGATTAAGGTCCTGACTCAAGCAACTGCAAGCGACTGCAAACCTTTTTTTTCGTTTATATATTTCTTTTACGAATGCACTTAAAATTCTGAAAATTTAAATATGAACTTGTAAGATTTATATGTGAGATTTATATTTTCTTGTTTTTAATTTTCAAGATATTCTGTAATTAATTAAATTAAAATTCAAAACCAGTTAATTTTTAGGGGTTTTTCGAGGTATTATTCGGTATTTTCAAGTTAAAAAAACTTGATGAAAACCTGAAATGATAAAAAAATGGCAAAATAATGATTTGTATTGAAATATTTATTATTAGTGCAATATTTATTTTTTAAAAAAAATAAAAATTGTGTTTTTTAAAATTGTTGAAGATTAAATTATTTTTTTTTTACATGCTATCAAATAATCGTAATAAAAAAGTTCTCATTAAAGGCTTTCAAAATATCATGCAAATTCCCTTGATGCTGTTCTGTTTCCAAAAATAAATTTTTTTGAAGTATTTTTGTATAGAAATAAATTTTAATTGAATTAACAATGTTTGGATTTTAATTTAATTAATTACAGAATATTTTGAAAATTAAAAACAAAAAAAATATAAATCCCAGATGCTTCACAAGTTCATATTTAAATTTTCAGAATTTTAGGTGCATTAGTAAAAGAAATATATAAAAGAAATGTATAAAAGAAATGTATAAAAGAAATGTATAAAAGAAATATATAAAA
>JAFIDM010000179.1:22954849-22979632 GCA_023159025.1 Thereuonema tuberculata | reverse complement strand
AAAGAAATATATAAAAGAAACGTATAAAAGAAATGTATAAAAGAAATATATAAAAGAAATGTATAAAAGAAATTATAAAAGAAATGGTTAAAAGGTTTGCAGTCGCCTGAATTGCTTGAGTCAGGACCTTAAGTAATGATAATATGACAATAATAACGTCTTATTGGTATCATTGCAGCCCTCCGTTGTCTAATGTTTCGTCATTTTCCGCACAAGTTAGATTGGTTGTAGTCAGAAAAAACTTTTCTTATCGTTTTAATAAATTAGCTCCATGTCATGCTAACTTGCGTATATTGCAGAGGAAAACATTCTCAACTGGTTCTGTTTTGGTTGCAAAACGTAGTAGTCGATTCCAATAATGTGTCGTGTGGGCCTACGTCAAGGAAAAGCTTGATGGAATCCGGATGAACTCAGTTGCAGATTTACAAGGAGAGATTCATCGTGTCTTCATGAAGATCACTCTCAAATTGCTGTAGAGGACAAATCCAAATGAGGAAAATGAATATAGCGGAAGTTAGACAAGTGAGGGCTGCAGTGACAGTATGATCGTCATTATTGTCATTACTTAATGTATCTTCTCGAATTTCATAAAGTTTTGGAATTGTTTTATTTTTGAATCTCATTATTCCTTAGCGCACCATGTAAAATATCCGATCGGGACTTTTGGACCACCCTGTAGTAGGATTTTACTTAAAGCATCGACATTTAATTGTGCTGTTAAAATCTGAAAATTAAAGTATAATATTGTATTATTAGTTGAACTACCGTATTGGCCCGAAAGTAAGACGGCTCGAATATAAGACGAATGGCGTTTTTTGAGCTCCGATTTGGTAAAAAACTATTGGTCGCGAATATAAGACGTTACACCTATTAACGAGGCGTAATTCGACAAATATTTCTAGTAAATTATTTAAAAAAAAGTTTGTTGACAAACTATCTTCCCACATCCAGTTCATGATGAAATCGTTAATACTTTTGGTTGCAGTAATAGGCTTAATGTCAGTAATATTTAGTTAAATCTGTGACTTCTAAGCTAGGCGAAATGTCATTTACGAAATTAAATTAAACTATTTTTGCAAAAAAGTACAACACCACTAAGCGTAGTAGAATATATTTTTTTTATTATTTTGGAGCATGTTGGTTAGGCCTACGATCGACTTCAGCCAACGCCACCAGGTGGTGTTGCTTCAGCGCCAGAGCACGCTTGGTTTCGGTTTCGGTTTCGTGCGCGCTCCAAGTTTGGTTGCGAATATAAGACGAAATAGTACTTTCGTGGATGGTATTTTGGAAAAAAATGCCGTCTTATATTCGGGCCAATACGGTACAGAACATAATGTTGGACTCGTAAGAAAAATGTCTCGGAAGATAAAGAAGTGCCAAAATACTAATAGATCTCGATATTACAATTAAACTCTTAAGCTAGACGAACACCAGCCAACATTTGTCGTTCTGTTCCATCGGACGAGCTTGATACGACTAACTTGTAAGATGACAGAACACGGTCGAACCTACTGGTAGGGACTCCAACCAATTAGAGTGAAGCTTTGAAACTCGTCACTGGTGACATCATTCGTATTTCGCAGTATTTTGGTCCTCTGATATTCACAATTCAACTGCACTGAAAACCACCATAACTGCAATAATAACATCATCATTCGAAACAAAACAATCTTTATATTGAAATATATTAATTCTATGTTGTGGAAATTAAGTAAAAATTAATTACAGCATTGATTGATTTGAACAATGACACGCAGCGCGTGAGAAGATTAGCACGAGAAAGCGTGACGATGTTCCAACAGATAATGAAAGATGAATTCAAGAACAAAAACACGAAGATAGAAGATTATGAGAATCTCATGAAATTCTTCACATCAAATAATGATGAAGATTCATCAAACGATGAAGATACTGTGTAACCGAAGATGAAGCTGAACCGAGTTCGAACAATGATTCAGAGAAGAATCAAGAGAAAAGGTTGAATCTAGTTGTGAATCTGAAGAATTGAATTCATAAACAGAAGAAGACAACGAAGAAGAGGTATATGTGAAATTAAGAAGAAGAAATATTCTTAGATATCACGTATTAAAAGGTATTAAAGAAATAAGTGTAGATGAACCCAGGTCAGACTCAGAAACTTTACAAAGTAAAGAAAAAGATCTGTGGAAAAATGCTATAAAAGAAGAAATATCAAGCATAGAAAAGCATGAAAGCTGGAAATCAGTTAAATTACTCAATCATGTGATACCATTAACAATAAAATAGGTATTCAGACGAAAAGTTTACACAAGTGGAAATATTTTAAAATATAAAGCAAAGCTTGTGGTAAATGGGTACATATAATGAAAGGAAGTAGATTACAACAAGACATATGCACCCACGCCCAATATGAACAATGTTAATACTTGCTTTGGCAACAGAAAAACGATGGTACATCGATCAGTGTGATGTGAAATCAGCATATCTCAATGGTTCATTGGAAGAAGACATGTACTTAATCAAACCAGAAGGTGTAGATACCAAGATCAAAGGCTGTGGTGGATTGAAATTACAAAAGGCGCTATGTGGATTGAAGCAAGCAGGTCGACAATGGTACAAAACCATTAAAGACAAATTAATACAAAATGATTTCATTAATGCAAAATCTGATATATGTTTGTATTACAAGATAATAAATAATAAGACATGCGTCTTATTAATTTATGTTGATGATATATTGATCATGTGTGAAGATTTAAATATTATAAAAGGAGTCAGGACACTATTAAATGACCTTTTTGGAATTAAAGATTTAGGAGAAATTAAAGACTCTATAGGCATAAAATGTCTTTTACAATAAGGAAAAAGGATCAGTAAAACTAAGCCAGGAACACTTTATAAATGAAATGGTTAAAGAACTTAATCTAGAAGATACACATGGATTATCAGTTCCTGTGGATCCCAATTACAAGAAAGTAATTAAAATGAAAGATAGGTAGTTAACTGAACTAGAAGAAAAGAAGTTTAGAAGTATTTTAGGAAGTCTAAATTACATATCTAATGGAACAAGACCAGATATCAATTATGGAATGAACTTATTATCAAGAAAAGCTAATAATACTGATAAACAAGATTATGAACAAATAAAAAAAAAACAACTTATTAGATATTTAAGGAATACTAAGGATATAAATTTAGTCTATCAAAGAAGTGACCAACAGTTATATGCATTTAGCGATGCAAGTTGGATTGACGATCCTAAAGAAGGAAAATCCACAAGTGGATTCGTCAGTATTTTGGCAGACGGAGCTGTAAGTTGGAAGACAAAGAAACAAGAGTTAGTAGCTCAGTCCACTCAGGAAGCGGAATGTATAGCATTGTCAACAGCGTGCAATGAAATACAAGCATTAAAGAATATATCACTAGAACGTGATATGCATGAAAAAGCTTATTTAGTAAGTCTACCACTGTATACTGCGATAATGAGGCAGCTATTAAGTTATCGGAAGATAACTACACACAGAAGAAAAGTAGACACATCAGACTAAGATACCACATTGTTAAGGAATATGTAACAACAAAAGAGATTGAGTTAAAAATATGTAAATATTAAGAAAACAGAGCAGATATATTTACAAAACCTGTAAGTCAAATCGTATTTGAAGATAATGTGTCAAAACTAGGATTGAGGAAGTAAGAAATTGAGGAATTACAAGAAAAATTAATACCAGACCCTTACTTACACAAATAATCAATGTTGGGAAGGTATTGTGGAAATTAAGTAAAAATTAATTAAAGCATTGATTGTAAAAGATAAATGACTCCACACCCATCATTAAGTATTTAAAAATGTTTATTTAAATACTAATTGCGATTTTTCGGGAACAAATATTAACGTTATTCCTTTTCTCAAGCATATTTGGAATTAACAAAACAAGCAATCACAGAAAACAGAAAGAACATTAAAAATTAAATCGACACACATCTATTGAATAATATAATTGTTGGAACGAAGGTTTGTTCAATTAACATTCTCATATTATTAAAAAATAATATAGGACAATAATATCCATCAATGCAATAAAATGACAATGTCAATAATCCAATTCATTAATTGTTACTCCTTTATGAGCATCAGTCTTAATTAACCCCCTCATTAATCCAATAGTGGTTGGATCCACACTAACACCCTCATACCTATTGAGATTATTATTCCTTGTATTCTTTATGACACAACTCTCAAGGATTTTTCGTAATTTCCAATCAGTTTCTTTATACAAAATTTTAATGTCCTCATTCATGATGTGATATTTTTTCAAACAATGGTAGGCAATATCAGAAGCTTCTAAATTTTTGTTCTTTAACTGCCCTTAAATGAACAAACCATTGTTCCAACAATTATATTATTCAATAGATGTGTGTCAATTTAATTTATAATATTCTTTCTGTTTTCTGTTATTGTTTGTTGTGTTAATTCCAAATATGCTTGAGGAAGGGAATAACGTTAATATTTGTTCCCGAAAATTCGCCATTAGTATTTAAATAAACATTTTTAAATACTTAATGATGGGTGTGGAGTCATTTATCTATTATAAAATATGAAAAGAAGAGAGTTAGTAGAGAAATAAAGCCTTGGTTGATTTGAACAATGACACGCAGCGCGTGAGAAAATTAGCACGAGAAAGCGTGACGATGTTCCAACAGAGAATGAAAGATGAATTCTTCTAAGATGGTTGGTGTTTTTTTGAACTTATGAACTTGTTACAAAGAATGAACTTGTTACAAAGAATGAACTAATTACAAAGAATGAACTATTTAAAGAACTGTTTGCGAACTGTTGGTGAACCGATAATTTAATACAGTCTAACAAATGGATGTTGACGATCTCGTTTGCGTGAGAATTACGGAAAACACGAGATCTGGCCATTAGCCTCTTCAGTAGGTCTCAAGGAATTTAGTATTTTGAATGTCTGTCACTAGGAAAATGCTACCTAATGAATTTATTGTTTGTTTATTGACTGTTTTCAATTTATGAAAACTATATTAAAATGTAGTAAAAGTCTCATGCATTTCCCCGTATTATAATTCATTTCAATATTTCAATTTACTTCGCCATTTTGCGAGAAGACATGGATAGAGGCTATTCTCGCGTAAATTACGTGAAATCACGAAAATACGAGATCGTCAAGATCCGTCTGTTGGACTATAAGAAGAATTGTCAAGTGATATTGAAAGTTTGAAGTGGATTCGTATATGATAAAATTCACATTCACAAATTAAGAGAGGTTTAACAAGATCCATCCTGAGGCACTTCAATTTTGAATCCTTTCATTTATTAGAATTAGTTCTTCAATTCTTTACTATCGAGCGATCGGCGATCTCAGAATTCGATCTTACCTTAAGATATTTGTTGTGCGAGATTGTCTTCTTGCGACCAAATTGGGTGCTAGAAGTGTCTTTTGTCTTATCATGTGCGCGGGCCTTTATGTTAAAATCATATTAGAAATGTGTTCAGCATCTTACTCCCTCAGTTAATTCAAGGTATAATGATTTAGGCTTTACTTTAAATGACCTTAAATGATTCTACAAACATAAAAATCTTATTAAGGCTAATTAATAAGAAAAGTAAAGTTCTTAAATTTGAAGTTGATGCTGATCAGTGCATTATTATGATATTTCAGTTATTCAAGACAGAATTTACATTTTGATCTATAAAATAAGCCTCAAAAATACCAAAACCTATTCAAGAGTAAATAATAAGACTAAAATAAGTTTGATGGAAAGCAATGCATTATTTTCTTTGATGATCTAAAGATATAGCGTTTGATCCAATATTTTACACTGGCGCATAAAATGAAGCTAAATGTTGATAACTTCAATATTTTCTATTTTTGGCTATTATTTAAAACGACCTATACAACGAAATGTAATCGGAATTTGATAAGCAGAATAAACTCTTTGATAAGATGTTTGATGTTGATCGGTGCATTGCTATTGACTTACTGAGCAACAAGATGTTAATATTAATCTATTCAGACATGTAGAAGTGTCATCACTAAAAATCCTATCTAAGGAGCGGAAAACGTGATGTTCCGTTGAATTCGGAACAAAGATGTGTTTGTCTATTTATTGTATCTTCCACAGCAGTTTTGAGAAATTAAGGTGATCCAATACACGTATATCAGTTGCGAATATTCAGGATGTCTTGGTAGGTGTCCGGCGCACAGTGACAGTATCGAAATATCACCGATATTATACTTTTATTTCTGTTAAAAACTCATCTAATTCCTTGCTGACTTGTAATGATTTCTAAAATTAAATGTTTCATGAAAAGCAAAAGTTTCAACTCTCGAAAACATTATTTTACGAGCCGAAATACTCATATGTGTGTGTGATCTCTGATACGGACACCTTCGAGTTCTTTAAATTAGACCTAAGATGGCGCAGCAGATCAAATTCTTAGCCTTTCATTGGTTTCGATCCATCCAACAGATACAAGCAGGGTGTGCCCCAAGACAGTCAGCACCCAAAGGTGGGAACTGAGTCGCTGCTATATTTTAATCTTTACATTACCGAGCAAATTTTTGCTTGCGATAATGAGTAGTATCTTTCATTTTTTCAATAAAATTTTTAATTACTAACTACTTTATTCTGAATGAAAAGAAATAAAAGGATCAAAATTTGGTAATATATATATATATATACAGGGTGTTGCAAAATTCGTGTGTAATATTCAAACCACATGTAGGGGCATGGCTAAGGATCAATATATTCCTAATGAACCCATGTCCGGAAACGCCCCATTAAAGCGCTAGGTGGTTCTAAAGTGAGCCTTTCCGAGAGAACATATCCTTTGCTACACCATAAGAAATGTTTTGCAGGCGAGCCCACACATTGATCTGGGGGTGCTATTTTTGTTTGTTTCAATTGAATGGGAGCTCCATCCTTTTGGAAACAGTAATCACACCGGATATACTTCATCGAGTCTGGCAGGAATTACACTCTTGCTTAAATGCGTGCCGAGTGACGAAAGGTGCGCACATTTTGAGTGATGCCTTTTAAACTTAGACAGTTGCATTTCCAATTGAGAGTTGTTATGTATACGTATACGTTGTATACGTTGAAAAATACAGAAAACCCCACCATTCTTTTATGCTCCGGTCCTCAGTAGCACATCCAACATAAATGAGAAACCTCCACTGATACACAGGGTGTATCAAAACTCTGTACAAATTTTAATGGGCTATAGGGAGCACAATGACAAATATTTTTCATCTATGAATGTGTGTTCACTGAAAGCGCCAATTAGCGGCGCTGCAATCGGCTAGAGAGGAGATATGGAACGCCAAGACAAACCTAAATGAACGGAAACAACTGTGTACAATATACAGTATGCGCCAAAATGTACAGTACTGAAATGAAAAGATGAGCAAAAATACATTATTGTCATCTGTGAGTTTATTTCACCTCAAAAGAAAGTAACATACACACTGCATACATACATATACACACACTATTAGCGTGTTGATTTACCACGGTATGCGTAATGTAAGTGTTCAAAGTGTGCACCGCCTCGCTGAGACAGTGTTCATATCGTTCACGCAGATTCTCAAACATATCCTGAAACAAAGGTTGCTGTAGACTCTGCAAAAGGAGATGATTTGCTCACGTAATGCAGGCACAGTTCTTGGTGGATCTTCACAGTTGAACACACTCTCCTTTAATATTCCCCACAAGTAGGCATCAGGTGGTGTAAGATCGGGAGATTGGGACGGGTATGGGAAGTCAGTACCAGTGAATGATTCGTCCTAGAAAATTTTCCTGCATCATGGCTAGAGGTGCTCGAGCGGTATGGCTGGTCGCCCGTCCTGTTGATACCACTGTCTATTCATCTGAATGTTCCTTGCACGACAGAACCTTCTCAAATCCTGAAGAAATGGCTCGATCACTAAACCCCTGTAGCGTTCTTAAGTGACGGTAAGAGCATGGCCTTCCTCATCTTCAACGAAATAGGAGCTTAATAAACCGTGTGCTGAGATGGCACACCATATCGTCACACGTGCACTATGTAGCGGTTTCTGGACGATAACATCTGGCCGCTCAAAACCAAGGAAGCGAGTTGTCTGGCGATTGATGTAGTCGTTCAAGTGAATGTGACTTTCGTCGGAGAACCCTTCTACGATTATATTAGTAAAAGACTTAATTAAAAAAGATGTAAAAAAAGTTGTAAATATTAATGAATTTCATTATTGAAATGTTTTTTGATTAATGGATTGTTGGTAAAATTAATGGATTCAATTTTCTGAGTTACCTTATCGTAAACAAGAATTGATTTATCTAATGTGTTATTATGTTTGTTAGTTCATTTGGATTTATTGTTAATTATTTGTTTTTCAAAAATTGTAAAGTAATGAATGAGCATATTTGCTATTTCATATTGTAAAAACAATTGTAAATTGTTTCAACATGTTTTCATGTTTATCACTATTTTGTATTTTTGGTTATTCCATAGAACTATTTTATTGTTCATTTCGCTTGAAGAAGGGATGGTGTATTATCATCCCGAAAATTCCGAAAAGTTTTTAAATAAACTACGTGTTATGGAGATATGGTGTTTTTTTGTTTAATATATTAAGATGAAAAGGAAGAAGTTGAAAGAAGAATTTGGAAATTTTGTATATAAATTATTTTATTAAAATTTTAATAAATAATGAAATTTCGTTAATTAGGAATTTCTATAGATAATCCAAATGACTTTTAAATACGTCTTTAATGTTCGTACTTTTTTGAATGTAAACGAATTCATTTTTTATGTGTTATTTGAACGAATTGTTGCATTTCTTTGACTTCGTTTTATTGCTGGGAATCTGACAGTTAACGATTACAAATGAGCTTCGTGCTTTGCTTTGTATTTATTTGTTCTAGAATTTATTAGAGATGGGCAAAGTCGTTCTTTTTACTGAACTAGTTCTTTTGAGATAGTTCTTTTTATAGAACTAGTTCAAATGAACTAAGTCGTTCTTTTTTACCTTAACAACCAAAAAAAAAAGGTTTTCAAATACTTTTACAACCAAAAAAAAAAAATGTTCTCAAATACTTAATATAAAACGAAATAAACCAATTACAATAGCCAATAGTGGAGTGGTAAAAGAACGAACTAGTTCATTTGAACTAGGTCGTTTGTGAACTATAGTTCTTTTCATGAACTAGTTCGTTCACGACCTACCCATCCTTAGAATTTATGCTATTTTGAAATTTGAACAATAGAGAAGATTTGATTTTCAACATTTATCAACATTAACAGGCAATTTGTTTATACAGGGTGTTTCAAAAATACACGGCATAATTTCAGGTATGTATTTCCCACATGTAGACAATCAAAATAGTTCATTACAACATATGTCCGGAAATGCTTCATTTCCGAGTTATGGCCTTCACAACATTGAAAATCACCGGAACGTTTTTCGTATTTACAGATGAAGCACAGTTCACACGAGATGGCATAACAAATTTCCACAATCAGCATGTATGGGCGTATGAAAACCCAAATGCAACTGTTGTATCTCATCACCAGGTGCGGTTCTCCCTCAACATGTGGGCCGGTATCATTGGTGATCGATTAGTTGGACCCCATGTACTTGTAAACAGACTTACGGGGCAGGCGTACACAAACTTCCTGGAAAACACCATACCTCATGTTTATGACGACACTCCACTGATCGATCGTCAGCACGCTCACTTCTTGCATGACGGCGCTCCTGCACACTTCAGTCGTACGGCTCGCCGGTACTTGGATCGAACGTTTCCTGATCGATGGATAGGTAGAGGTGGCCCAATTGCTTGGCCTCCACGCTCACCTGATCTGAACCCTCTCGATTTCTACTTGTGGGGCCATTTAAAATCATTGGTTTATTCGTCTCCGGTGCCTGATTTGGAATCCCTTCGGAATCGAATTGTGGCACGTTCTGAGGACATACGCAACATTCCTGGAGTGTGGGATCGTGTTCGCAGGTCATTGAGACATCGATGTGAGGTCTGTATTCAAGCAGGAGGTGGTCATTTTGAACATCTTCTGTAATGGCAACGACCGGCGGAACGAAAAACGTTCCGGTGATTTTCAATGTTGTGAAGGCCATAACTCGGAAATGAAGCATTTCCGGACATATGTTGTAATGAACTATTTTGATTGTCTACATGTGGGAAATACATACCTGAAATTATGCCGTGTATTTTTGAAACACCCTGTACAGTATAATAAAAAAAATGTAATACTCTACCTGACAGATAAAAATTCCACAGAGAAAACTATTGTGCTACTACATTGGACTAGAATTCCTTTGTTTAAATATATTATAATAGAAATTACATAAATATATATTTATATACAAAAAAATGATGTACAAAGAAATCGAAATCAGTTCTGTTATTAGCTCCTCTTCAAAGGAATTAATAATTGCATTTATAATAATAATAATATCCCCCCCCCCCCCTTACAGAAATTTAATATTACATGTAGGCCATATTATAAGAATATTTGTCACTTTTTTGTAAAAAATGTAGTAATACATAAATGCGTAAACACTTTGATAATGTATAATACTGTGATGTATAAAATACATCACAGTATTTTATACATTTTTGCTGTATTTATACATTGTAATAATAATAACAATAATAATAGTAATTGATTTTTTGTTTAAAAAGGAAATATTGGGATCGGAATTATTATAGATAATTATATACATTATACATTTTAAATTATTATAGATTAATAATGTTTTTCACAGTATTGTTATTTGTGATTTGATTTAGATCATCAAAAAAAAAATATTTAAATAAATATATAAAATCCTTTCAAAAGAATTTCGTAACTTTTGAATGAATTTAATTAATGAGATATTTTTTTTCACAAGAATTCTGTATATCAATGTTTTTTTTTTTAATATTATTTGAAACATTTTCATTCTGTACACAATTCTTAACTTGTCATCCTTAACTTCACGAATAAGCAAAACAACAATCCGTTTTATTGGCCTCTTTGACATCCACCAAGTGATTTCGACAGCAGACCTGTTTTTCAGAATTGTAGGGTTTCTCTTCTTTGCCTGCGCAGCACTTGAGATTCTTGTGTTCTTCTTTGGAGTACAGTTTGTCGGCGCAACACAAATGGGTCTTGACACTGTAAACCTTATTTCCGCAAGTGTACGTTTCACCGAAAATAGGCTCAAAGTCAATGGGAATTGGGAAGTAGTTGAGGAGCGGAGAACATTTCTCCTTTGAGTTATTGTACAGCGTTTCGCCACAGCACTGTGTCTCTGAGGAACTGTTGTACAACTGCTTTCCACAACAACGCATTGTTTGCGATGTCTTCGGATATAATTGGAAGAGATTTTTATCATCAGAGTAGATATTGAGAGAACAACAGATATGTGTCATTGTATTGAAAGTGTTATTGAAGCAGCACTGATCTAATATGTTTTTCTTAACCAATAAACGATTATGACAGCAAAGGTGGGTTTTTCGATTGTAGCCTTCACCATGGCAACAGTCCTTACCTAAACCTTTGATGGTTAACACGTTCTCTCTCTTGTCTTTTTCTGAATAACAACACATATGAGTGGTTTTGTCGTATATCTTATTGTCACAGCACAAAATATTCTCTTCTTTCGGGAACAGTTTTGCTTCTTTGGGTATATTTCCCTCGCAACATAAATGCGTGCTTCTATTGTAAGCGTTTTTGTAACAGCAGCCGACGTCAGGTCGGTACTTTTTGGCGACCACCCCATCACAGCAGATTTCTCCCTTAGGGTCAAAGAGGGCATTTGCACAACATTCGAACTCCGTAGAGTTGCTCGACGCTTTAGGGACGATATACTTTGAAGAGCAGCAGAGATGGGTCTTTTTGTCGTAGGGTTTTGACGCACAGCAACCCATATCGGAAGATGTAGTCGGGAATAGGCTACCATTACAACAAAAACGGGTTTTCTTGTTATAGCTTTTGTCCTTACAACAATCCATCGTTTCATTCGGAAGTACAGGGAATATGTTACCTCGGCAACAAAGTTCTTTGTGGCGATCGTATAGTATCACTGTTTTAACTATAAAAAAAAAAAAGGAATATTAAATTATATTAATGTTTCCTTTAAAAAAAATATTTAAAATGAAGAGCTTCAAAATTTGTATTTTCGCTTAAAACTGAATAATTTCTTAGTAAACTATAAATATTTGAGCAGGAAAATTCTTTATTCCTTTTTACTGTACAAACTTCTTTCAGCTATTATAGATTAGAAAACTTAACAAATATAAGTACGATAATGAAAAGGCATATGATCCAGAAAGTATAATGTCATGAAAAAAAAGTAATAAAAAATGAACTAAGGAACCGTTCAAGTATTACTGTTCGTTTTAAAAAGCGAGAACCAGAATGGCGGACGATTCTACCCCTCAAAGGGATGATACGCTGAGATGGGCACTTTCCTAAGACCCGTGGTTTTTTTTTTTTTGCAATACTATTTATTCTTTCCATAATTCTTTCCCGAAAAGCGCAAATAGAATGCAGCTACTAGTAAACTATCACTGATAAAAAGTAAACATCCCCTCTTTATTTCTTCTCATCCCTATTTTGAAGAAATCGAAGGAGACCTGATGCATGCGCAAAAGCGTTGAAGGCTGTCGTAACAAAACCGAAACAGTTATGTAAGCACATTTTTATCCTTTTAGATCCCCCCCCCGCCCTGTGCTTACGTAAGATTTGCCAAATCATTAACAGTAAATACCACTGAACAATAAATTAAAACAGTCAGAATTACATCAAAATTTCAAGGCGTGCATGTTTGTCTGTCTTACATAAGCATTGCTCTGATCCCCCCCCCCCATTACCCCCTTGTCAGCAAAAGTAAGCAAAGCTTGAACCCACCTCCCACCCTTGAGTGCTTACGTAATATTTGAACATCCCCTGAAAATTGAGTAATTTGTAATGTAAAAATGGCGTTTTCTGTAAGCATTTCATTTTTCTATTGAAGAGTTCTACGTGAAAGGTCAATGTCCCACTTTTCAACTTTGCAGTTGTATTGAACTGAAGCAGTTGTATTCCAAGAATATTTTTAGACATTTTCATGCCTAAAATTTGAAACAAGAAACTGAAACCATTACAAATGCTTTTATTTTGTCAATGACGCTGCAAACTTGGTTTTCATTTCTAATTACGAGTTCTGTCACCAGATGTCATTATCACCATTCCAACAGTAAAGGTCTGAATTAAGATGAATTTTATAGATACAGGCAGTTAGCAATTATTTTTGATTGACATCTAACAACATAACTTATAATCAAAAATGAAAACATGTCTTTAATGCGGTGAGTAAAAAAGTTTTTTAGGATTTCAGTTCGTTTTCAAACAAAATGGAATAAACGAACACGAAGCGCCAATCATTAGTAAGCAGAGCAAAAACTCATGCATACATAAATATAAACTATTTTTATAAATAGTTTATATAAATTTATTTATATAAATAACGCTTTTAAAAACAAATGTTTGAATATATTTTTTTTAAATATTATTACGTTAATAATGCTTATGTAAACGATTAGTTTGTCGAAATACCGTGAAGATAGAAGATGAGTTTAGTTGATGCTTATTATAAAAAAAGATGGTATTAAGATCAAGTTGCAATAGCTTTTTATAGATGGCCTTTCACGTCATTGATAACTGATCTATTACATTCTTCAGATCTTTTCGATTTACTAATTAATAGTCTTTATTACTAATTCGTTTCTCCAAACTCATAAAAAAATTCATATATGATTGATGTTACATTTATTGTTAAATCCTACATCCTCTATTTTTTTTTTTTACAGCTTATGCAATTCAAGTCACGTATGACAGCTTTGAATAATATAAACTTAAATACGTAATATTAACTTAATACGTATATAGTTACGCTGTAAATAATTAATGTAAGGAAAAAAATAACCTAAAAATAGTTTTTCATTATTAGAAAACACCAACAACGAAAAAATTTCATTTAGTGTAAATATGCGTATTGTCGTATTCTTTATTTCTTTCGTATTAATATAGTGTTGTACTTTGGTATCCTAAATTTTATTCTAAATCATTACAAAGATTTATAGCAGTTGCTCTTAACTTTTATTGCTGTGGTTATCGAAATATTTATTATTGGTTTTTTCAAAATGTTTCTGAGCTCACAGCAAACATTTCTAAAAATAAAGTGTGTCAATGCTGAAAAGCTAAGATATATGATAGCTACGGATTTAAATAAAAGGATTACATATTTGTTTTACTTGCCAAAACGTAATTAATTAATGAATGAAAATTACTTTTTTTAGGGTTATATCTTACACAATTTACATAATCGTTTAAAAAATATGTAATTTGACTAAATGATTAGATTAAATAATTTGTTGCCATTTTCTGCTTAAGTTGAATTTTCATTTGCCATCCCACCCCAACCCCCAAAAAAATCAGAAAATAATTTAAAGGTTGTTTGCCTTATTTATTTATTTATTTATTTATTTTAATTGGTTTTAAAATGAGTACTTTTGCATAATGAACAAGCAAAACCTGCACATTAAACTCTAGCATTTATACAACCGTGCTTTGAATTTATAGATTAAGACTACGAGAAAGAAAGAAAAAAAAAAAACCACCAAAAACTAAGCAGTGATGGAAATTAACTAGGAATGTCATTTAAAGCTGACAGATTGAAGCGCAGCGACAAATCTTCACTGGGAAGATAAAGTGAAAATAATGGTTTTTTGACATAAGATCATCATCGATTTGTATTCTTTTTTTGTTTTGTTTTCTTTCTTTACATGACCATTGCTTAATCATAATATTAATACGCAAAAAAATGGATGTATGCTTGTCATTAAAGTGTAGAGAGCGGGGAGAGTCAAGGAGAGAATATTTTAAAGTGTATTTTTAATTTTAATTTTGTTACTGTATTTTTAATTTTAAACATACACTAACAAATATCTTTTTGAAAAGAAAAAGTAGTTGATTTAATGTTGGTGCGTAATTCCTACGCCACTGAAAGGCACTGTGGGGCACTCTCTCATAGGCTCACTTTGGAGGAGTCTATTATTTTAGGACGGGATGTTTAACTTCCGTGAATAGTTCACGGGTTGCAACTAGTATCTTGTATAATGGTCTTGTAGTTGCTGAGATATTGCACTGATCCTTTTTGTAAAGGGCATTAAAAAACGCCTTTTTTTTACGATTATCTGAAAGATTCAGGGATTTCTAGATTTCCGATCTATTGATCCTTCACTATATTCTAAATACCATGCTGTTTGCTGACATCTCAAGTAAGGGTTGTATTTCCCTACGGGAGTTAAAGAGAGATTTCTCAAGGGTAATTACAAGACGGGATGGTGTAGAAGTTATGCTCCATCACATTAAAATAATTTCAATAAATTCGTTTAATTACTTTGTTAGTTATTTGTATTTGCGTAATATCATATATAATATAATGTATAATATCAGATTAATATCAAAGTTATTTACCTTACATATTTACAATAATATTAATCTCAAACAATTCATCCCACTATAACTACACGTTTGCAATTATATCATTGTTTTCTTTATCAGATTGTGATGATATTAAAATTTTATTTAAAGAAGATATTATTAGAAAAATTGTTGAATCCGTTAATATTTGAAATTATACTTATAATATACTTATAATATTACAGTAAAACCCCGATTATCCGAGTTTCCGCTTTAACCGAGCTCTCAAATATTTCTAGGATCTTTTTTTTCGCAAATTAATCTTCGTTCGTCTAGCCATATGACCCCTACCTGGAATCGGGGAATGGTTTCGACACCAACAATCCTGGGTTATCCTTAAAAAAATGCCGAAACATTGCTGCAGAAAAACGCCAGGTAACGTAAAACAAAAAACAATTAAGGACTTTTTAAAGTAAAAGAACTCTTTCAAAATGAATTGCATGTGGTGTATCTGTATAACTTTTGTATTTGTTAAAATATACATTTAAACCTAGACGATTTATTTTATTTACAATTTTCGGTTAACCGAGTTTTTCGGTTATCCGAGTTAGTCTTGGTCCACATTAACTCGGGTAATCGGGACTCTACTGTACGTAATAATCATTAAAATAAAATTAAAAACAACGTAAATAATTTGAGGAAGCATAAATAATTTAGTATCAGAAGCAAATAATTATAATAAGAAGTTATTAAAAATGTAGTTGATAATTTTATAAATTTCTATTAATTATTAATATCAGTTATATAATAATAATAATAATAATAGTTGAAAATTAGTTTAACAGTAATAGGAATTTGGAAGAAATAACAGAACAGTAATTAATTTAAAAATAACTTTTTGTTGAAGGATAAGAATTATGTTACCAAATATGGATTCATACTTGTCTGTCGACTGTCGTTGCTGTGAACTGCCAAGACAAAGAATACAGCCAAAACGAAGCTGTATATCCAATTATTCATACTGGCTATCAGAAATAAAGCATTCCAAGGAATCTAAACGAGATTGATTTTTTTGTCTTTTTTCTTTTTTCTTTTTTTTTTGACTCTTTTAGTCAAGTTATTGCCGCGGGCGGATCTGTGTACGCGGAATTTATCATGAAGCGTAAATTAGCCGATAACGGGCGAAGTGAAATGATTCGAACGTTCGTTTTGAAACCTTAAACTATTCATAATAAGCATAAAAAAAAATAAAGAAGCAGGCACCAGCCTCCGTTGGTCGAGTTACACACCGGATGCATTAGTGGCTTAATGGGAGAATATAATTTCAGATTCTAACGGGAATGGACATTAATACTTCGAACCCTCGACATTCAAACTAGCGTCATTGCACGCTCTTTTGTCAGAGAAAGGGAGAGAGGTGTCATTGAAGAATTAAATTGATCCAAATCTTTAAATTTTAGGATGTGTTAAAACACAATATAGAATTGTAATTTAAGTTTTGAGGTTACGAAAAGAAACTCAAGCACTAATCCTTGATTTGATAAAAAAAAGTTTGGTAGGTGGCGCTTCGAGCAATGTCTCCCTATCGTTTCTTGGTAGAAAAAGGAATAGAAGGCATGAACATGGAAAATTATCTACAGCAACTGTTCCTTATAGTCCTCCAAATGAGAGATGGCCGGCGGAAGTTTGAACTGCGCAGCCCTTCCGGTAGCTGATCAATTATGTTTTCCTGTCACAATGGACGACGGGGTCTGTTTTCACTGAGAAAGACATGTTGATAACGCCAAATTAAAACTTCTCTCGACTATCTAGCGTTATTTCAATACCAGTTGCTAACAATAAGTATTTATATAAATAAATAAATATATATTATTTATAAATACAATGCTCTTTTGCAAAGTAACAAGCGATTACCGTAATGGCGGCGTCCTGTCATTAAATCAGGCGGAAGTGCCTGACCAGACTAATCGATGATACATGCACAGATCTCACAAAAACAGGGCGGCCATCTCTCATTTGGAGGACAATAGAGCGCTTTTATTATTATTGTTGTTACGCTTTATTCGTTGTTTTTATCCTACTAATAAATCCCTTGCATGATGTTTCCCGTATCACCTCGTGGTCGATGCATTACTATGTCTTGGTTACTGCCTACAATTCCCTCACAAAAGAAAAAAAAATGGCGCTGTAATTATTAATCGATTAATCCTTCCAAGCATCTCAGCGACATCTGGTGCTGAACAATAGAAGTACTGTAACATGTTTGTTAATGAATGTAAACATTATTATTGTAAAAAAACTGTTTGCTGTACATTATTGCAATTCCTTACACCATTGACGTGCATATATTATTACTGTAAATTTAAATATTTACCTATTATTTTTTAATTATCAATTTTACTTATTAATTGGTTTATTTTGTTCGTATTTTGAATAATTGCTGCCACATAGACTTCCTGGCATGATTAAGAGTATGGCTAATTCCCTTTTTTGACAAACTTTTTTTGATGAAACATGTACCAGAACTTTTTCAAGTAAAAGGGAGGACAATACGTAAAATGTCGCTTCTTTTAGGCTGGTATAGCAGACGTGTAGATACCTAATCTCACTTTATCTGTGTTTTCGGCTCGAAATTCAACTCGGGAGATATTACGGCTAGAGACTTTTAAATTCTACGAAAACATAGACTCCATCCAGAGAATTTCAATAACGTTGAGATAATTTCGCTAACTACTTCGATAGAATGATCGCAAGACATGCATGCTAACTACGACATAGATCCATGCTTTCATTTTGTAAGAGCATCGTAACAATGACTTTTAATTAACATTGTTCATTGTTTAAGGCGATAGAAAAAAAAATCATGTAACCATGGCATTCTTAACCACTGAATACCAAAATAGTTCTATTAGAGAGATCATTCTACAATTCTGCGTGTACAGTGTTAATCTATATCAGAACTTCCTACAATTATTTTCTAAGGCAAGTTTAAGATCTATTTCTTAGAAAGGAGAAGATCTAAGAGTATATGCTTAGGTGTTTGTCGACATACACAGGGTGGCGTACATAAAACCGGCCCCAATAAACATTTCTTTTTGTATTATAATTATTATTATTTTGGGGCCGGTTTTATGCGCGTCACCCTGTATATGACGACAAAGGTACAGAACCTATTAAGCAACGAAAGATTCCCAGAATATAGGAGGTCTAACAATAGTCTTTATTAAAAAATGGCTTATTTTTTCTACGATTGCGACATCTACCTGTGTAGAAGCCATGGAATCTTTGCAGTTACACATAATCCAACGCCCACTTTATTATTTTCAATTTAACGAAAAATAATAATAATAATTATTATTATTTTAAGCGATAAATAGCGCAATGATTGCGAATGAGCATTTTATTACTATGCTATCGTTAATATCCACCTTCATTAAGTCTTCCGTCAACCTCAGCTTCTTACTATGGGAATCTATTACACGGCCATCAAAACTTCTAGAAAAGATAAGGTAAGTTTCTAGAAAGTATAGTCTTTTCTCATCTAGCTACCACAGAAGGGGAATGATTATCACAACGTAAAAGTTTGAGGAGTTTAAAAACCTTACATTTTGAAACTTAGTAGCGTTATTAAAAAATTATATGATTATGATGATTATGAAAGTGTTATTTGAAAACACGTGTTTTGGATTTGATTAAAACCTACAGTTTTAAAGTAGTCGAAAGTAAATATTGTGTTTGCCGGCGTTTTGAAAGAACAGTTTTGAAGAAAAAATTATTATATACATGAATTTTAACGTGAATTTTAACGTGTGCATTTGTTGAGAAAGCTCTGTTGTAGGAGCGAAACCGGTCCTTTGTACCTTTTTTAATGTGTAATTAATATTTTTAAACTAAATTTGTGTGTCGGCGTCTTCTTTTTAAATTATTATATATATACATATATTTTCGGCGTATAAAAAGCAGCCATTTTTTTTTTGAGATTAATTTTTTACAAAAAAAAAAAGTGCGTGTTACACTCGGGCAAATACGGTAATTAGTAGCCTATTCTAAGAAATCAATAGAGAGTGAAATAAATAAAATTGTTATATTTATTACTGATAAAGATTCATCCTATAGAATTAATACATGATTAAGCTTTTAATTTTCATAAGAAAGATTTTTACTCGTCACAAGTGAAAAATACGAGCTTTAAGTTTAATATTTTCTTTTTGTATATTTTTTTTTCTTCTTTGTGGAATTTATTCGGACTAGATTTAACAATTTATTTTAATCAATCACAAAGATAAAGTGTTTCTGTTTTGGTTAAGACGCACCTAATAAGGACGGATAAAGACATTTCGTGATTTGTCATGAATTTCTGAACCCGACTCGGTTTTCCTTCCCCAGGTTCTGTGAGACCCAGAGGACATTCAGGAAAATATCCATCAAGATACATCAGTGAGAATAATTTTCGAAATAAATCATTCGTCATAAATCTCTCTGGATAGAAGCCAATATCGGAGCAGCCAAAAAAGTGGAACCACAAGACGAACCTCCGAGAGGGTGAAGGGCGGGTGGGAGATTCCATTCTTTGAGAGTAAATTTTTCATCCGGAGCAATATCTGAAATTGCTAAAGTACAAAACGTGAGCGAAGAGACGAAGAAACAGAGCGAGAAATGATTGAATGGAATCGATACAATGTCCGTGACATTGCTTTAAGCGTTCGAATGGATTTTGTTCCTATCTTTATTTCTTGTATTCGTTTCAAATTGTAGACGTTAAATGCAAGTGAAGTCTCTAAATACAACGAATTCCTTCTGCTGTAGATAGTATCAATCGTATATTGTTGTGGGTTTAGAGATGGTGGATATTTGAGCTGGGCAGGTTTTCCCGGGGTTCTCCCGTTTCCCCTGCATTTCTCACACCATCCTTTCTCAGTCTTTTTCTCCGTCTGTCCTTCTTTCCGTGGGATAGCACAATAGATCTTTCAGGTCGCGGTGCTCGGCTGTCAAGCCATCCACGCTCATCCCATTACATTACCATTACAATAGATCTAGATTTGGAAAGATAGCCATTTTGTTAGTCTGAGGCGACAGCTTCAGCATTTCTTTCTTTCTTTATTTCTTTTATTTACGCTGTTTATATGAAAATATGGAATTACGAAAATAAAATATAGCAAAAGTCCGAAATTCCGGACTGTTCGTGGACTGGGTCAATCCGGATTTTCGGGGTTTTTTTCCGGATTTTTCCGGATTCTCAGGCAGTATCTTTTAAAATTCAAATTTAAGATAAAATAAAGAAGAGATGAGGAAATAAAAAGTATTTGAACAGTTTATTCATTCGAAACAACGAATGCTTCAGTTGAAAGAAAAACAAAGTCAACACCTGACAAAGATGTAAGCATAAACATTTTTACCATTAAAGAAAAAAATAATGCTTGAAATCATGTTTAAAAATAAGCAGTGTAAAAGAAAAATACGGAAATTACATATATCAAATAAAAATTATGTATTTTTAGTTTATTAGCGAAACATCTTAATACAAAATACAAAGTTCGAAAAACAAACAAATATTTCTTCGTTCTTTACGATTCTAGTTGCTTTCTACTGCACTTTTTTTTGGATGGAACCTTTGCAGCTTCTACTTCATCTGCTGAACTATTTGGCTCTTCTATTGCTGTCTTTAAATACTGTCCTATGATGTATCACCTTGTTTACAACTTCGACATTTTTTTTGCGATAAAATTATTATGCATCGTGTGCGCATGCTCGCTAAATTGGGTGAGTTTTCGAAGAGTCGCGATTTCTGGCATCCGGGTTTTCGAACTTTTACCGTAATATTTATAGAAAAGTTTTCCAACACTTTGAAGAAGGAAATTACGATAATTCACTGTCACTATCATTCCATTACAATAATGGACTAATTTCTAATTATATTAAAAGAGGAAGGGAAAATGTCGTAAGTGACTGATTATGAAAGTTATCACTGATAGCATCTTCCCTTCCATATTTAAAGCTGAAACAAGGAAGTGAGAACTTATGCTTTTACGAAATTGAAGATGCTTTATTCATTAAGGGCGATACTTTTTTTTCTGATCTCTTTTGGGGATACTGGTAATAAAACAGAAAGTGTGCGACATATTAGTGGAGTTTGTATGTTTGGGTTATTTTGTGTGAAGGAGTTGACAGAAAACATTTAGATTATGTTGATTTCTCTGTGTGATTAAAGCAAGGCGCACACGATGCAGCTTTTGCTTTGCAACTCGTTGCAATTAAGTTGCACAAAAAAGGTTGCAAACGACAGTCAGGGGCGCACAAGATGCAACATTCTGTGATTGGTGCTATCGTCAATTCTTCAGTAAAACACTGAGCGACAATCCCGTAATTCATTGCAAACACAACTTCCGATGTGAAAAATTCAAAAAAATCTAGGTTTTTTCAAACTCTCCGATACATTCTGCCGCATTGAATTACTGCATTTACATATAAACTGTATTTGTGTGCGAAAGAAACTCGCAATACTCTGATATTCATTGTGTATTCGCAATCCGCCCATCTGAAGCGGCGGAAATCTGTTTTAGACGCCATGTTTCCCCCTGGGCGTGACGTCACGACTGACGTGTTCCAACGCTGCACTGTGATTGGATAATTTCCATGCAGCTCCTTGCAGCTTTCGGAGTTGCACTCGACAGAAATCCTCGCCTTTGCAGCTTTTTCTGCATGCAACTCCGGTTGCAACTTTGCACAAGCAGCTCAAAAAACGCTCTAGGCCAAAAGTTGCATATGCAACTCGGCCCAAAGTTGCATCGTGTGCGCCCTGCTTAACAGTTAAATACTATGAATACGCTCAGCTATCTATCACGTAGTGAGAACTGAGCATACGATGCTGCAGGATCAATTTTACAGAATTAAGGAATGCTAAAGCCCCGCGAACACCATCCGATTTTGCACCAACTTAGTTGGCCAACTTTCAGTTTTCGAGTTGCTAGAGCCGACCTTGAGCACGTTTTTCAGCGACTTGGCAGCGATTTTAGTCGGCCGACTCGAGTTGGTTGTGCAGGACTAACTCGGGAAAGTTGGTCGGAATTACCAATCACAGGACAGCGTTGGAACATGTCGGTCATGACGTCACGCCCATGGAAAGAAAAAGCGTCCATAAACGATTATCACCGTTTGAATCGACGACAAGCGACTACACAATGAATATCAGAGTATTGCGAGTTTTTTTCATGCATAAATAAAGTTTATACTGGAATGCAGTAATTGTAAGCGGCAGAATTTATCAGAGACGTTTCAACACCTCGATTTTTTCGGATTTTCCACAGCTGTTGCGGGAAACGCATTGAATTATGGGATTGCTGCTATCGCGGCCGATTTCATTTGCGAGTTGGATGGTGTTCTAGCCTGACGAAATCGGACCAACTCGAAGTTGGCCAACTAAGTTGGTGCAAAATCGGATGGTGTTCGTTTAGCTTATGGATTTTAAAGTGAGAGTGGAGGCATAATAATCGTGGTCATATTTAAGGCCGCGGCCAGACCAAGTTCCAACGCAAACAAACGCCAACTCTGCCGAATGTGTTTGGTGTGGTTAGGGTTGGAAACGATTGGAAAGGATTGTGATGTTGATAAAATGTTGTCGTCCTCATCGGATTTAGTTTTGAATTGGACGTTGGTTGTGGTTCGGTCATTTTACGCAGCAAGGTATTGAATTGATCTTATCGTAATGGCGTCAACTGATGATAAATTATGTGCAAGTGCTGGATTTGTTGTTGTAAATGTTAAACTTAAGAACAAAAAGAAACGCGTAAACCGAGACGCTGGTGGATGACAACACCATATAAAAACAGAAGTGTGTACAACGCAAGTAATTTGCTGGATGAGCTTCGGAGTTCAACTGCAATACTATGCCAAATATCTATCTTCTTTTTTGAGAGTTTATAATTTTTATTAGTGGGATCCCATAATATAGAATTGTCCCGGTATAGTTCAATTAGTTTCAAACATAAATCATCGTCCCATTCCATATCGACAGCAGCAAAAACAGTACGTCCAACACCAGCAAATACATGCCAACGACTGAAAACGTTTTAACTCGTCCACACCGACCGAACGCAGGCCAACGCCAACAATCACTTGGTAACCGTTGGAATGCATTGGCGTGCGTTCGCCAACGCCTGTACACATCAATTCCAACGCATCCCAATATCTCTCCACATGTGCCTTGGTATGCGTTGGAGCTTCGGTCTGACCCCATCCTTAAATTGAAGCATAAATAAGCATCAGCCAAAACTTTAAGGAAATCAGCCCAGCCGTTTTTGCGTGGGACTTTGGAGTGATTTCTGAGGGGTGTTCGGAAACCAAAATAAATAAACCGACGTTTTAAGGTGGATCATAAACAAGCACTGAACCAAATTTTACGAAAATCCGTCCAGCCGTTTTAACGTGATACAAACAGATAAACTACCAAATAAAACCACCAGCCAAAAAAAGAGGAAAACTATTTCAGTGGAATAGTAAATTGAGTGGGAAAATAGAAGGAAGTTCCTGAAAGGATTTAAAAATGTTCAAATTCAATTTTTCTTTTTTTTTCCAAGTCGTGAAAACAAATAAAAAGTCTTAATGTCTCTGAATTCATTCTCAGGAAAACCGTTTTTTTTAATTTCCTATTAATCATGAATTCTCTATTCTGCAGAAGTATATTCAGAGACATTATGACTGTGAACTCAAAGAACATTAAAATGAAGAAAAAAGTCTGCTTAATTTCAATAACTGCGGAATATAAATAATAGAAATCTTCTATTAAAAAAAAGTAATGAAAAATAAAATCTTCATTTCTTACGTACGTTGTCTAAAACCAATTAATTTGAATCCTGTCAAAGCGCTGGCAAGTGGTGGATTAATAAACTGATTAATATTGTTTCTTTTAAAAACTTTTGAAGTGAGGGATTTTTTTTTGTCATATTCCCGCGTTAATTTCTTGATAAGGACTTATGGCCTTTTGTTCTTAAATATGCATATCAAGTTTCATGAAGATCTATCCAACGGTTTAAAAGCTAGTAGGGAGAGGGAAGACACGCGCAGATGTTTACACACACGCACGGATACATACACAGAGACTGATTGTTTTGATGAGTATCTGGGGGCACGGCAGTGCCCCCGCCAAGACGAGCCGAAGGCAGGAAGGGCACTGCGTACCTTTACTGGAAGTGTTTCGTCGTATTTTCGAACCCTCATAGCTTCGGCCTGGATAATACTAGAGAGCTCAAATTTTCAGGATAAGATGCAGTAAGCAGACTAATGAAATACGCTAAGTTTCATTTATTTAGCTTTTATACTTTGGATTTTATTAATAC
>JAFIDM010000179.1:22925204-22946510 GCA_023159025.1 Thereuonema tuberculata | reverse complement strand
TGAAATTAATATTATTTTCTTCGGGATATACTTAGCATCCTGGTTTAACACATATATACTGTATAGTTTTTTAGATACTTTATTTTTTTAATAATTCAGCAAAGTAACCTGCTCTCGCCTTACACAATGACAAGTGCAAATAAACACCTATATTTAGAATAATATAAGAAAGTATTTGGCATATTTAAAAAAAAAAAAATAGCAATTATTCATTGGCTTCGTTGCTCCTTTAACTCCCGTTTAATAATTGATTTATAAAATGCTATTTAAAAATTATTGCTAGAAATTAAAATCAATCTGTTAATGTTAAAACCTCTCTTAATAAATCCTATCAGAGTACAAAGTCCTACGAATGTTAGATCTTTTCAGGCGAAATTGCAGTTCACATTTTAGCTATCTTTAAGAAGTTTTCTGAAAATTTACATTGGTAAACGGGACTTGGAACATCTTTTAATAAAAAGCCAGCAATAATTCGCAAGCACATTACCCTGTAAAAAGCGTTCAATTTCAAAAACGTCGTAATGCATTCTTTTACCGTGCTCGTCGATTATTGATCACAAAATTCGGCTGTAAAGATTCCAACTTGTAAAGAAAATAGATATAATACTTACTTGTCTGTGTGCCGTTAACATACCACTTAATCTGCTGTAGAATTTTTAGCAAGTTATTAATAAAAAAAATTAATGCATTCCAAGTCACTTTTTTTAGTTTTAGGGAATGTTTCCGTGATTGTACACATATTTTCAGGAGTATATCATTCTCCGTGATGGTGCGCATATATTGCTCAAAGTTAACACCATTCTTTAATTTTATCTCGCTCAGTCTAGAAATTTTCTCTCAAATCCACTTTAAATTAATAAAATGACAATGCACAATGTCGATATAAAATTCTAATTTATAAAAAGTTAAAATACATCGTATGGAGCTTTCGGGCTCCTGTGCGGCCGCACCTCATCAACTCATCAATGTTGATGAGGAGCGGCCGCATAGGAACCTATGAAAGCTCCATACTAATTATTTTAATTTTTTATAAACTAGAATTTTATCTCGACATTCTGTGTTGGCATTTTATTAATTTAAACATTTTATCTCACATACGTTAAAAAAAAAATTTAACTTCAAATCCACTTTGTCTATTTCTTTGACAAAGTTTTTCATCCAATTCGGTGATATGAAAATGTAAAATTCAACAGAATTTATCTGAATCAACAAATGACAAGTATTTCTATCTGTTTTCCTCTGATAATATTTTTATTCTTAAAGTTTACCTTCACGTCACGACGAAGTTCCTTTGCATCTTGTATATCATTCGCATAAATAACAAAATTTAGTCATCCTGATTGCATTCTATCAGAAACCAAATAGAATGCTTAAAGTGCCGTTCACACCTGTTGGTATTTTTCATGAGATGATCCACATTCTGGTCTGTTTCTTTCTGCAGTAATTATTATAAAAGGCATTTCAGCACGTAATTACTTTACGTTGCAGAATATACCACTCCTACAGCCAAAGAAAACCCAACTTTTTCGTCAGATTCCTGTCTCTCACAAGTTGGTTCGTTTCTGCTAAATAAGACGCTTCCGATTCCAACTAGGAGCTACATACACATTTATGAAATTATTTCACACTTTTTTCGTTTTTTGTACGTCTCTCTTTAATTTATTTACAGACATTGTAAATAGTGACATTTAAAGTAGTTACTTCGCTTTCTTGGTGAATTTATTTTGTTTTGTTTTTTAAACTTCTCACAAGTTATTTTTTCAAAACATTTGTATAGGTATACTTTCGTGTCTGACTAGTCCTGGCTGATGATTCTCAAAAGGCGAAAAACAATCGATTTCAGTATGGTATTTACAAATATAAAGCTTCATTTGTTGGGTCAATTTTTAGTACAAAAATATTTTGCATTGCCTTCCAGAAGTAAACACATTGCTTCCCTTAGGCACCCAAAGTCCGAGCGAAGCCAGAGTCAGTAAATAACACAAGGTCTCATCTATTAATTAAATAAGATTACAGTCTGTGTCAAAAGAAACATTACATTAAGGAAATAGTCCTTAGGTAAAATATTAGATGTTTGGAACAGTATCCGCTTTGTAAAGCATTCAATGTCAAACTAATTATAACAATCAACAATTGTTACTATCGAAATAATAAAATAAGTTTCCTCCTGAGTGCAGTTATTGGAGGTAATTGGGAAATTTTTTATCAAGGCCGGAAATCATTTCCCAATAAAAGGGCTTTTACCAAACAACTGTCGATTTAATCCCTAAATACTTGAAAACCAGTTTTGCCAAAAAAATAAAAAAACAAAGCAAACAAACAATGAAAACATACATGAAACGTAAACAAAACAAGAAAATATATCAATCGAACTGCAATCAAGTTACTCTATATGGGTAACCCATAAATTCTTGTACATTCAATCATCATTTCACAAGTGAAAAATGACAGTTTATCTTGCCGATATATATTATTGTTTTGAAATTTTTTGAAGAGAATTAATTTTGAAATCTTTTCAGTTTTATTGAATTTATCCTTGTTATTTGTTTTTCAATTTTTGTTTAAACTCTACTCAGACTTACTAGGCGGAATATTTCAGAGTAGAAAAGGAGTATTGTATTCCCTTTCTTGCAGATTCTTACTCCACGTTGCTTTGTTGGTAGTCAGAATTAATAAGACAAAAAACATAAAATGAAGGCGCTACCAGCAATACACTGATTGGTCAACAATAAAAAGATTCCTGATTGATGCCGGACCTACGGGGTTCCCTACCCGTGTTTTTTTCTCTATTCTAATTGGTAGGAGATTACTTAAAAAGGAGGGTTCTGCAGTTAATTGTTAGCATTGATAATGAAATGCAATTTCGGCATTTCGAAACATGTATGCTCATTTTTTCTTTACAAATGTATGTTATTTGAAGTTGTGTGTATGCCATTTTATTCAGTAATAAACAAGAATTGTTTACCGAAATGTGGATGCCCTAAAATTTGCAATACGCCCTAAAAATATTTTTTTTTCTGATTCTTATAAATTCGTAGGTTTATTTATAAATAGTCATGCAATAGACTTTTTTTTTAGTTCCTTGTTTGTTATACTGGTTAGATAGTTAGCTGGGTACAACTATCCGTTTGCAAGAAGATTGTAACTAATGTGTGAAGGTGTATTAGCACTATATTCTATTAAAAAGAACATTCTCAGAACTTCCAGAACAATTATGTAAATATTTAACCTTTCAAATGATTTAGTTCTCATAAACATAATATAAATAACGAATTATTAAAGGTTAGAATTTCAAGAAATAAACAAGAACGAGGCAGAAAGGTTAAGAAACAAAAAATATTTAATAACAACTCAATTCACGTTTTGTAGAACGAAAACCAACCGACTCTGTATAATTTACAATCTATTAAACATTGTCCAAAGTGTTCACCTACTACTGATTAGTAATTTACTTCTTCAAGCCTTGCAGTTCAAGGGTCAAGTGCAGTTTTTATGAAGTTTTTATGAACACCTGTCAATTGGCTTTCAGGAGAGTTGCTATCGCCCAAGCATTCGCAGTGAAAATGATTTCATTTTTCATAGCCATTGAGTTCCTTTTTACCCAAACCTCCAGGTAATGCGGATTCTAACTAGATGTATTTCACGAACCCGACTTCCTGTTTGGGCTGCGGAGGCGTTCTACACACAGACACAGATACGGGATCCCCAATAGTTTTGCTTTTTCATTCTCCGTACCGGTCCCTAAAATGAAATGAGTTTATATATATAAAAAAAAAACAGTTTGTCATTTTGCATCTTATAATATTCATTGAATGATAAATACATGCATAACATATTGTTGGATATTTTTAAAAATACTATTTTCTTTTTCTCCCTTTTTTTTGTTTTGTTTGAGAGAATGATAAACCTAACCATGAAAGTTAGATAAAGGTGCAGCGAAGTAAAATGGAAAAAAAAATGTCAGTTCAGTTTTAAACACACAACTCAAATGAGCTGTACAATTTGCAGCATTTGGGCGGCTCTGAGAAAAGACAACTGGCGTAGACCGGATGACGGATTGTATCTCAAATCACCAGACCACGGAAAATCCAACGAGGATCCTAACTTCCGGTTTGGGCTATGGTGGGATCACACACACACACACAGAAAATCTAATAGCTGCTCCCTACAGGGTCGCGAGAAAAACAAAACAAAACAAAAACAATCGGATAAAACCAATCGATAAGGATTTGTTCTACTCCAGAGTTCACGAATCCCAAAAAAAGCCTCTCCACTGATCCTTAGGTTCAGACCCCCGAATTCAACTCAGATCAATGTGATTGAAGTACACTTTAAAATGACAGCCTCCACTTACCATGCTTTGGAAAAACATTCTTTTATCGATTGCTTATTATGTATACAAAGGATGCAGTTGCAAACCATCCAGAAACAATTACATCAGGATATTGCGTTTAACTCCCTAAAATTGGATACTGTTTTGCTTTTAAAGAATCGTAAGATTTAGTTCTGAGCATCATTAAAAGATCTTTAATAACATTGTAAGATGGAATGCAAACGATGGTTGTTGGATTAGTGAAAAAAGAATTTCCCAAGGTTTGTCCAATGGCTGCATTTGTCTTTTATTTTGGAAACTTCTTTCACCCAACGCCGCCCATTTGTTGTTTAAAGCCTGATTATTTGTACACGAACGAGTCCAACAAAGACAATAAATACCATTACTTTCCAAACCTTGATGAATTCCCTAATTAACCTCGGTTCATTTTGGGACGGACAATAAACCGGATCACTTAGTCAAAGCGCTGTTAATTTGTCCCCTGTGTCAATTTCTGTCGAATGAACAATCAACCAATGGCGAAGGGTAATTCGTTGTTGGTCTGTGCCTAAGGTCACCAACTCAACAAAATTCAATAACATTTTTTTGCGTCAGTTTTTTGTTCCAAATAAAGCTTTCTAGTTTCACATTTCTACCAATTAAAGTTGGAGTTTTTTGTTTTTTTTCTTTTTTAAAAGTGCCAAAAAGGTACCTGTTGAAATTTGTATGAAATAGAACACTATGTTTGGGTAAGTATTCTAATATTTTTAAGATTTACTCAAACGATGAGGTTTTAAACAACTGTGCTTGAAGTTTATCTTTAAGAGGTAAGTGTTAGTCGTTCTTGCCCACCCTCTCGAAGCTGGAATGCATATCTTGTTTTATTATCTTCTGAACAAACTGTACAGACATCAACTCTGCACGAACATTCTTTCCAAGTAGCGAAGTAGAGGCTAGTTAAGACCTTCTAAATCCATACAACAAAGACTGTCGACCAAATATTGGCAATTGCCTGGTATTGTTGTGTATTAGTTTGGCCAAGAGATATTAACAATCTGTGTAACATGGGAATACCTTCGAATATGTTTCATTTTTATACTGCGAGAAATTACCTAAGAGTTTGACCTTTTAATGGCTATAACTATATGACTTAAGCTTCAAGTATAGTTTGGCCGGGAAGTTCCCGTCCCCTTAATTGGTAGTCGTATTTTAAGAAAATACTTACAAATTAAGTGCCCAATTCGTCTGTGTGTTCGCCATCATACTGTACACACAAGTTCACACGCCGCCAAGTCCTACTTAACATTTTTTGGAGCATGTCCGGTGTAGTAATGGTTCTCAATTGCATTGCGCAATTCTTCATTTATAACATAACGACGTTCAGACTCTTAGGTCTTGATGATTCCCCACTATGAGTTGTCAGGCGTTTTGAGGTCAGGACTTCGTGGTGGCCATTTCAATGGAGCTGGAGACGCTGGAGTACCTCGACCAATCCAGCGTCTTGGAAAATGTTTCCGCACAGTAAGAGCGAAGTGAGCAGGTGCCAAGTCCTGCTGCAGCCATACGCGTTCCATGATACCTACGTCTTAAAGGCTGTGAGATTAACCATGTTTGAAACATGTGTAAATAAATTTCGCCATTAACATGACCATCAAAAAAATATGGTCCAAACAAATACAATAATACTACATAGTAGGGTGTACGGGTGTACAAATTGAATTGAATGAATAGTCTTACTGAGTAACTAAAAGCATTTGGTTTTTGCCTTTCTTTAATTTACATTAATGTGCTTCTTTGCCCCTTATACTTCTATATCCAACAAATTTACAGTAGCAAATATCCCAACAATATATTAATCCTTTCAAATCTACTTTAGGTTTTGAAAACGATACCCCAATCTCCTTTACGTTCGTTACTATGTTAGAATATTCGTCAAAGTTTTACATTAAATATCCATAGGTGATTTTCTGACGACACCAGATCCTTTGAAAGTTCACTAATAGATGGAAAGTACAGAGGACAAACCCTGAGTCGTGGAGTTCAGTAAGTCCTAGATGCATATCTCCAAATATTACAATTATACGAGTAGGAAATATTTCGAAACTTGATTTCCCTGACAGCATCACTTCTTGTCTTCCAAATACATTCGTGGGTATTCTGCATAATTCCTAGCATACGTAGCCTACACAGAAAAATACATGGAATTAGTAGGTCAGAGTCGAGAACATTCTTCTGTAAACCCCATGTAGCTCTTTCAGAAATGAATTGCGGCTCTGAACCTTTCCACTAACCCGGAATTTAGTCTTTTCTTTTGTTATTTGGTATAATCTTTTATTGTGCTTTTTTTTTATGGTTGAGGAGAATATCTGTAGCTCTGTGTTTTTTTTTTTTGAATTATTCAGGCATTTAAATTTTTTTTCATTTATAACACATGGTTTTGTTGCTTTCTTTAATGCCTTCATTAAATTCCTTTTGTGCCTAGCGGAATGCAAGACAAGGAATAATTGTATTTTGTATTGTTGTTTATTTTTGGTTAGGTTTCTTCGGGGGAAGGTCCCGCTCTCAGGAGCGAGATTCGGGATCCTTAACCTTTCTTAACCTTCTGAGTCTGTCTTCGTAGAGTTTGGCTAGCTGACGAGTCCTAAAAAAGACGAAACGGTCCGTCCCAGTCTCTTCCCTGTGACAGCTCAGGGTGAGAAATTCCTTCTTTTAGCTTATATCCTACTTTGTTATCTTTTTTTGACTTTTGGCAAAGGCGAAGAAAAAAAAATATGAGATAATTTACGCTAAAGAATAAGAATTATTAGCCAATCTGTATTTAAGATAAACAGGTATTTCCCGTATGAGCTTTCATAGAGCATCGAAGGGTATATGCTCCGACGTTTCGATGAGCATCGAGATTTATGTAGAGTTAGATTAAGAACTCCAATATAATGTAGGGACTGTCCGTATTTCTTTTCTTTTTGTTTTCACCAATAATATAAAAGTAGGTTAGTTTCAAACATATTTCAGTTAAATGAGTTGTCGTCTGAAGCACTGACAATATTTCATCCATTTCAAAAGTACAGATTTTTCCTTAATAAAAAAAAAAAAGAATAAGGCTAATTACGATAATATATTATATCTTAAATTATCCTTATTATTATTATTCAGATATATTTAGGCCACATAAGGTGTATGGATGATGGAATTGATTTCGGTCAAAATTCAATAAAATCTAATTAAAAAAAAATAAAAAAAAATAAAGAAAATATTTAAGAAAAAATTTGTTAATTTTTAACAACTTTAATTCTGATTAATTTAAATTTTTAACATCTACAATTTTTAATTTGTTTTCATCAATTTTTTGTAACTTTTATTACAGAATTATTATTGTGTTGTTGTTTTTATTTTTGTATTCTTAGTAACATTGTTATATTAACTCAGATAATAACAATATGAAATCACCACGGGATAATAAACAAGTGAATACAATTTTGTGCTAAAGCATAAATTTAAGGGCGACCCATAATAATATAAAAATTTTAAAAATAATAATTAACAAGGTAGGGATAGCGATTAGTAAACCAATTACAATGCTTCGCAACGTCTTCTGATACGTAGAAGAAAATATAATTGATATTGCTTTAATTTCCTTATTATTATAAATGTGATTGTTGCAAATGCAAAAGGCGCAATTGTTGCAATTATTGTGTTTGTTGTAGAGCTTATAAATGTGATTGTTGCGCATGCAGAAGACGCAATTGTTGCGATTGTTGTGATTGTTGCTAATGATACTTGTCCACAGACGGACAGACAAAACGGTATTAGTGTTCTGATTACTAATCAGAAGACTAAAAAACGGAAGTACATTAACTTAAGGAAAAATAAAAAAAAAGTTAGGAAAAAATGAAAAAAAGGTAGGAAAATAAAAAGAAAAAAACCAAAAAACCACGCTGACATTGAGAGAAAAAGCCCAAAACAAAATGCGGATTCGAACCGAAAACCTTCAATATATGAGTCCACGATCTTCAGCAAATATCTTGAACATGGAGGCGTTGGCCCCTGAAAATACCCTATTTCTACGATGTTTGGGTGAACACGAAACATCCGTTTTTCATTCCGACCATCCGTTCGGGAGTGGTTAGGGGTGGATAGACACCGACGGACGGACAGAACAAACGCAATAGCCATCCATTTGGGTCGCTATCACAATAGATCCCAAATGGATCGCTAAAAATATATATTAAAAAAGTGAAAACTATTGTATCACATACAGAAGAAAAAGAATGATTAATGATAGAATCTTGTATCACTAATCAATTTGCATGTATTAATAAAAATAAATTTTTAAAAGCCAGCTATATAACATTTGGATGGTTCAAAAATTATTTTAAAAATAAAGAACGATTTTTATAATGTAAATTTGGAGTAAATTTCAAATTGAATATGAATTGTCAGTAAATAGTATTGTAAATACGGACGGTTCATGTATTACATAAGATATAAACAACCTCTACTCTTACATTAGTATTTAAAAATATTTATTTTAAAATACATATAGCAAATTTTCGGGAACGTCTGCTTTCCCTTTCTCAAGTCTTGAATAAATGGGAATTTAGAATTAATTTACAAATAATCAACTAAAAGGGTTTAGCCGTCAACAAAATATAAAGACATGGTAAGTAAACAAACTTATTATATAATTCTCACGTAATCTTCCTTAGTTTATTGTTAAAATTCTTTTTTCGTAACTTATTAATGTAGGCTTGAAAAAGAAGAGACAATTTTTTTCTCTTCGAAAATTTTTGCGTTTTCAATAAATGAAACATTTATTTGTGTTAATTATGTTGATGCTTAATATTAAAACAAACTTATTGTTGTTACAAACATAAATCATGTCAGCATTTACAACAAAAGGTAAAAAATATAAAGGTAATAAATATTTTTAAATACTAATGGAAGAATAGAAGTCGTTTATATCTTATGTAAGTATAATCAAAGATGAAACGGAGAAAGATTTTTGAAGAATTTGGTGGTTCCTGTATTGTTGGTACGTGTTGTATTGTATTGTAAACAGGGACGGACGGTCCATATATTGTTTGTAGGGGTTGTATTATTAAGTTTTAAATGTATCATAACGAATTCTGTAGGAAGAAGAAAGAATTTCACCTGAAGAAGTTTTCTATCGAAGAAAACGAAATATCGTGATTAAAGAAAGGAATTTTAAGAAGACATTTTTGTTATATTGTGTATATTACGAAAGTTATTTGTTGGTACAAATATAATGTATTATAACAAAAGCTAACATAAACCAGCTCAATAATGATGAAATCTAAAACGAAGAAGTTAAAAGCTTAGAGAGAGCAGATCATGAGTTTACAAATTATACTACGTATAAAATAATAGCCGTGCTGGTGTGGCCGTGCGGTCTAGACGGCGGTCTGCCGTTGTGGCCAGTGCGCCAGTACTCGGGTTCGAATCCCGGTAGTGGCATGGATATTTCTTTCTTCTTCTGTTTCTCCTTCAGTCCGTTTCCACCTATTCCCCTGGCAGTTAGGGTTAAAATGCATCTCCCAACCCGCAGTTGCAAGTCAGCGTGGGAGATTAGACTTTCATCCCCCGAGACAGTGAGCCGTCTGAGGGAGGCCTTTGTCCTGTAGTGGGCTGTTAAAGGCTGTTAGATAGATAGTTAGATAAAATAATCATTATTTAAGAATATTTTCTTCAGAAAACGCATTTCTCTCGCTGTCAGCAGATGTTGTATTAAACCATTTAAAAGGACCATAGAAAAAGAATTCGCATCAGTGGACTCATTAATTTTCACCAATGTTCGCAATGCCACGTATCTTCGAGTAGCATCAATGCTTCTTCTTACGCCAATGCCATTGTATTGTATATTTAAGATTGTACATTGTGACTTATTCCTTTACGTATCAGCATAGAAATTTATCTTTTCAATTATTTTCCTTACGGTTTTTTAAATTTTTATTCTTAAATTGTAAAATTCAGTTTAAAAAAAAATATTATCTAATTTAATTTAGTTAAAAAGATTAAGCGAAAAATATATATTTGACTATTGCCTTAAGTAAATTATTAATGTGTATAAAATGTATAAGTTAAAAATGCTGAAGTCAACACACAGGACTAATTAAAAAAAACATTAAAAATACAACGAGTTTCGTCTCGGCTGGCGGGACATTGACGAGTAACAAACACAAGATTAAAAAATTAAGTTTCTCCATATATCATTTAATTTCCCGTGGAACATTAACAACACATAGATAATGCATTATAATTAGAAATACAATTTTTTTTATAAAATGAACCATTTGAACTAAACACGAAAACACAGTAAAAATAAAATGTAAATCCTCTCAAAATGCAAAAACTTACAAATTTGAAAATGACTTTAATATGATCAATTTAGTAAATGAATTTTGCTTCCTTAAAGTACAAAAACTTAAGAAACAACCTAGAAAAATAACCGAGTACAAAACAAACACAAAAAAATAGTTTGTTTTATTATTGTTTATTTCGCTTACTTCTGCTTATTTATTTGAAGCTTATTCAATGTTTTAGTGGTTAAGTAACCATTATTTTTAACCAAATCCTTAACTAGACTGCTGGCTCATTTTAACTACCCATAATTTCTTTTAATCGAGTTAGTAGTTTGAAAAGAGCAAATGTCGATTAATAAGTTATTCATATGATTTAAGAAACCGAAGGAATTTTGAATAACAACTTCAGATATCCCGAACTCTTCTAATAAAATGTAGTTTTCGTTTTTAAGTAAATATATGATACCCGGTATACGATATAATTTAAGAAAGAAATATCCGAGAGAATATATCCTTTGCTACACCATAAGAAATGTTTTGCAGGTGAGCCCACACATTGATCGGGGGATGCTATTTTTGTTGGTTTTGTTGGAAACAAACAAATTTAGCACCCCCAGATCAATTCAGTTGGAATATTTGGGTTGATTATGAATATATTGATCCTTAGCCATGCCCCTACACGTGGTTTGAAATTCCCACGAATTTATAATCAGCATTTATATTCAGGGATGGCGTTTGGGGACGTACGTTCCAATATGAATACGGTTTGTTTTTGCGTATCTGACCTACCTTTAAAGTTTGTACAGGGAATTTTGAATCGTCCTGTATATATATATATATATATATATATATATATATATATATGTATATGAAGAGAGAGATAATATTTATTATTATATAATTTATAAACGACTACATCAACATTTACTTATATTTACCTATATAACTGTGAAGTACAATAAAAGTTTCTATGTTATTATAGACTAAAATTTAAAAAAAACTATTTAATTATTTACTACACTTATTGTATTAATAATTTATTATGAATACATTTTACAAAATCAGTTCGTAAGGTGAAGTTAAGGTTAAGGCTAAAACTTTAAATTTGTACACATCATGCAGAAGGTTGCCAGCCTAGTAACGATGCCTGCTATTGTTTGAAGCTTTAATTACGATACGATTCAAGCTGAAGAAAAGACAAAATTTTAATTTTCTGTACAGCAGGTCGCGAATTCTCTCTTTTTTCTACTGTAGTCGCAGATCCGTATTGAAATCAACCATAATCAATATAACAAATTTTTAGAATAATAGAAATATTTATTTAAACTCCCGGCAATAAAAGATTGGGGTTTTTCTTGTACGATCGTATTTTCGTTGTCATTTAAGTTAAAGCACCTCCTGTAGATTGTAAAATTACTGTTTTGCAGCCTCGAGCAAATGAAAGTTCCGTAACGAAATTCCTCTTAAAAACAAAAAGATAATTACCTACAAAATGCATAAATTAGCCCATTCAACATTTTTCATAAACACTAGACTTCTAAAAGAAATATTTATATATTTTATTTTGCGTTCAATAATATTTTTTCAAGCGGTGAATTATTGAATAAGCACTGTAGTAGTTACTGAAAGACAAGAAAAGAAAAAAAACCCAACAATTCTGGATGTAGGCTTTTCTGAAGACATTTTCCATCATTCCAGATTTGATCAAACAGCTATGTCTTCATGTTTCTTCTTTTTTAAAGTGAAATATTCAGATAATTTATTTTTGGAGAGAGATTGTTTGCTATTTGAAATGAATACAGGCTTTTAATATAAAATAATAGAAATGGAAGAATTTCGACAATGTTACGTAAATGATTTTACATAATATCCGACTGAATCATATTATGTAATCTTGAAATATCATTTTATGTCAAGGCCAGATACAATCCTAAGATGAGAGGTTTTCAGTTTTTCGAATAATAGATATCAAATAATTTCTAAAACAGAAATCATTTATTATTATTATTATTTATTTTAAATGAAACTGTCCTGCATTATTTCAGATTACTGTTCAGGTTCTTGAAGCAATAGGCATACTATTGATTTTGCCAACTACAATCCCTTAGAGAATCTCGAATTCCGTGTTTAGTACATATTTGTAACTTGGGTTGAAATATTGCAATACCATACTGTGACCTCTGGACAGGACCGGAAGAAGATATTTCGGCGTCCAGGCAGATGGGTGTCGGCGGCATTCTTTAATATAAGTAAAAAAGTCGTGGCGTTTATTTTAGGAACATTGATGATGTGTTGTGATATACATTATATTCTGGAGGCACTTGACAGCTCCATATATGGTGAACGATTGAGCATTTGTTAGTCCGCGTAGTTCCGTTTACTGGTTTTGAACATGGCGGCTGCTAAAAACAGATCTTTGTTCGTTTGTGCCAACAATCCTTTGGAATGTTTATTGTTTATTATAATAAATATAAAACGTTTTAGCGTGAGGACGAATACGATGTAAACTACGAGAGCAACCTACAGAAGCGACCAACCCCAGTGAAGAACGGAAACGATAACGATTGGTTGGCTGTGATCACGTGCCTCCACAGATATAGTGAACGGACTGTAGTTAAATTAATTTTTTTGACATCCAATTTGGCGCCGGGCCCCTCCCTTACAGCTCGCTCCGTAATACAGCGCTGTATGGAGATGCTCTATTTTGAAATGTCTAATGTAGCTACTTAAAAAAAATCGATTGTTTTGAACACATTTCAGTATTATATTAAAGAATACTTGATGTTTTCTTAGTCTTACATTATTTTTTTTTTTCATTTATTTATTTTATTCAGACTTCTTTGTGAAAATTATCTTAATTGCAAATGCCGATTATACCATACAAATTTAGAATCAATATATATGGATATTGTATAAATATAGAGAAAAAAAAACTTTAAAAATATCAGCATATAATTTATAAAAAATTGAACTAGGAATAAGACATAAGATTATATTTTTAATAATACAATCTTATAACTAAAAGTTTTTATTTTTTATTTTTGTTAATGCAAGTAGAATTTTTGAAGTTATTGAATAATCGTGTTGTTTCATTGAACGTAAAATAATTAAAATTCTTTTTTAGATAAAAATTTGCTTTCCTGATGGTAAGAGAAATAAAATATCGACAAAAACTACCAACACGCACAAATTTTACACAGCACGAAAAGGATTCGCACCCTGAGCTGTCACCGGGAAGAGACTGGGACGGACCGTTTCGTCCTTTTTAGGACTCATCAGCCAGCCAAACTCCACCGTTGACAGACTCACAAGGTGCGAAAGGATCCCGGGTCTCCCAAGAGCAGGACCTACCCCCGAAGAAACCCAAAATAAAAATTAACAAATTTTAAAAATACAAAATTTCCTTGGCCTGCAACTCGCAAGGCACAAAAGGAATTCTCTCACCTTATGATTATTATGTCCTTTTGATGGTATTGTTGAAATCAAATTGTAGTTCGGACATGGTCTTTATTAAGATCATGGCTGGAGTTGATTAGAGTTGCATCAACTGGACATCCAAAATGCATATAAAAATATATATAGTGTATCTAGGGCCTGTATATGTATATATATATTTATTATCCTGCTGAATATAGACAGTCCATTGCAAAAACAAAACAAAAAAAAAGTACCTTAATTTGAGCTTTAATCGGATTTTGTGTATGAAAACTATTAGTTTTCCTATTTGTTTAATATTCTTCGGAAAATTTAAAGCCTAAAAATTTAATTCCAAATTTTGACGAAAGAGAGCGTTAACTGTTGAATTGCCCCATACTCAGCTTTTGAATCTCATTTTTTTAAAAAAATTATTATTTAAAATTATTTAACTTCAATTCTCATTAAACTTGCAATGTGTAAAATGACGACTTACACAATTGATGTTGACTTTATTTTCAAATTTCGTCATTCGACCTTTTCTTTTTGGTAATGTTGGCTTTTGATTTTTTGAATGCATTAAAAATCAATCAATGAACTGATGAATGGGCAGATATAACTGTAAGATAATTTTGTCAAAATACCTTAAATTGTTTAAATTTTATGATACTACTGTTTGTTTTTGTTTACGAGAACCTTCAGCGCTTTTGCGCATGCGTCTGGTCTCCTTCAATTTCATCAAAACAGGGGTGAGGAGAAATAAAGAGGAGGTATTTACTTTTTATCAGTGTTAGCTTACTAGTAATTGCGTTCTATTTGCGCTTTTCGGGAAAGAATTACGGAAAATTATTGTTTTTGTTTTTTTTTTTGTGGAGGAGAAAATTCATGTGCATGTTACGAAAAAAAAAAAACAGGTCTTAGGAAAGTGCCCATCGCAGCGTATCACCCCTCTGCGGAGTAGAATCGTCCACGAGTGGCGGGCCTGGCTTTCAAAAACGAACAGTACTACCATTATTAGACTTATCCCCTTTCTTTAAACTACATTAGACAATAAAAAAGTTTAGTCAACAAAATAAATAATATATCAATATTTTTTTAGGCTCTCTGGATAATTGATCACAAACGCTTTCTTCCAAGCCGGTTTTCGCAAATGCGGGTCCGATTAGAACCAAAACCAACCAATAAAAAAAAAAACGTAGTTGTTAAGGAATCTATTTTGCCGCCCTCTTGCACCCACCTAGATACGTTACTGATCGAAGTAAAGCCGATTTTTCCGGGGAAACAAAAAACAAAAAACATGGGAGTTCACTTTGGTTCCGTCCCCTGCAATTTTTTTTCCTCTTTCTTAATCTTATAATGAGAAAGAAAAAGACAAATCATGAGAAAAGAAATCGAGGAAAATCTAAAGAAAATAAAAACGTAATCCTTCTCTCTGTTTAAGTGTTCCTGTTTTTATAGGTAAATTCTTTTAGGCTAATAAATAAAGATTAAAGCCATAAAATACCAACACGTCCTCTCATAAACTGTTATTGTTTCTTGAATGGTTTGATTTTAAATGTATTTTTTTTTTATTTAACTTAACAGAAAAAGAAATAGTAACCATAAATAGTTATTGAGAAAGATAGAGTCTAACAGATGGATTTTGACGATCTCGTATTTTCGTGATTTCACGTAATTTACGCGAGAATAGTCTCTATCCATGTCTTCTCACAAAATATTTAAATATTTAAATGAATTATAATACGGGGAAATGCATGAGACTTTTACTACATTTTAATATAGTTTTCGTAAATTGAAAACAGTCAATTAACAAACAATAAATTCATTAGGTAGCAATTTCCTGGTGCCAGACATTGAAAAAAAAACGAAATTTCTTTGAGACCTGCTGAAGAGGCTAATGGCCAAATCTCATGCAAACGTGATCATCAACATCCATCTGTTAGACAGCAAACACACCTTCGATTATGACGAACGATTATAACGATTATGTAGTTTTATAAAAATAATCTTTTTTATATAATGAATTGAAAAACAACGGAAGTCTAATGGAATCACGTCAATGTGACAACATTAGTGTTTTAGAATTAGGGAGAATCACATTTTGATTTTTATATCTCTGTGGTTTCAAAATTTGAGAATAAAATGTTAAATGGAATAAGCCAGGTTTATTCCTTTAATATATTAATTTCACTACATAATTGGACTCATTTGTAAGAAGCTCAGAGCCAACACACAACACCGTCGTAATCCCAGCAACTCGGAAACTAAATATTTGTGGTTAAAATGTTATGATAAGCGAAGAACAATTACAGAATATTAAGCTCCGCGAATCGAAAATACTTTACTCTATGATAAAGAAGACATTAGGGAATAATTTTTAAAAATAATGTGCAGTTTTGAGAGATAAAAAATCATTTCCAAATAATAATTCTTCTAATAAATAAATAAATAAATAAATAAATAAATAAATAAATAAATATAGAGAATAAACGATTAACATGCACAAATTAAAATTAGAGGTATATTTAAAACGTGTAAAAGTGATACATGATTAATTTCTACTGCTGCATGCAGTCCTTATCAAATATGTATAAACAATAAAAATCTCACAATATATACAAAAAGGTGGGTCGTCAAATAAATAAATAATATTGTTCAATACTATTTGCCGTAGTAATAGTAATACTAATATCAAATTGATTGATTAGATATAATTCCATAACAGCAACTACGGCTATGCTATGCCAGGAAAGATCAAAAGAATAAACAAATTTCGAATATAACTATAAAAATCCAACTATACAGCAATAAAAAGAGATAAGATGTTAGATGGATAAAAAAAGCAAGAGTAAAAATTTGAAGCCGTAGTCATGGTAACAATAAATAATGTACAAATTACAATAATTATCATTATAAGCAGTGCAGGAACTTCAAAATTTTGCTCTATTTTTATTATATTTTTATTTTGTTGTTGTTAGGGAGAAGAAACGTTTTCAACTATTCCAATTTTTAACAGGTAAACAAGACATTAACTTTGAATTTATATAAAAAAAAATCGCTTACTTATAATTCCAATTTCCGGTAGCCATTTTGAAAATTTTTCCTTCGTAGTTGAAAAAGAATAATAGTAATAACATATCTTATTCTGTTGTATCTGAAGTTCAAATATTATTAATTTTTTTTTATTTTTTTAAATATCTCAATGTATGTTTTATAAAACTGAACTAATATTTCTCCTCAATCTGATAGAAGTAATGAAAGAAATCAGGAACGGAAAATGAAATTTGAAGGACGAAGAATCAAAGAAAATATATTGTAAACAAATAAACGAAGTAATTCAATGATTCTAGACTTTTCTTTAGTAGTTGATTTGGAATATCTTAATTCTGATCAATTTACTTCTTACTTCCTGCTTCCATTTTCCCAAATACCAAATAATTAACTTCCGGCTTGTTCATTTTATATCCTAGGAAATTAAAGAGGAAATAGAATGAATTAGATCAAAACAGAAAATAGAAATCACTGGATTTTAATCTTTATCCAAACAGAAATAAAGATTGGATTAGAAATAGCGGATTAGAAAACAATTAAAATATATTATTAATTACTTTTTTTATTTGTTCACTGTGATAAATAAATAATAAATTCATTTCATTTACTTATTTGATACAGTTCCATTATTCTAATTCGTTTGTTTAAAAAAATGAATTCTATAGATGATATTATATTGTATTTTAAATAGCATTTTCTAGGAAAAATATTCATAAATTTCAATCATTATTGGAGAATATTATTGTGAATTGAACGTAAAACTAATATCCAGTACGCGTTTAGATAAAGGCTACAAAAATTGTCAGTGTACTTGATTAATTAATTAATTATAGGTTAAATAAAATCAGTCAGGAGCCACAGTTAAGTTAAAATCATTAAAAGCATATTCATAAAACTAAAAATATAAAAGGACAGTTTTATATGTTTTCAATATATCATTTTATATTATCATTTTATATTAAAATATCATTTTATAAAGTTTTCTGGTAGGCTACATTAATTCAATTGCAAATTATGAAAGTTTCAGTTATGAACACAATCTAGAAATCATTATAATAATACGAATATAAATTAAGATTAATAAGATTAATAATTATAATATTATAATTTATAGATTTTTAATACCAATATTAATATTAATTTATATGTGTATTATTATTATTATTTTAATTCATTTTTATTTGAAAAAATTATTTAATTTTTTTTAAAAACAAGCGATTGAGTTTATATTTTTTAATAACTAATTACATATAATTTTCTTGATATTTGTCAAGATTTATTGCGGGAAACATTTGTAAAGTGCAGAAATAAAATCCAGTAAAGATTTGAAAGGTTTACGTCTTGAATATTTATTGAAATAATTAGATAGCTTCATTAGGAAAACTTAGAAACACTTAACGTAAGTGTTTAACACTTTAAGTGTTAAACGTAAGGAGTTAATTGATCTGCCTCTAATCCTTAACATCAAGATGGGGCAAGATTCAATGACATTATGATCTTTCGAACTTTTTTTTTTCTGTTTTTTGTTTTGTTTTTAGTAATCAAATTTTGTGAAATTTCTTTTCGTTTTTTAAATTAATTTTCACTACGAAAGGAGATGAATACGAGAATGATTCGTATTCTAACTTCAGATTAGCTGGCTCTTTGAAAATACAGGTTACGATGCTATAACAATGACGTACATTTTCTTTCTAATGAAAATGAACAGTCATACACAAAAGGTATGTTTACAATGACCTAATAAAAATGCATGTATCAAAATCATTGTTCGGGCACAAGAAAAGCGAATTAGAATAATTGTGAGATACAGGAAAATCGGATTTTAAATCCTTATCATAACTATTTTGGAAACGTTGTTCCCATGTTAGATCCTTGCGGAAACCCTATTCGTGGACAGAAACATATCAATAGTCTGGCTACAATTCATCCGTGTATTCATAAAGACTCTCGTGGTTGATAAAAGAGAATGCCGACTGTTGATTAAGAGGAGTGATTATTGTGTGTGTTTTCATTGGCTAATTGAAGCCTGCACTTTCGTCCTTGATATCCGGAAACCAAGAGAGAACTTCGAATCTTATCTGGGAATCCCTAGAATACATAGATAATCTCGGTCGCTCATTATCTGTTTCTGCTTCGATGGACAGAGTTCGTTTGGTTAATAAGGAACCTGTATTTAGACTTTCTCGCTAAAGAGAAAAAAGATAAAGTTCGCAGTTCTTTATTTTTTTTACGAACAAACCCGTATATTGCAAGCTATATCCAAAAGTGATTTAGAACGTGTATAATCATAACCAAAAATAATGTGCAAAACAATTTAATTTTTAATTTAAATGTATTGTTTATTGAAAAACAAAATTAAGTAAGGAAAATATGTAAACAAATTCCTCATGAATAAGGTAACATTATTAAGCTTCTTTAATTCCACAAATTCTTCGTTACTTGTACAATATTTCGGAGGTCTAATCGGCCCTCCTTTCTCAAGCTTTATATCATAAATGGGAAAAGAAATCCATTATCTCTTCTTCCCAATCAAATAAAAACAACTATAAATAAATAGCAATCAAGAAATTGGAATTCTAATAGACTACAACCAAATAAAAAGTGATATGCTCCGTAATGCACGTAATTTTATTCAGCGATATGGGCATTTATTTGGAATAATGCTTCGTGCATTACGGAGCATATCACGTTTTATTTTGATGGTATTAGAATTCCAATTTGATTGTTATTTATTTAGTTGTTTTTAGTAGATTGGGAAGAAGAGTTGATAGTTTTTCTATTCCCATTTATTAAGTAAAGCTTGAGAAAGGAGGGCCGATTAGGCCACCGAAATATTGTGTAAGTAACGAAGAATTTGTGGAATTAACGAAGTTTAATAAAGAAAAATATCCTTATATTTTATACAACTCTCTTTTAATAAGATTTTTTTTTCAATTGTGGAATAAATAACTGACCAAAAAAAAAATTCCTAAAAAAATATGGAATAATACGGTGATCATCCGATTCCAACTTCATCCCAATGGCTGTTGGATCCTATATCTCCAATATTTCCGAAAAGGCCAGCACGACCTATTAAATGACTTTCTTTAATTTTTTTTTTTGACATTTACAGATCTATTTTAATAATGAATACAACTGAAATTTTTATATATCATAATATAGTTTAATAACAATGTTTATTACTAATATTACATACTCAATTTTTTACATTTCAAATTCGAGACGAATTACTGCGTTTTATAAAAAAAAAATTGCAATTTATGAAAATTATTATAGAAATGCCTCAATTTTATAATAATAAGTTCTTCGAATCTTTCATTATTTTAATAAAAAGTTTAAATGTTTTTATAAGAGATATTTATATCATGTACTAACGAATAGCTTTGTTGGGTGGATATCTTTATTCCTATGTAGAAATGACTATGAATTGAGATTGAAATTTGGTTTCTGAAGTAAAAGAAAAAATGTATGATTCGGAATCGAAAAGTTAAAAGTCGGACCCCATTTCACCCACATATAGGATGTTTTACAAGCGACCTTTGTTGGCAGCGTCTCAGCGTCTATTTGAGAGGCATTAGACGCTGGGGTGGGGGTTTCTTCGGCACTTGGCGTTTTTTTTTCCCCTCTTCCCGCTTTCACTTTTCCATTTCTTATCAACTTGAAAACAGTTGGTAGGAGAGTGTTGGAAAGCAGTGTGACCGAACGTTGACAGAAGTTGTAAATTACAGCTCGGCACCGACATGGAATCGTAGGATTTCGACACGAATTATGAGCCATTTGGTGACAGATGATGTCGACGAAAATCATCAGGTTTACGACGAAGAACAGAGGAAGGATTTCATTGCTCTCTGAGAAAAGAGCGAGTGCAGCAGGCGAATTATTTCGTTTCCTTTTGAATTTCTTAGTGGTTTGCAATCTTTATTTCATCCTTTCCTCTTCTCTCCTCCTTCCCTCCCTTTTTTTTTTTATCTTCTCTGTCTGATCTTTCAAATGTTAGAGAAAAAAAACAACTCGGAAATTTAGACAATAAAGAAAAAAAGAGATCTTCATAGTTTTTCAGATTAGCTCTTTTTTTTTCAGATTTCCTAAAGAATTGTCTCATTATTTTTCACTGTAATTAAAGAAACTATTCAGGGATGATTATTTTAGCATTTTTTACATTATGTTACGTTTACCAATATAGTAATAATGTAAAAAATGCTGAAATAA
>JAFIDM010000179.1:22885453-22925194 GCA_023159025.1 Thereuonema tuberculata | reverse complement strand
TGTAAAAAATGCTGAAATAATTATCCTGAATAGTTTCTTTAATGTTATGTTAACCAATATAGTAATAATGTAAAAAATGCTGAAATAATTATCCCTGAATAGTTTCTGTAATGTTACGTTTACCAAAAGAATGCAAAAGATGGACGCTATAGATTGTCGAAAGTACTTACAATACTTACTTATCCATTATTAGAATTTGCACTGCCGCAATATTCTAATAAATAATACAGGACGTATCGTAAACCAGTCCTTATTTTGAAATTACAATAACTTCTTAGTTTAATATCATAAACCATTATTTCAAAACTTAAAAGAGTTCATTAAGTATAGAATTCAATCTAGACTCCTTCCCACGCGCTTTAGTAACCTTCTAGGCACGTCATCAACTGCCTCCTGCAACATGGGTAAATTACGGATTATTTCCTTAATTCTTTCTTCAAGTGCATGAAGATTGTGAGGTTTTGTTTTATAAACTTGTTTTGTAAGATCTGAAATTTTCCGGAGATGCATTGGAAGGCGTGGATCCTATGACTGCGCTCTGTTCGCAGTCCAGATCTCACGCCTTGTGACTTTTTTGTTTTTGGAGTATTGATTTACGATTTTAAATTTTTAAAAATTATTGTAATTTTTCAAATAGGGATTAACTTATCGTGCACCTTATAATTATTTACTCCACCAATGAAAGTTTTATTTCTGTTATTCGAAATATTTCGGTTTTTCCGATGGTTCACAGTTCTAGAATATAGAGGAAAATCGTGACCTAAAATTTATAAACCTAAAAATAAAATTTGAATCTTGATTAGTAAAGAAAAAATAGTTACAATAGTTGCATTTTTCCCAGCTTATTGTAAAAGAAATTTGTCGCCTAATCTTAACAACAAAAGAAGAAATATGTTCCTAGATACGGCAGTTGAATTCGCTTAAAAAAATTAAATTTAATGATTTTAATTAATATTCTTCTTAATTGCAATAAATTTTAGAAGGTTTTTATTTTTACTTAATCCTCTCTGCTAATCTCAGTATTTCCTTTGGGAATCCTTCTTGAATTGATTTATATAAATACGTTATATATATAAAAGTTTAGTTTACCGTTTTCTTACTAAATCTGTTTTTCCTCTTCGAGGACTATTTTCTGTCCTTTAATTCCTGAGGGTTTTTGTTATAGAAATATCCTTTTATTGCGTAGCATTTTTTTCTCAACCTTAGTGGCAATTTTCGTTGAATTTATTAATGAACTGAGCATGCGCAGTTCACCCGAGCATCGACTAAGGAAAAATTATGAAAGTAATTTTCAATATTACGAAATATTCAAGTAAAATTTCACTTAAAAAAAAATAAGAATCCCAGTATTACAATGACGCGAAAATTACAATTCAACTTGACGGGTTTCACGCCATATTTTCTCTCGTTTGAGGGAGTATTATTTTTTCAACGCATTTAACGCCATTGAGAGGAATACACATTGTTATTCATAGCGTTCTCCATTCTAATCATTTGACAATAATTTACATCGTTATTGATCGAATTCTTCCAATTTTGTATTTGTTTTTATAGATAATTGTAAGAAATACGAATACTAAACAGATTTTAATAAAATGGTGAGCATATATTGAAATATAACAGTGTAATGAGGTTTCCTTTCGTGTATTCCAATTAATTATTTAATTGTTTTATTTAGCACCTCTAATGAAAATTAGTCACAGTTTAATTAACATTTAATTAGAAGCATTTTTTTCGAGAAGATTCTCGATTCTTTTTTTTTTTCTTTTAATACTGACATAAATTCCTTTTAATCTGTCGATTCGCATCAATGATATCCTCCCCTTATTATTCGAATGTTGTCAAGCGTATCTTTTGTGAGAAGGAAAAGAGAAGAGAAATGAAAACGAAAAAGAAAGAAAGAAAGAAAGAAAGAAAGAAAAGGTTTCCATTTATGGGATCGAGTCCTTTCCTTAGTAACCCATCGTCTTTCATTTCCCCAAAATAGAAATTTGCAAATAAGGTCGCTCTATTTTTTCTTAAAATAAAAGATGAATAATTGTCAAGATATTAATTACATTCTGTTTTTCATTGTAATTTAAAGACTACTTAGAAATTATTGAAAAATTAATGAAACAGCAAAATCACATATTTCCTTTTTCTTTTTTTTTTTCTTCTTTTATTGTTGTTGTCAGACAGTCCCTTACCTAATAAAGCAGAATGCCGTATAATACTAAGACTTTATGTAATGGTATTGAAATAATGAATAAATAGCATATACAGAATTTTAATAAATTATACCAAATAAATGAAAGGTCTTGTAGCCCAACTGTTGAGACGATGGACTGCGGACTGAAGGTGCCGGGTTCCATTTCCGGCGGTGGTCGGAGATTTTTCCACGGTTATTTCTCCTCCAGACGGGCCCGAGGGTTCACCTACCCTCTTGTCAAATATTTACCGGGTGGCTGTCGTTATGACCGGTGGTCGAGGATCGGTGGAAGCCTTAACCTCCTGCGCGGCCCAGATCCTGCATGGCCTATACTGGAACACATTTACCTTTAAGTAGTAATATATTACATTGTTTTCTATTATTGCAACTGTAGATAAAGCTACTCCTGAATATTTTGTGTAAACTTAAATTTTTTGGACACAAATAATGCAAAAAAAAAAAAGGGAAGTCAGTGCCTTCACAATACAAATGGAACAAAATTAAATTGACTAAACTACAGGGAAAAGAACGTATAATCACAGAGGACACCATGTTGAATCAAAGAAGTGGAAATATATTGTGAAGAAGTTTTTAGCCACTGGTTCGTAGAATGAGAGATCAGACTGGAGATTGACTGTACAGTGTCCCTGATATAAAAGAACTGAGCAGCAAAATTTAAAGATAAATTCATAAGTGTATGAGGTAAAACCAGAATATATACTTGATTTTACAGAATGGTGGAAGCGTTTTTACAAGAAGACAACGATTTCGAAGAAACCAAGAGGAACCCAAGTGATGAAAACTTAATTTTGGAATAAAGCACATTCTATCATTTTATGTATAATAGCAAGGGTACATCACTGCATGTTTATCAATGGAATGCATTCACACACTATCTGCATGAGGTACTAATCAAAATGTATCACTACCAGAAAAGACAGCTATCCATTGGGAAAGGTGCCCCCCTAAAAAGCTGAAATTATTGATATTACGAAAATGTTAAAAATGTTATGTTATGTGCCAGAGGAACACCTACAATTCTACAGAAGCTTCATTGATTGGCCAGGTGCGTTGAGGAAAGGGATGATGATTAAGCACAATGCTGTTTACCTTTGACATAATTTTTTTGAAAACCTTGTGCCATTTTCTGCTTTATATCTAGTTTATATCTTTTGTATATCGTTCATAAGAAAAATGTAAGAAAGAAAGAAGACTTATGAAAATAAAGTCTATTTATGTTCTGGAAATCATTAATTCAGCTATATATTTAAAATATAAATGTTGCACTTTGTTAAAAGGGCCTATGGCTGCTGTATTTATTATTTCATTACAAATATTCGAAATTAGAAAAATGAAACTCTTTTATCAGGAGATTGTTTTTAAACGCACAGAGATAATTACACTGTTTAACAAGTTAATTTTATATATAATCTATCCACATAAAAAAACTGTTTTGTCTATGTGGTAGATTATATATAAAGTTAACTTGTTAAACAGTGTAATTATCTCTGGGCCTTTAAAAAACTGTGTTATCTGAGTTTTCTAACAATTCACTCCCAAGAACTCATGATCTAACAAATTGCGATTCAGTTATCGTGAAAATAAATTGTTAACAAACAAAAAGGACTGTAAGTTCTATTACTAAACCTATAAAAACAAAATTTTATTTATAAAAAATAAAAAAAATAAAAAAAAATTGTTTATTTTTTTTTATAAAAACCAGCTGCAAAGCCTCTATATTTAACTGTCGTGGGCTTGGATTCCATTCTTTATACAAATCGAAAGTCATCATCATTTTCTTTAACCTCTGCACATTGATCGTGTACACACATCCCATTCTTCACCACCTGCAGGAATGTATCACGACAAAAGATACACTGCATTATCGTCGTCAGGACTACTGTCACCAAGATTTGATTACTTTTTTTTGTGTAATATTTATTACTGAAAGGGGTCTCATTTCTTTTAGATTTTTCCTCCCTGCTTTTTTTAGGTCTGCATTCATATTTTTTAAAGTTTTTTTTTAAAGATTTGTTTTCCGTCTCAATATTTTACAGTGTGTTTTTGTACAGGCCTAAATATCGTTGTATTATCTAGTTTTCCTTTGGTAAACACCTTTGGTCCTTTTAGTTTTGCAATCGGTCGAACATTAGCAGATGACATTGTTTCAAGGGAATTTTATTCCACTTGTTCCTGGTTTGTATAATTCAGATTCGTGAACAGTAATTTCGGCAGGATTTAAAGAAGACTAATAGCGCTTACAGCAGAATACATTAGATTTGTTTTGGAAGTGGATCGTAATACAAAGTTATTTGTTGGGATTGATGGAATAGACTGATCAGGATTATTCTGAAATTCTAATAAAGATTCAGTGGTAATCTGTTGACGTTGATCGGTAGTTTCTATTGCTACAAAATAGAGGTCTTTGAAGATGTCAGGATCACATGGATAAAGTACACATTTTCGAAAAACATTGTAGTAAACGTGCTTTTAGATAAGCCTCACTAAATATATGACTTGCTAGGAAAATCATACCTTCCGTACCAGGATGATTATTTAACCATTTCTCCAGACCTGAATCTTATTACTGATTAAGAGGATACATTACTGCAGGTCCATAGTTACAGCTTCTGCATACAATGTGGTGGAAAACAAACAATAATTCAGAAAATTGCTGTGGATTTCATATGACGTCTAAATTTTTATAAGTTCTAAGTGATCGTCCACAGTGGTTTACTGTGAAGTGCAAAACGATCAAACCACAATGAGAATACTTCAAGTCACATCCAATCACTTGAGTTGCAGGCAAAAGCAGATCTGAGCGCTGCTCCGTCTGTCATTTCTTGTTTCATTATTTATCGAGGAAATATTTTATAATAGGCGGTTGTAAAATTACCACCTGCAGACATGCAAATCACAGCAGTGCTTAATCTCCCCCCCCCCCTTTAACCTGTCACTACCCGCCCAACCTGTCGCCGTCCGTTTTTAGATAATACACCTGAATTCCTGGATCCACGTTGTATATTCTGTACGTTGGGTGTGGCTTTCCTCCATTCACTTCATGAAGAATTTTAAGAATTTTGTTACAACTGGACGATTAAAAGCACGAGCGCTGCAGCGGACTAGATTCTGAAACCCTTAATGACAGCTCGGGATGTCGACGTCGGAAACCTTCCTCTCTATACTCTGCTCGGAGTTGAAAGGATGAGATAGTCCTTTCGTTTCTAACTGAACGCTAGGACACATCTCGGGTTGTTAAGTCTTAGAATCTTGTTTTCATTTACAATATACGATTAACCAACTTTTCCTCTTATATCTGCATAAATATGTAATGACATAAAATCTTTTTTCCTACAGTACTGTTTTCGCTGTCATTCTTCTCCTTAAACCCATTGTTGGGACTCCAATTCTTACAAGCTATTTTAATTAGCATTCCAGATTCAACAGCTTTAATCGCACCAGCCATTTTGTCTGGGACCATTCTGTTTGTTTGTCTTCTGAATCTACGTCCATTATTTAGTCTGAAAGAAACTTAAAAGAATGCTAAAAAAAATAATGTCAATAATGAAAAAAAAAAACAACAAAAAAACACAAAAAGACATACGATCATTTTCATGGAGAAACCATAACCTAGTAAAACAACGTCATGTTGAACAACGCACAGAAACAACCACCATTTAATTCTAAATTCAGTAGAATATTTCCGTTGAAAACCGCGCTTACCGTTTATGAGAAAAACAAAATAAAATAAAATAAAAAAACTGAAAATACTCTTAAAGGCCAAATAGATTAAAAGTAATGTAACGTGCGCAAATAGTTTACGAATAAAAAAAAAAATGACTGTCAACACATAAAACTAGTCTAAAAAGTTAAACACAACCGGTTTCGTCTTACACGGACTTTGACGAGTGAAGAGTCCGTACAGGACGAAACCGGTTGTGCGCCAAATGTATTTTTAATGTGTTAAAACTTTTTAAGCTAGTTATTTGTGTTGACAGTCATTGTTTTTTATTCAAAATTAAAAAAAAAATCACTTATCGTAAATTGCAATAGATCGAAACGATGTTATTTTGAAAAACTTTTATTTAACTACAGTACAGCGAATATGTTTACTATACACGATCTCCAACATAACTTAAGCTTACTATTCTTGTTGCCACTTAGATCGAAGCACTAATCAGACGGAAAACGAGAGTGTTCGTTTTGCCCCGGGGGATCATTATTCCCTGGTTTCCCTTATATTTGCTTACTTCTGTATTTATATATTTATGTGTTTCGAATTATGCTAATGCTAACAGTTTTTATTAAGGTGATTCAGGTCGGATAAATCCTTCCGGATAAGGCAGTGCTCCCTAAATACGCCACTGGTCCTCCCTTTAATAGCCTCTAGCAGCGTAATTTCCTGAAAATAGGCAGAGTAGCAATTTTAAATCAACATATTGTATAAAAAAACAGTTATCGTTTTTGTTTGAGATGAAGGAACTTGTAGATCCAACTGATAACACCAGTTTGTTGTATCTTTTTTCAGACACCTTTCATTAAAGCCAATATTAAATAATCTCAGATTTAAATAATCTCTTATTGTCTTGAATTGTAATTTTATGACATTTCCAACAAGTTTGCTGTAGTAACTGACATGAGATTTTCGGTAGAGTTTTGCTATTTCTTTGGAGGCAAAATTCACTGAACAAATTAAGAAGAAAATCAATTAATTAGAGAAAGGAGAGAAAAACATACTCAGATGTCTCTACGAAGAATGCAATTATTTTTTGGGTTTCTTGTTTTTTTTTTTTTTTCCAATTCTCCTGGTGCTTCATCCTTTGATTACTGATGAGAGTGAAAACCTCAAAACATCATAGCAATGGGAAGCATCAAATAATATTACTACTACTACTCTTACTAACAACAACAACAACAACAACAACAATAACAACAATAATAATAATATCAATAATATTGGCTCACTATCGAAGTTCGAATGATATTAAATCTTATTAAAGCATTTGACTATGAACTAAAAGAGCGCGGTGATGATAAACATATTCTCGGCGATGATAAAGATTTTTTTTCCCTTGGTTCTTTCTCCTGTAGACCAGTCCTAGGCTCATTCAAACCTTTGTGAAATGAGTGTCGGGCTTCATTCCCGAAGGCTAAAGTCGAATTGGCATCGGACTAACTATTTAACACCCTTTGTAAGAAACTTCGATAATGGCGAACCCAAGAGTTATATGTTGTCCTGTAGGGACATAGTTTTAGCTTAATATTAATAATAGGTATATCGCTTGGGAGTCTACAATGGCCTATGGGGGACACTGGAGATAAGACTCCCAACATTGCAATGACCCGGGACTGAGATGAGGTCGGGTGGTCAGCACAACGCTCGCTCGCCTGTACTTCCGGGAAAGAAACATTCTACAGAGAGCTGCGTAGATGCTGGGACACGTCTGGAGAAGAATTCATTGGGGAAAAATCCCCAATCTCCGCCAGGGTTTCTTCAACCCGCAGTCTTACCATTGGGTTACCAGACCATAATAATAATAACAGAAATAATTCCCATTTCATCAAACGCCCTCAGTGGAGAGTTCACAATTTTACCTTTGAAAATTTTGAAGGAATGACTGAATATCATTAATATTGGATACATCTCGAGCTGTCTCAGTATTTTCGGTATCGCCGCTTAGAAAGAGTTTGAATTTCTCGGAAAAAGTCCCGAAAACTACGGGCACCTACCTTTGTACGTACGATCACAAATAGAATCAAACTTATCACAATAGTATTTTTCTCTTTCTCTTCCCGAAATTTTTATCTAATATAAACAGTAAAAGGAAATAAAACTTTCCTCAAATGAAGAAAAAAATCAGCCTTTGCACACTACAATCTTCCACTGAACTTAGGATGGGATAAAATAATTATTATAATAATAAATAATAATAAATATTAAATATTTATGAATTCATTTTAGTACGCATTAATCAAGTTTAATTAAAAAAAATGCTTGATGTAAATTTAAATTGCAAATTTAAAATAGAATTTTATTTTAAAATATAAATGGCTTAATTGAGTTTTGATTTTTAAATTTTTCGTTTTTTTCCCTCCCATTCTGTAACGTAAACATTCAACATCTTTAATAGAATCGAAGGGAAAGAAAAAAACACGAAACGAATACAATGGATTCCGGATTGAATACGAAGAAAATCCCGGAACGGCTGCCAAGACGATAAAAAGAAAGAAAAATGTCTTATCATTATATTTACAATTTCAAAAAGATTTACTAGAAAATATTTGTTTAAGTGAATATCCTTTTTTTTTCTTTTCTTTTATTTCTTTCTTATTTTTCATATTAATAAAGCAGAAGGTTGTCTCACCTAGTGTTTAAACCTTTCTGGCGTCTCAAAGCAAGAATCAGAAAATCAAAACAAAGTGTAAAAAAGAGTAGAGGCAAGAGACAGGATGTTTGTCACCTTCATGGAAACCGACATCTACTGATTTTTTTTTTATTCTGTTTTTTGTTAAACGATCAATGGAAAGTTCATTCCTTTGGGTAAAATGTTTCTAAGTAATTACATAGTAATTCCTAAAATAAATAGGCATTTGGCAATCTTTGGTGAATAAGCTCTTTTTGATCTTGGCTGAAATTGTCAAACGATTGACAACGGTTTTGAGATTGACATCCAATGACTTGAGAGATCCAACCGTAGATATTTTTTAGTATCGATTAAAGATGATTGATGCACATCTTTAATCTTTAGTCCGCCAAGAAATGTCCATCAATTTTATTTACAGAAGGTTCAGACATTGATGAATCGTTGTTGTTACATTATATCAGCCTAATAATCGAAATGCATTATTATTATTATTATTATTATTATTATTGTTGTTAATTATTATGAAGCTTGAATGAATTTCGAATATTTATCTTAGTTGTTCAGTTGTCTTGGTAGAAACTGCACATTAGTTAAGTACAGTGTAGCAAGATTTGTTAACTTATTAATACATTATATATATAGGCCGCGCGGTTGGCGTTGTCGCTATGATATCTGCCTCTCACCTCTGAGTACCATGTGGTTCTCATGTAGGTTTCGTGATGGTGGACGATCCGCGCTGGGCAGGTTTTCTAGGGGTTCTCCCGTTTCTCCTGCACTTCTCCCACCATACTTTCTCAGTCTTTCTCTCCATCTCTCCATATTTCTGTGGGTTAGTACAATAGACCTCCAGTCGCTTCTCTGCCACCCACCTTCACTACATAAACATATAACATATACACAAAACAAAATCATACCCCCAGCTTTGCGATAATAAGGGTTCCGAGCTCTCACTCATACGACAGTTTTTCAGTTACCACCAAACCGCTACTTTACGACAGCTGATTCACTGATACGATACTTTTGTAACACGCCATCTGTCCGGCACCCAGATGGCATCTACTGCAAACACCGTATGCATAAATCTGTGTTAAGGCCATTTTAGCCGTCCATTTCAGTAGGCCATGCCATTAGCAATTTGAGTTTAAGTGGGCAACGAATAATTAGCTTTAAAACCCTGTCTTACGTGGATTCCTTATCAACTTCCATCAGACGGAAAATTTACTTCTCAATTGCCGTCATACCTACGTTTTACTTAACATTAAATAAACATAAACATTAATATAAAAATAAAATAAGTATTAACTTATATAAAACATTTTTTTTAATGCATCAATAGGAGAGATAATATTTCTAATTAATAAAAACAGGAAACATGTATTTCATTTTTGATCTTTTTCGTTTCAGTTTCGGTATTTCTCGTTAAATCTCGACCTTCGACGGCATGTTTTCGAGAATTCAATTGGTCTGCCGCTTCAGATTTTCAGCACGGAATTTTGCTACAATTTTGATTAATAAAGTAGAATTATTCTGGAAGCATCCACGAAAACTTCCAAGAGAAATGATTACTTCTGTTTGTGAAAATCAATCCTGTAGTCATCAATTTAGAGTAGACAGATACAAATGCGATTGGATGCAAATACTACAATTCTATACCATGTGCGCTGGTGTCAGTTTGCTATTATGGGTGGATGGCAATCATCTTTTCTACATTAGAGGAACAGAGACAATATCATGGCCATCACCCGCCGGCCATCCGATGGCGTACAGATTGCCTACTGAAATGGGACGTCTAAAACGACTTTAAGCTCTGTGATTAAGTGAATATTAAGTTGCTTATCACTTTCATTTTCGTTTTTTTTTATTGCGATTAAAATATATAAAATGATATATTTTAATATATCACTGAACTGAACCCTTTGCACATCATTGATTTTCGTTGAATGACGATTACAATATACGTCTTACTAAATGAAAAAAGAAGGCATCCTTTCGCCATCCGAGATTTCCGCTTTACGACAACCCGGAACCTAGCACCTAATATCGGAATTTGTCTCTTAACTTTTCGTTCGCCGACCCCTCCAAAACACTTAATTTAGAGAGAACGCTGCGTTTTATTTTTTTTTTTTTTTTTTCCGAACTTTCCGCGGTATGACAGCTCTGCACGATTCCATTTGCGGAAATGAATTTTATCTCTTTCGGAATTTCTTCTATTGCTTCAGTTCCTAACCCTAACTGAGGATCTCTATGAAATTGCCACAAATGTATTATGATACTGATTTTTAGATTAAAAATTAAAATGCAGGTACATGTTCCTATTTCTTTTCGTAATCGTTACTGTTTTAGTTTCGATACAATAGTTTTAAAGGCATTATCCAAGAAACATTCTACAAAAATATCAGTTTTTGTTAATCGTCTTTCTGAATTTACAAAAACCACAAAAGAAAATTTCCCTCCGTAGAGTCTTGATATCATGGGCCCCGTTTTTTTAAAAACTCCTTGGAGTGGGAGTGGGGGCTATTTAAAACTCATTTCAATGAAAGGCTTTTACATATTAATGCATTTATATTTTGTCTAGAATTTGAATTTCATAATTGAATACTTCGTTACTTAATATTCACTTAATCATAGAGCTTAAGGCAGTTTTAGACGTTCCATTTCAGTAGGCAATCTGTACGCCATCGGATGGCCATCGGGTGATTTAATGTGTTTTTGTGTTTATGTATACATACACACATTAAATCACCCGATGGCCACACACATAAACAAAAAACAAACAAACAAACAAACAACTGGCTCCATATTATACATGAAATCATTATAATCCCGTGCATTTTCATTTTCCGTCACTTTCTTTGAGACAACAGTTGACTCGCAGACCAGAACACGTTTTTTTTTCCGTCTCGACAAGTTGTAAGCTTTCCAATTAAAGTATCACTAACGTCTGTACAACTTACAGTATTGGCTGTGGAGATGATTATGGCGGATGGAAGTACATCGTAACCATCACTTCCCCCATACTTCCTTAATGTACGGTGTTGCTAAGAAACTTTTTTCATTTCAGAGGCGAAGAAAACCTAATTTCAAGCTAAACAGCAAACGAAGTAAATCCGATAAAGTAAACATTGTTATTAGTGAAGTCACGTGAAGTCTTATTGTTGATATGATTCTTGGGCAGCGCTTCTTTTTCAATTCAAATTTAACTCATAAATTTTGAATTTCATTGAGATTATTGATGATCTTTCAAAAATCATATCACATACTGCTTTAAAAATTCCTTTTGAAAATAACTTGAAATTTAATCTTTAAAAAGCAGCTTTCCATTAGATTTCCATATTAAAACAATGTTGATGGAATTTCTTAAGAATGTAGCCTAATTAAACGGAAGTAGGCCTAATTAAAACTCTGCTAACACGATTAGTAAAAAGGAATTCCAGTCTTCGAGGAGGAGAAAAATTTATTACAGTAACCCTGAAGGCCATAAAAAGGTTATTAACTTTTAAATCGAAAATTATCCCTCCAATAGTTTAAAGCCGTCGCAGAGGAAAATTTGCAATTTCTTCGATAACTTTATCTTTTTCTCAAAATTTAACATTTTTTCATTAAGAAACTTCATTCCAAGTTTTAAATTGGTTTAAAACCATTTTGTGTTGTGTTCAAACAAATAAAGTAAATATTAAAAAAAGTAAATGACTAAAAATCGAAAGATTATGTATGTATTATTCTGATCTTAACATAGTGCATTTGAAAAACCTTTTTTTATTTTTTTTTTGTAAAATTTCTTATTACTTAAACTGGTTAGTTTAAAAGCTTTGTTTTATGATTTACAAAAATTCCTTTTGAGCCTAGCCGAACTTAGGCCAAGGATTTGATACTTTTTCTACTGTGGTTTTGCTTTTGGGAGATAATTCTAATAATGAAAATGTCCTGAAGGTCAGTTTTTCTTTTAACCATCAGTTTTGCAAATCAATGTTAGGCCTGAGGAAAGCCGACAAGAGATCCGACAGAAATATTATAATTATTAAGTATAGAAAAAGAAGTAAAGGATTGAAAATAGAAACATTGTTTACGCTTTGTATTCAAGAAGACAAATTGTGTTTTGTAACGTTTGTAAATAACTGTATTGACATCATCGTAGTCACTGAAAATAACACATGTACACACATCTGTTTTTCACATTACTGTAACTCCTTTAAGAGAATAGGGCCCATGTTTATATAAAGTTCTCGCTTCAAATGATTCCCGGGAATGGGTTCCATGAGTGGAAGTAAAATGTAGTGAGTCACTCTGTACAACGTGCCTTCGCCAAATAAAGTCCACCTGACGTTTAAATTTTTTTATATACACTCATTAACAAAAAAAAGACGCACCTAGTTGTCCGATGGAGACAAAAATTGGTGGAGAGGAAGATTATGTACAGAATAGAAAATGATTAAAATTTCAGATAAATTGAATGATTTAATTCAGAGTTACAGAGTTACAAAGTAACGAGCTCAGTAAGGTGTTGACCCACCTCTACCCTGAATGCAAGCTGCCACACGACGTGGCATGGAGTGATAAAGCTCCCTGATGGTCTCCTGCGGTATTTCTTGCCAAATTTGCTCCAATTGTCGGGCTAGGTCATCCACATGCCCTGGTCGATGCAGTCGCCTTCCCATCATATCCCAGACATGCTCGATTGGAGAGAGATCTGGGGATCTGGCTGGCCAAGGAAGTGTTTCAGAAGCTGCAAGACAGGTTACAGCAACACGTGCCGTATGTGGTCTGGCATTATCTTGCTAAAAAATAAGGCCAGGGTACTGCAAAAGGAAGGGTAGCAAAACAGGTCTCAGAATGTCGTCGACGTACCGCTGTGCTGTTAGTGTGCCGCTAATGACGACCAAAGGGGTCCGGCTATCAAGGGAAACGGCACCCCAGACCATACCTCCTGGTTGAGGGCCTGTGTGGCGTGTAATAGTGAAAGCAGGATCGGCACGCTGCCCTGGGCGTCTCCAGACACGTCTGCGACGATCGTCAGGACACAGTTGGAAGCGTGATTCGTCGCTAAACACTATACGTCCCCAGTCAGCATCATTCCAACCGGATCGAGCCAAGCACCACTGTAATCTGGCCGGACGGTATGCAGACTTGAGTGGCGTACGAGCGTAGATGTCGCTCTCTCAGTCGTCTGTGAATGGTCATGGTGGATACTCGTGTGCGGGTCGCACGTCTGATGGTTGATAATGATGATTCTGGCGCTGTGACAGCTGATCTGAAAATCACTATCCTCTCACTCTGCTGTGGCCCTAGGGCGACCACTACCTTCATGACGCTGAAATCTACCATTGTCCACCCATTCCTGCTAGCATCTTCTAATCGCCGCATCACTTCGACCCGTATGACGAGCGATTCTCCGATTTGCCCAACCTGCCTCTTTCAATCCAATGATACGACCTCTTTCAAACTCTGACAGCTCTACGTAATGAGCTCGAATCCTGCGGCGATGCATTTTTTCAGTCGTTGAAAGGTATCCTAACTCGCAATGCAACAGAAATTTTGAGCATCAGATTGAGAATCGCTTCTTATATACACCTGCTGAGTGCGCAGTTCCGATGCGCTGTAGCTCTCGCTATTCATTCATTGGACACCAAAGTTTAATCATTTGCGTGGGCGGTCCCAATGTCTTTGCATGAGAAATTTCATTATAATCGGACAACTCTTTCTAGGTTAGTCGTTTTTTTTGGTAATGAGTGTATTTTTACTGCAAGAGTGAAAATTCTGAAAAGTGTACTGAAAGTTAGTTTAAGGTGTGCTTTTATGAAGAAGTGAATTTAGAATTAGTGGCATTTGAAATTCTTTCTGTAATAATACAGTTTTGAAAATGTAACGAAAGTGCCTTATTTGGAGCCCCTTGTTCTAAATAAAGCCCACTACTAGTCTCAAATAAGGCTCAGGTGTAAATAAATAATAAATAAGAGGGGAAAAAAAGCAGAAATCAATTAAAATAGAATAATTATATTTAAACAATTAAAATACAATAATCATACAATTATACTTAAATCAAATAAAATACAGGATGTTTCAGAATTCCCTCAAGGATTTCGGAGGTCTGTAACTCACAGACAAACTCGCCCACAGGGAGCGTGGAAGTGACGAGAACATAATCAAGTTTTTAGCATAGCTTAAAGATGTTCGATATGTCCTCCTCTGATAACTCGACAGACATCAATTCTGTAACCTAGTTGTAACCATACATGTTGCAACATATCAACATCGATGGTAGAGTCTGCAGCCACGGTTCTTCGTCGACTCTCTTGTAAATCACGTGGTAAAGGGGGCACGTATCTTTAACATAGCCCTAAAGGAAAAGGTCACATGGAGTGAGGTCGGGTGACCTGGGAGGCCATGCAATAAGTGCGGAATCTTCGTTAGACGTACGTCCAGTCCAACGGTGAGGTAAAGTGTTAATGAGGTAATGACGTAAAGACCAAATGGCTGCAACGGGTGTGTCGTATTGCTTAGTAAACAGGGAATTAAAGAGCGTCATGTCATAGAGTCGGCTGCTTCTACGCCTACCTTGGCTTTTTTTCTCTCTTTCTCCTGTCTTCCCCTCATCCCACAAAGTTTTCCCATCTAATCCTTTCCTAACTCAGAAAAACAAAATCTTAAAACTTTCTTTACATTTCACTTCCTCAAATCCCTCTAACATAAGCTCATCCGTTTCCTAACCGAGAAAAACAAAACTTTAAAACTTTCCCCTACACCACCTACGTACCCATTCAATCTAAGTTGAAACATCTTAAAACTCGTCTCCAAGGCTTATTTCAAAAGATTTCCCCGTAAGATATTTACTAATATAAAGGTTGCAAATAACATAACCAAAATATTTGTCAGGACTGAATTTCCAAAATTTAGCCCTGACTTAATATTAAGCTACAAATTAATAATTAATTAATAATTAATTTATAAAATGGTGAATTTAAAACTAGCTTTGATGATTTTTTTTTTTATTTTTTTCTCATTATATATGAGTACTTTATGTTACAGAATGTACTTATGAGGCTCGTAATAAGAGAAACATACACGATAACTGATGTTCCAATGAGGCCCATGGTCTTGTTTGGTTCATCAGTGGAGGGCCATATTTGGAGCTATCTGTTAACCCACACTTTCATTCATTGTTTTACTCAAAAGTATTTAAATGTATCTTAACTGGAAAATATAAATACAGTATCTTACTCTACTCGTTACATACTTTAAAATGACATAAAACATGTTATGTAGAAGTTGCCAAAAAAATGTGAACGATTTATCAAATTAATTTGAAATAGTAATGACAAAAGCTTCGAATGACTTTTACTGTTCAAATGAAACAAACATGGTGGAATAGTTCACTTCAACGGACCTAATTTTTGTTGTAGCCGCTAGAAGCCAGGACCTGTCTGCAACATAACTAATCTTGTGAAATTGTCAACGTTCTATTAATAAAATGAAGGATGGCCCTTATTTGTCGCATGTACCTTATAAATGGTTTTCATTCAATTTTAATTTTTGATTTCTTTATCATATATATATATATATACTGTGTGTTTATGAAAGGCAGAGCTACCACTGCCGGACGATTTTACTCCGCAGAGGGGTGTTACGCTGAGATGGGTACTTTCCTAAGAAATTCTTTTGGACATTTTCGCTTTTAAGAAAAAATAACGAGGAGCATTTTTGCAATAGTATTTATTCTTTCCATAATTCTTTCCCGAAAAGCGCAGATAGAACGCAGCTACTAGTAAACTAACACTATAAAAAGTAAACATCCCATCTTTGTTTCTCCTCGCCCCTATTTTGAAGAAATCGAAGGAGACCTGACGCATGCGCAAAAACGTTGAAGGCTCTCGTAAACAAAACCGAAATATATATATATTTGTTTTGTGAATTATTTATAGACAGTGAGAATTTTATCATTTTAAATGTATGTTCTTTTCAACTAAACTAAATTTTAAAAAGACAAAATATATTTCGCTCCGATATTTCGTAGTTAGATTGAAGCATTTGAGAGAATATACAGATAATATGGAACTCTCGGTTTCAAGTTATTTAGATAGGAACAAGTTAAACATAATTTATTCCTATTTTTATTATTAACCAAAAATAAAGAGATAGTAAGTATTTACACGTAAATTTTAATCATTACCTCCATATTAATTGTAATAAGAACACAAACACACATAGAAATAAAAAAGAAATAAAAAGTTATTTCAACATCACTCCCAAATTAAAATGTAAATTACATTTAATTTTAAAAAAGCAAATTTTCGAGAAGAAAACGTTTTCTCTTTTTCAAGTCTTCTCGAAAATTGGCTTTTTTGATATTAAATGTAGTTTATATTTTAATTTTGGAGTGAAAATATTTAGTAGAGGCTGTAGAAGAAAGGATCTACTAACGAAATATGGGAACTTTACGTATAAAAAGGTTATTTCAATTTAGTATTAAACTATGAAACCCGTGATCACGTGATCTTGAATTCTGAGATAATTTTCTCACCAATCGTGACCGCGAGCGCGTCTTGGAGACATCTTGTTTGATCGTAAGTCACGTGACATCCGCTTGATCCAGATAAAAAATGAAAATGGGATCATCCTCAATACTACATCTAAGATTGGCCACCTTATTTTTATTTCTGTGTTTTTTGGTTTCCGAGGAGATAGGAGCAGAAAAAATAAATCAACTTTTCTTTTATAGCCTATGCATAGATTTCAAGTTGTTCAATTTGTATCAAATAAGAAAGTTGAAACATTATTATTATTATTATATATTCAATAATGAAAAAAAAAATAGAAGCATATCCAACGTTAAGAAACTGTTTAAGAAAGTGCCTAAAAGAATGGATATTTTTTTCTTCTGTATTGCTTAACGTATACAATCAATTGGAAGTGCAATTGTCCAATCCCTCACTGCGCGCATCTGTCGTAAACCGCACACATCTAAGCGGTTGTCTAATTCCTGCCAGACTCGATGAAGCATGTCCGGTTTGAAGGCCAGACATAACACCATGTGACTTCTTCCTATGGGGGTCACGTGAAATGCAGCATGTACGTCCGCCCCAATGCCCAGATCCATGATATTAATGAACGGATCAACCATGCTGTGGAGGCCATCACACCGGAAATGCTTCATCGAGTCTGTCAGGAAACACCTCTTGGATGTGTGGCTGGTAACGAAAGATGCGTTACCATTACGTAACGCACATCAAGCTTGAACAGTTGCACTTATAATAGAGAGATGACATGACTGCATTTGTTAAGCAATACAGAAAATACACTTCTTTGAAACCCCACCATTCTTTTATGCTCACCCTATACAGTAGTAGTAGCCGAAAGTTTAAGTTTGCGGTGAAAAGGTTTTGAATAGTCTCAAATAGAGTAGATAGTACAATAGTTCCTCATTAATTCTAGGATGATTGATGGCATTAAATATTTGGCGGTCTCTGGTATTGATGCACTTTTATAATTCATGTTGTCTTCATATATATAACTTAATTACATATGTCCTCATATTTTTTACATCTTTAATACATTTATTTAATATACGCTTCATTATATATGTATTGCTATTCTTTCACTAAAATTTTAATGATTCTCGAACAATCCATCGAATTCATTACTTGGTGGTTCGTTTGATCTCCGGAGCTACGAGTTTTGAGTCATTTGTATTATGATATCGATTTGAAAAGACTCCAAAAATTCATTCTTATTAATTTCGAAAAGTGGTAAGAGAATTAATCCACGTTTTCTTAATCCGCTGATTAGGTTTCTTAATCTTCCCTCTCGTAAAACAGTAATATTTCGACCTTTCTTAAAGTCAGAAGTATTTTGCTTTTGCTAACATTCAATTCATATCACATGATTAGTTGGACCGCCTCCAATTATAAGGAAAGAACATAGACAAATTTAACTTTTCGAGAAATGAGGTGTAGTGGTCTTCGCTCAAACATTGATCAGCAAACAATAACGAGTAAGAACTATGATCTAGCTGATAATCTTAGACGCCTTTTGTAGTCGATTTTTACTAAACTTCCGACAATAAAATACATTCTGCATTTTCGCCGAAGAACTCTTAATTGCTTCCTTACAATAAAGCAGTTCCCGATCAATTCTTTATATATTTTTTAAATAAATGTATCTCTTCATTTAAAACGTTTGAAAAACTAATACTGATAATCAGCTCCTCGCTTAATTGCTACATATTTATTTATTTTTATTTATTTATTTAATGCGCATGCGCAAGACACGCATGTTCCAACCTCAATATCGAAATAGCCAAATTAATATTTTAAGAATACTTATGTCCTTAATCTATCCTCATTTTTCAAGACGAAATAAATTCAAAAAGAGAAATAATAAGTTATTTATAATAGATATTTATTCTGTTAAGTTTATTTATTTGCTATCGAATATTAAAACTTAAACCATATGAATTCTTACAAACCTTCTTTTGAAATATGTTGATGTTGTCTTAATTGAGTTCAAAAGTGCTGATTAGCCAGAGGTTGATCATCTGCTGTCATAGTTGTTCATTCTGCCTGAGAATTTATGGGTTTCTTAGATTGCGAAACAACACAGATAACAGTTAGAGATTGTCTTTTGCATACCGTAGTATATTTCAATTTCTCTTTGGCGAAAAGATTCAGTTGTTCAGTTAAATTGTTTGTAGTTTGTTTTATTTGCATTTATTTACTTAACCATCTCAGTGTCCATTTATCTGGATGCATAAGATTGTTCTACGCCTGATTGACGTCATGACTTTCGTTATGTTAGTGTGCATTTCTGTCGATGTGGAAGATTCAATGTCACGTGATGTATCGCTCTGCAGATCATCACGCTCTCCTATTGTACGAAAAAGAATCGATCAATTACAAAAACAGATTTCATTTCCACAAGGTTTTTTTGTTTATTTTTGTCTCCGGGTTTCACGAAATTTTATCATAATTGTTTTGAATTGAAATGTATTCAACTTATTGCATTTTTGCGCAAATTTGGGTAAAAAGATTATTGCATTATGTGCGGAATCAATTATCATTTATTTCCTTACGAAATTATTTTCCTTCCTTTTATCGAATTTGGCCAGCTAGGGACCACGTAACTAGCTCAACCTGACAACGTCAGGGCGAGGCTAGTGAAATGAAATTATTTTATTAAAAAAAACGAAAAAAAAAAGAAACAATTTTTATATTTAATATGACAGATAACAATTGGTGATATACGTCCTTTGCATTGTCTACAGTTTCCTAAGGTTGTGGGTAAATATCCGTGTGTTGTTCACTTACTCTTAGCGAGAAAATCTTCAGAAATTGCGCAAATGTTATCCGAAAATACCTCTTTAAATCGTTTAGAAAATTTCCTTATAATTAAAAACAAAAAAGTTGTTTTAATAACTTCACGAAACAGTGGTTACTGTATAACCCAAGCTTGAGAATAAAAAGCGGTTTCACCGTTTTGTCGCAACTTCTGAAATCTATTAAAAATACTTTTATGGAAAACATTAAGTTAACTACTTAAAAAACACGAAAATACTAAGGAATATTCCTTTATAGAGGTATTTCAATCGTTTATTTATTATTAATCAGATAATTACTACCATGTAATATTCATCTTACCAAGAAAGAAAGTTTGCCTTATAAGGAAATGAACCTATTGATTAATCATGCCTGGAAGATCACGTGATAGCAGTTATTCAAAATAAGAGTAAAAGAAATCAGTTAATAAGCGAAACTGTTACTTGAAAAATTAAGTTGAAATTTGAATTCCAATAACTTTATCCAATTTGAAATCCAATAATTTATCTTTTAAGAATTATAGCTACAACGTCACATTTTAAAAAAAAATTTTTTTTTGCATTCATTCACGAATAGATCACAACAGTTAAGTTTTTCGAGAAATGTAACGTCACTAAGATTCTGGAATGATCAATCCATTAGTTATTGCCATAAAATCAACCTTAAATCTTTAACCCTTTTAACTCTGTGACGAAATTTATGAATGCTCCTTCTGCTGCAAACAAGAAAAATGGCGAAGACCACTTTGAACTCTTTCTCTCTTATCACAACTAAATCCTCTTTTCCCGCGAAAACTCAATCGATTATCAGACGAATCGGAACCTCATTAAAACGCGAAGAAAAACCAAAATCTCCCGACGCAGAAACTCCCCTTAATTTGTAGGGAATGGAAGTTAAAGCCATTCTTAATTGTTTCCCGAACCTAACTGGATCTTTAGGTAATGATTTCCTGAACTATTAATAACCGGTTCCTTAGATCTTCGACATTAAAGACAAGTTGTTTGACTCCCTTCTAACGTTCCAGGAATGTAAACTCTCTTCCATGTAAACAGTTAGACCCAGAAGAAGGAAGTCAATGTTACACTTTCGCTTTTCTTGTTTTCCCAGCTTTCTTTATTACTCCAATTACAGGTTTAAGCCTTTACATTAATCTTATATTTTATAGTACTTCTACAGTTGTCGTTCGCAAAAGTTGAACAGAATTAAATAGTTTGTTTTTTTTGTTCGATTATGTATAATTTGCTACTTAAATCTTTTTATAATCTGCTACTCTTTTATTGTTCATAATTACAGACTTAAATTCGATAAAAACTTGGTGAAATTCGAAGCTTTATGAGTAGAATTTTTGCGGAGTTTGTTTTACTAAATGTTTCATTATTACGTAATAATTTTCAAAGGAATCGACGTCTACAAGTTTCGCGCGTTTTTATTATTATTATTATTATTATTTTTTAATATATCAACAAACAACAAATTTCTGGCAGCACTCGTATTTTTAGCGACCCATATAGGAGCTACATTGACAGCGTTATTGATAATGTTTGTTCTGTCCGTCCGTCCGTGTCCTACTCCCAATATTAACTCCCTAATGAAAGGTCGGTTTGACAAACGGACTTCATCATCGTGTTCAGAGGCCCAAACAACGTAGTGTCACGGGCGTTATGTCGTGCTATTTTGTTTATATTTACCTCTATTTTTAACTCATTTATTTTATTCTCTTCCGTGGGATGTCTTTCTTTTTGCGCTCATCACTATTTTGATTTGCCTGGGATTTGGTTATTTCTTACTTTCTTCTATCATCCGTAACCAATTATCTTAGGCTTTTATTTCTAAGGAACCCCCCCCCCCCCGCCTTTCCCCTTTCGTCTTTGGTTATTTTTGGATATCTAGCAGAGATCGTCACGGCTTCACTCATGTAACCACGAAGCATGTAGTCTCCTACCTAACAGGACGATTTGGGTATCATCTAGGCTGGAGACCCATATTTTTAATGCAGTAACTAGTAGATGGTTTGACGGACAATGAGCGGAAGGGGGCTCGTTTTATCCGTGCTTTCATCGCCCAGTGAGTGTGTGTTCAGCAAACTTTGGAATTTGTGATAACCAGTATGCTGTTTGTGCATCAAGAATCAACAAATCTGGCCAGATAAATAAAACTACAGTTCAGTCTGCAGGATACCACTGATTTAAAGACTCGAGAAAATACTATAAGTAACTTTCTCTTCATTTTTCCTGCTGATCAGATCGGTGAGAATGCATCTAGTGGAAATCAGCTTTGTCTAGACTCTCGATCTTCTTCCGTCATCTGCATTTCTACAGAACTGCAATTTTTGTATTTTTTCTCCTGAATTAGTTACCTTTCTTATTTATCTGACTGTACGTAATTTCCCCAGTATTTCTTATTTTTATCTTCTTATCTAACTTATTCATTTTTATCCTTTTATTGTTATTTACAATAAACAATAGATTCATCCTATTGTTTATTGTAAATTATATCAGAATTTTGCATGTTTCGTCTTTTATTCATTTATCTGACATTGCTTTACGTTCTTCTGATTCTATTTGGGCCCAGCGGGATCAGAACGATCATCTAAAACTTCCACTTGACAATAGAAATAAAGTATTTTCAGGGACCAACGGCCCCGTCCTCCCCGCCTCATGTTCGGGATACATGTACTTTTTTTTTTTTATTATTATTTAAAAATTTTTTTATTATTATGGGTCGCCCTTAAATTTACGCTTTAGCACAAAATTATATTCACTTGTTTTCCAATACATAGCAAATGGTAAAACCCTGACTCAAACATAATCTACAACTTTTTTTCTATCATTAATTCTGTTTCTTAATTCTGTCCTCTTTATCAACCGTTACATTATTTATTTTAAGAACATAAGCAGATTGAAATTTTAATTTAACTCAATTTTTTTCTTAATTATTCGTAAAATCATTCAGTACCAGTCACCAACTTATCACTTCGTCAAAGTTTTTCATTGTGGGAAAAATTCTTAATATCGTCTTTTTTTTTTTTTTTCTTTCGTTGGATAATGTCATTTTTGTCGTGTATTTATTTATTTTTGAATCTCTAATAAAGTTAAAGTTAAAGTTGCGATCAGGCCCAGAGGACCGCGCAATGCAGCTGGAGGGTAGGCTCCAGTGTTCAGAACCTACGGGACAAAGTTGAGGACGGGGGGTCGGCCCGTCGCTCGCCCGCCTTTAACTCCCGGGAAAGAAACCCGGTACCCATTCTATAGAGGGCTGGGTAGACCCCAGGGCCCGTTTGGAGGAGAAAGAAGCGTGGAAAAATTCCCGTCCTCCGCCGAGGCCGGGAATCGAACCCGTCACCTCCAACCCGCAGCCAAGCGCCCTTACCCACTCGGCTACCGGGCCCACTTTGAATCTCTAATATTGATAATATTTTAAAACTGTAGCAGGAGGTGAGAAACCTAATTACCTTCAGCTTAACAAGTTTTTTTTTCTTTACTTTCTGACTTAACACTTAAGAATTGTTTTAATTTGTTAAATGCCAGGAATTATAGCTTCAGATCTGAAAATAATCGCCGATATCTCACTGAGATCTTAACAATAAATTAGAAGTATTTATGAATTTAGCTTTTTATTTCGAATTTGGAAATAGATTGGTCTGAATTTTCGGAGTTGACAAAGATGTTCATGACACTTCCTGTCCATGTTTCCTTGATAAATAGTGCTAAGAGTTTATTTTATACTCTTAAATTTTTCATAACATTATTAGAAGAAAATAGTTCTATCAAAATTACGATGGTGATGTTTGCTTTTGTCAGATTACAGTAATAACGTATGAAATTCATTATTACGATGTCCTAATGGAAGGACAGCACATCAGTGTTATTATCAACCTATTTATAAGAGATTTAACAGACAAAGGTGTTTCTTCTTAATAAACTCTTTTCCCCAACACCACGTTCTATTTTTAATGTTAGTAGAATTGGTAAATGATAACTGAGAAATGTATGGATTTTACAAGTAAATAATCAAGTAAAAAAAAAAAATCACTCCTCAAGGCCTTTTCATCGGAAGAGGAAAACTTTAAATTGGCAAAACAAAAAAAAGTCGAATGTCCATTAAAATCGGTGCAAAAATTTACTTTACATTACCACTTCTGTAGATATATTATTTTTATAAATTGGATTTTACTTTTTTTTAGATTTGTCTGCCACAGTATCGGGAGACAAGCGTACATGCCCCTTCAACAATGACAGGAGAACAATGTGACTGCTTTTAGTTGAGATAGAGGATTTTAAGTAGAAGTTTTCTTCTAATTTTAAATATTATTTTTAATTTCTTCATTCATGTCGAGAAATGTCTCTAACGACTCTTGAGTTCCTCGCTGAGGGCGAGCTTCTGCATCTAATGCTCGTCTGGCCTGTGCTTGTAGTAGGCTAAAAAAATGAACATTGAAATTTAAATTCTACTCCAGAAGGCTAAAATAAGTAGTTATTTTTTTTCTCTGGCTCTTCTCTCATTGCGTCACACACACAGGGAGTGATAAGAGATATTTAACAACATTATTTTGAACATAGTTCCCTTGGCCTAATGGATAAGACGTCTGACTTCGGATCAGAAGGTTGCAGGTTCGATTTCTATCGCGGACCTTTTATTGTAAAAACTATTTCCATTTTTAGAGGAAATTAAAATTATTTTCCAAACACAGAGGAAGTGCATTAGACACAGACAGATCTGGAAAACTATCGAAGAGATAACAACTTGCAGCTTCATTCTAAACGAAGAAATGTTTAGATCCTCATTTCTTATTCAATTTATAATAAAATAAAAAAATAACTTTATTAAAGAATCAGATCATAGTTTTTAAAGAAATTGTAAAATATATTTTTGTGAATGGCTCAAAAACTTAATTAAGTTTAGTTAATTAAGCTTAATTAGTTAAGTTTTAATTAACATTCCGTCACTTTTTTTTTTTTTTTTTTTTTTTTTTTTTACTAAGAAATTTAGAAAATCTAAATAAACAAATAAAAAACAAATCATGATTCATTCGAATTTTACTTTCTGAATTCCTGTTATCTCTTCATTATAATTTTTAAAAAATTTTCCTATTTAAATTATTTCTTTTACGCGATCATTCATGATATTCTCCATCTTTTTTGGCCTCCTCGTTGAAAAATTGTATTAATGTTGATTTTAATTTTATGTTTGGATATTTTAAAAATCTTTAAGTGTAAATGATAATGAATAGTAATAATTCCAGATTGGATAAAATTGGACTTTGCAATTAAATCCCAACAATTTTTTTGACGTATAATATTGCAACAGACAACTTCCGTCTTTCCTTGGTTCGCGTAGATTTGTTGAAGATGTAAAGTTGTTTTCATCGATTGCTGTGTTTCTTTTCCGCTAGACTGAAATTCCCATAATGCAGTTTTGAAAACAAAACATCATCATCTTCCTCCTACTTATTTGTTTTATCCGGCCTTAGGGCTTAGGTGCTCCTTTATTGTATTAAAGAAGTATACATTATCACTTACACACTTCTTGAAGCTCTGTCGCTAAACGAAAACTAATTTATGTATGCGTACATCGTTGCATTCCAGTGGAAATCTATCAAGAAGAAAATTGTGTAGTGTTTTGAAAAGTCTTTCATAAATGTTTATCTTTCTAAACATATTCAATTTGCCGCCATTTTCAAAAACTTGATTAAAATTAAGAGCTTAATATCCAATAATAATTTTAACTTCATCAAAGATCTTTGAGAAAGATGAATCTAGAGGTCAAGATTAAAAACACATGATAAGTGTGATAGGTAACCCAGTTGTTGAAACGCTGAACAGCGGACTGGAGGAGCCAGGTTCAATTTCTGGCTCTAGTCGGGATTTTTCCACAATTGCTATTTCTCCAGACGGACTCTCAGGTTCACCCAGGCTTCTGTCAAAAGGATTTCTTACTCTGGGGCTAAAGGCGGCATCGATTGACCATTTACCTCAATTAATCAGAGGATCGCTGGGAGCCTAAACCTCTCGCTCATCGAAGGCCTAAAGTGGAACAACTTCACCATTTTTTTTTTTTGGAAGCAAACATGTAATCATATAAATTAGATAAAGTGCTTGCAGAGAACTTATTAATAATCTATAAAAAAAAAAAACCATCATTTAGCAATTTTCCTTTTAAAAAAATGGCTTATTAGAATTCACCGTAATTACTTAATTAACGATTAAATCATTAATTGTCGTCCCAAAATGTGCTATGAGAATCAATGTGGTGAAAAACAGGTGCAAAAATCTCGCTTACAGTTCTCTAATACTGTGGTCCACGTTCATGCCAAATTTGGTCAAAATCAGTGCTCTGATTATGTTTGGGGTTCGGTATTAGAATTATATTTTCCTCGCATTGGAAATCTGAATGAATTTTTGATGGAATGCTGCTGACCATCAGCTTCTTTAGAACAAGTTCAATTTCCTACTGAAGCACCGCCTCGCTCACAAAAGGGTTAATTGAAAGTGTATTAGTTAAATGACTGAGCTTAATAATAATAATAATAGTAACAAAAACTATACATCACAACAGACCTGCCATCACACTTGTTGATAAGGTCAACAAACAGACCTACCTCATTGATATTGCAGTGCCTGTCAGCAAGAACATGCGGAAAACTCATGCAGACAAGATCAGTAAATACACCGACCTAGCACACTAGCTCCAGGAGCAGTGGAGGCAGGATCGAGTATGTGTTGTATCATCGTCCTGTCCGCCACTGATCTGGTGCCTCACACATTGCAACTCAGCCTCAGTACACTAGGACTTCACAAAAACAATTTTGCACAACTCCAGAAGACTGTGATACTCAACACAACACGCATAGTTAGGAAATTTATAGACACAACCACATCCCTAATTATTCCTGCATACTTTTTTTTTTTTTTTTACACTTGACAATTTGTGTTTTGGTCCTTGACCCTCCGTTTTGTCTTTGCTGGGGAAACCCAAGGTTTGAAACTTTTATGTAATGTAATGAGTTGATCTTGACTGATACTACAAATTGTGCCCCAATATCGAATCAAACATTTGGGTAATTGATGACTTAATTAATTGAATATTGAAAAATATCTACAGAAAACAACCGCTTCTTTTGTCTCAAGTTTTTCCTTTTCAACAAGTGCTTACGAGTAGAAATTTTACTCTATTTAATAATAAATAAAAAAGGGATACTTTACCATACATTGAACTAATAGTGGAGCTACTTTAAAATTAAATTGGCAAATTAAATTGATTAATAATTTTTTTAACATCTGTATTCCTAAGGCCCACCTTTGGGAAGGTTGAATGTTAAGATTGACTATTTTTTTTTTTTGGTTGAATGATATTGTACAGAGCAAATTTTGCAGACATAAATCCAGCCAGGATTTTAGTGGAAATGGAGAGGGGCAGAAGACTAATTATCTTTTTCTATAAACCCTAACGAAAAATAGCAATTACGCACAGTTGAGGACTGGGTATGATTACTTTTTTTTTTTTTTATTTTTTTATTGGAGCTTATAGAAAAAGATAACTAGCTCCTGATCTCCTCCTGGCTACTCCTCAGTTTCAGTAGTGCGTTAATACTTGGTTTAAAAAAAAATAGCTCTATCATATTTAATGTTATGGGAATCGAATAAGATTAAATTTGCCAGGTTTTTAGCCAAAGACCATTAACAATACATTTAAACATAGAATAGATCTGTGAATACAGTGAATAAAGAAAAGGAAATTCAGCAGTTGCATAAAATGGAAATTGCCTTTCTGATTCGATTACGGGAAGGAATTGGGAACGGCCGTTTCGTCCTTCTACGGACTCATCAGCCCAATCCCCGCCTTCCCTTAACAGTATTTAGAGACGCAGGAATTTCTTTTTCTTGCCTTTTGTTGTTTGCGGGGCCGCTGCGAGATTGGCGGTGGCTTTCTCTAACAAGATCTTGCCTTTCTGATTCTGCTAAGGGAAGGCGGGGATTGGGCTGATGAGTCCGTAGAAGGACGAAACGGCCGTTCCCAATTCCTTCCCGTAATCGAATCAGAAAGGCAATTTCCTTTTTATGCAAGTGCTGAATTTCCTTTTCTTTATTCACTTTTTTCACTGATTCTCACAGCACGTTAAATTTCTTTTCTTTTTTACTTTCATAGAATAGATGTATTTATTGCTTCTATTAGATTAGTATAACAAAGAATAATGTATTCTCTTGTTACGACAGAGTAACAAATCCTACATCTATTGTATAATGTTACATATTTTCAGTTAGCTGTTGTGAGATATTGAAACTTCACTAATCCAAATGATAAAAACCAAGATATTATTTTTTTTTTTTTATTAAAATAAAGATTTACTTATAATTGAGTATTGATTATATGATTTTTCTTTCCACATTTGAAAGATCTTAATATTTTTTATATAATTTTCTTAATTATTGATAACTATCTTTCAAATAATGTAGATAACCAAGCTTATCGTTCAAATATTAATTAATCACTAATTAATAAAATAGAAATAAAAACATAGCCCAATACTTCAGTAATAAGGTTGGCTAGCTATATTTTTTAGACAAATTGAAATTTTGACTGTTATTATTATAAGGAGAAGTACATTTGATTATCTGATTTAACTGAATCTATAAATGAAACTTTAATTACTTACTGATAAGAAACTGTCATCAGCACGTACTAATAGACTTCACTTATTTTTAATATGAAGTGGTATTTTTTTATTTTAATATTAAGCTTATCAATGAAATTGAGTTCTTTATTTTTGGTAGAATACAACGATGCTAATCTTCTTCTTTCAAATCTCTTTATTTTTCTTCCAGTTGAATCGTAAAAAAGAGAGACAAAAAAAAAAAAAAAAGCAATTATTCTCTCTTGTTGTGCATCCTTTCTGCCGATCCAACCCCCTCTATCGGCACCGCCAACAACTTCGAGTGGACTGCTCCAAGCGGCGGGCAGGGGAAGGGAGCGTGGAGCAGTCGTCGAACCACGAGCAGATCAGTGTTGAAGTCGTCGAGTGAGGTTGACTCGCTCCGGTTGGTTCTCTGAATGCTGCCGGGGTCCCCAGTCGGGATAGCCTCTGTTCTGCCATGGGCACCCACGCACTCCTCCTCAGCTGCTACGGTAAGTGACGCTTCCAAGCATCCTCCAATGATAAAAAAAAATAATAAGACATTGCCTTTACAAATCTACTCCCCTCTACAATTATAACGGGAACTCATTTCATTTGTAATAATCTTTCAGCAGTAAGTTACTGGGATACGTAAAACCACAACCAGAAATTAATCTATTTCAAAATGAATTAATTCGGAATATGATTATAAATCGGGATTAAAATATTTCTCTCCAACAACTACAAAAAAAAAAAATATTGATATACTTCTGAATAAATTTACATAAATTACTTTAAAATAAATCAAGAATCTTAACATTTTATCACATTATTTTTCAGCATTTTTGACTCTCAGATATTGACAGAGGATATTGAATAAGAAATATTTAAAAAATTAAAATTTAAACGATTCAATAGATGGGCTTTCAAGCAGAGGCGATTAAAAGGACAATGTAAAAATAAGCTATTCAAATTGAAGAGACCTTATTAATATTAACTAGTGTTTAATCCCCAGATAGTTGTTTAACGAAAAGTTGATTGGGAGCAGCTACCTTTCTGGTTACAGTATTTTTTTTTAATTAATTTCATTTTTAAGCATAGATTTTACCAATAGTTCCATTTTTTTTTTTCATAAATCCCCTCAACTAAAAGATTAAACCAGTTGAGACGTAATTATAAGATAATTTCGACCTGTTAAGGCTGTATAAATGAAATTATTGAAATCGTGCTAAAGGCTTATATTGTCAATTTACAGGTTTTTTTTTTTTGTGGTTTTTCTTTATCTTGTTCAAATGGAAGAATTTAATCTTTTCCCCAATATTTGTTTTCGGATTACTTAAAGTGGTTCTGGCAATTTTTTTCCCCTTTCATTTCATTCGCGAAATGATAATTCCCGCCAAATACCTTTCATTGAAATGGGATAATTCTTGTCAACTCAGGAGGGGAACTGGGGTCTTGCGTCCCACAGTCAACCCGAGCCGAGTGCGTGCTGTGACATATTTCAAATCTGCTCTTCTCCATCTTCCGAGCTTCTTCATCTTCTCTTTTGTAATTTATTATTCTACTTATGATAACGAAAATAAATAAATAATAATAAAAAAAAAGATACAAAAATACTTAAAATACAAAATTTCTTTTTTTTTATTTAGTCTTAAAAAAAAAAAAAAGGAAAATTTTGTTTTCTTTAAAATGAGACAAATAAAATATATAGAACCAATGTAAATTACATATTACGTCCCATTATACGAATAACTATTATCCAAATCTGAAAACCTGTTCTTTACCAGTTTTTGAATATTGTGAAATTGTTATTTGCTGTAACAACTCAGTTATTAATTCAATTTATTTTATAAAAATACTAAATAAATAAAAACAGAAGTATTTCGTAAATTATTATCGATTTGGCGGGTTCCAATCAAATAGAATATATTCTGTAATACTTTTGTCAGAAGATTTGCAGGGTTGTCAGCTCGTTTTTCATCTGTAAATACAACATAACAAAAGAGATAATGATGTCAATTAAAAAATAATTCAGGTTTTTTTTTTCTTTCATTACATAACTATTTATAATATTTTTTAAAAAGTCTTCATCGTAACATAGCATCTCCTTAAATGTTTTCCTTGTTTCTTATTAGTATAAAATATTTCTTATTAAAAATTCAGTAAATGGTAAGAGTAAAGGATTTTCTCATATTTTTCATGTTTTTATTAAAATTCATGTTTTTATTCTTAGAATCTAGTAAACAAGAATTGATAGGAAGGTATTTAAGAAAATAAAGGTTAATTAGTTTCATTATAAAAACTGATTTGTTAAATATGAATAATAATAATAAAAATAATAATAAGTGAAGAAATGTAACTCGTTATTTTAACTGAATATTAGTTTTCTATACTTAGCTAGCTCTGTTGTATTTTACCAATAAAAAAGTATTTTATTATAGGTTTATTTCATAAGATATTTTCTTTTTAATAGAAGTTGATGCCTATATTTAGATAAAAAAAAATCGTGTTTTTGAAGAAATTAAATCTCTTAACTTATACTAATCCAAATGTAATTCTAAAACTCATAATGTCATCAAAAGAATGACTCTTCGTGCTGTTTTTACCAGTTGTTTTTTTTTTGGTCAGCCTGTAAATTATATATAATTATAATTACATTTAAGAAAAAATGAAAATTTTCCCAATTTTTTATTTTTTTTATTTTTTCGATACCGCACCGTTTTGGAGATACATTGGTCGAACTGATCGAGATGAATGCGAGGAGAAGAAGTTACTGGCGACGTGCAGGAGTTGTCGATAGATTAATGATGAAATTGTCATGCTGCAAACAGTTTTCAGTGCCGTCGCAATTCGATCCCGAAAGTAAGTTCTCGTTGATGACGAGATCCGAATAGCGTCTTCGATCTATCTCTTTGACTCGGAGAATACCAGAGAGAAAAAGTTGTGTGTGAATTTCTTTTTTTTCCGATGGGATGAGGAGAGACAAAAGAACCACGAAAGAAAAGAATGTGTTTCAAAGATCGAGAGAAGTTTATTTGCCAAATCTACCGTTGAATTAGACCTCATCTTGATCGGCTTTTTTTTTTCCCCGCTGTTTCTTCCAAGCTTCCATTACTCAGCATCTGTTTCGATATTCAACAGATGTCACGTGATAGACACATCGGTCTCCTTCTGCCACGAGGCTTCTACTGTTTTGAGAACAAAACTGCTTCTTATTTTTATGTTTTTTTGCGAGCGAGGCGGTGCTTCAGTAGGAAATTGAACTTGTTCTAAAGAAGCTGATGGTCAGCAGCATTCCATCAAAAATTCATTCAGATTTCCAATGCGGGGAAAATGTAATTCTAACACCGGAACCCAAAGATAATCAGAGCACTGATTTTGACCAAATTTGGCTTGAACGTAGAACACAATATTAGAGAACTGTACGCGAAATTTTTTCACCTGTAATGAAAATGTTACATTAAGTAACATACAATTAAAAATCGGAGCAGTAAGCCAAAGACTCCAACGTTTCGTACTATTATAACATAACGCAAATTTAATGAATTTCAACGGTTAATTACTGTAAATTAAGATAACGTCTTTTGTAATTAGAAATTATTGATTAAAAGCATTCTCACATAAGTCTTGCACCTACCCTTTGATCTTTGATCCCTTTACCTTCGTAACCCTTTCATTTTAGCAGCCAAAAGGTCGCATTTATTCATGATCTAATATTGTGTTCTAATAGTATATTCTTGCCAAATATGTTTAAAATCAGTGAAACTCTTTCGATTGAATCGATTCCTTGAAATGTCATTTAAACAGAATGTCTAGCTTTTAAAATGATAGTTTCCCTCTTTTAAGGTCTTTTAAAATAGGACTAAGACCAATTTTTGTGCTTTACGATATAGTTTTTTTTTTTTTAGTTGGACGAGATTTAGGTATAAAGACAAATATTAGACTTAAGATGACAGTTTTTAAGGCATAGTAGGAAATACTTTGGTTTCCCGTCAGTTTTCACTTCGGGTAATCATATCGTCATTGTAATCTGTACAGGCCCGGCCCTAGGGGCGTGCGTGGCCACAACCGAGCTAGAAGTGTGGGGTCCCTCATTCTTCAATGATAATGTCTTGATTTCCCCCCACCCCACCCCACGATCCATCTTCGCTAAAACCTCCTTAAAGATGCTTTTTAAAATTACATATTTTTTTTGGTTATCTATAGCTCATTTCAGTCAAGAGCTTTGTTGGAGCAGTCCGAATTTTAACCAAAGAAAATAATAATATTTTTATGGCTGGCCGAATGGAAGTTTGATAATATTACAACAAATAAAAACGAAAAACATATTCTCAACCAGCCGCGGGAGCCCCTTCAGGCATGGGGCCCGATTCGCCCCCCCCCCCCCACTCTGGCCGGCCCTGGTTCCATATAATAAAATCTGAGATAATAAAATATAATCTTTACTGAGGTTATAGAAGTTTCTAGAAAAGAAATGTTAACGAAATAGGTATTTGTCTTTTTTTTCTTTTACGCGAGTTTATCAGTATTACAATTTGTGCAGTTTTCCACTTCGACATTTTCAGAAGTATCTTAAGGTGATCTAGAGAGTATTTTTTTTTCTTTCTTGAAATGAATGATAAGTGATTTAAAAGTTGTTAAGATTTACATAAAAAAAAAACAAAAAAAAAAAAAAACCCGCTTATTTTGAAATTTATTTATTTACTTACTGTAGTTTTTGTTGGGATTTTTATTTTATTCATAAATTTTATTTTAAATTTCTTATTCGTATTTTCGTTTTTATGCATGAAACTGCACTTCTGAATAAAATATTTTTAATTAAAATTTTTGTGCTTTCCAAAAGCCCTTTTCTTTATTTATTGTGAAATTAAATGTTTACTTGTTTTTTAGCTGCATTAATTTTTAGATAAAAAAATAAAAGTTTCAAATGTAGGACAGACGTGTTTCTTTTCTTTCTATATAATAAATTTATTCAAAGAAATTGCATGTTCATTTTTTGTTTATCAATTTTATTCGTTAATTCCGATATTAATCTAGATTTTATTCTCAACTGTCTGTTAGTGAATGGGATGCAAGAAAGAAAGCTATAAAACAAACGATACTTATAGTTTAACTATTGAAATTAGGAAAAAAAAAACCTATAAAAAAAGCTGAATTTAGAGTTTTTACTTTTTTTTAAGTAAAAAAAAAAAAATAATCTAAAACTTTTAGATTACCCCTAAATGAGTTTTAAGTTGAGACCTAGCTAAATCGCTTTCTCGCATCCGAAAACGGTAGATTCACCCCCGTTTCATCAAAATCCTTAGGCCCGTTTTCAATATAAAACTTACAAGAATTGCTCGTTTTTTAGTATTTAATTTGATTTGATTTGAGACAATTAATTCCAGGAACAAGTCAAAAATTAACAAATAACCCCATAAACTACTATTAGCACATCTTGTAGAGTTTACCATCATCGAAAAGATCTTGATTATTATTATTGTTATTCCTTGCATTTATTTCTGGTATCGAATTAATTTAACTATTAAACAAGTTTCATGCTTGTAATAGAATAAGACACATTAGTACAGTATATTCTCGATATCTCGAACTTCGATATCTCGAAAACCCTTGATAAGTCGAAAAATTATTTTTCCCCTTGATATTACATATTCATCTAATGTTAATTTTAATTCTTATGTCGAAGAGTTTTCACTCAAAACCTTGTTATGTCGAATATTTTTCGAAGTAAAAAATTAATTTTTCTGGAAAAATTGCCGTTTAGTTGTGTCGAAGCAAATAGAGGTATTTTTTCCAAGAATCTCTCACACCTTTCATTATCTCAAAAATGGAAAGTTCCAAAGAAAATAAAACGGTGAGGGTTAAGCGAAAGTTGAACGTGTTGACAATCGAAAAACGGGTAGAGATTTTAGAGGCTGTATGTAAAGGAAAAAAGGCACAAATTGCAAAAGAAGTGGATGTTCCAGAACCATCACCCAGCGTTACTACCTACTACGACGCTTCGTGGAATGCTCAGAAAACGTGGAAAACGATGACTTTGCCGCTATTTTTCAAATAGAAAAAATGGTTGAAGAATAATTACAAAAGATATGTCGCCAGGCCACGATACTGGACTTTTTTAAGAAATTCTAGCAATGTAAGTTCATTGTATTTTACTAATTCTTTCAATTTAATGTAATTATTTTCGACTACTTTTAAAAATTAAAATTATCATTACATATTTAGACTTATTGTCAACTATCAGGACTCTAATTTTTAGAATATTATTCCGTATCGTGTGTTTTTACGTGAATTTTAATGTTTTGGTTATGATCTTGTTATCTCAAAAACTCGCTATCTCGAATTTTTTTTAGCGTCCCTTCGACTTCGAGATATCGAGAGTATATTATAATAAAAAAGACATTTTGTTACAATGCAAATATAGTTAAATTAATATAATATATCATATGAACGTAAAACTTTTCTCTTCTACTACTTATACGGTGTTTAACATATTCTACGTTACGCAATTAATTATAAAAAAATTGTAATAAAATGGCTACATGTTTCGACCTCATCTTTCTGTCTCTCGCGAACCTATCAGAGAAAGACCGAAAGATTGAGGTCGAAACATATCGCGATTTTGTTACTATAATTTTTTACAACTAATTGTGTGCGTTTATTTTCATTATATACTTACACAGGGTTCCATATAAGAAAGATATTTGTATATCGAATTGTCAAATTAAAATTACATGCAGATCAAATCTTGGTCTAAAAAATAATATTTACTCAGTTTTTTTTTTTTTGTGTTTGTTTTTGGAAGATTTTGTCAATGTTAAATTTGCTAATATTTTGATGCTTTTATTAAACAGATTATTGTATTGTGGTTTTTATTGTTAAGAATAAGTGATCCCCAGGTTTACATTAAGTTTAGAAATTACTAACATTTCAACGTCTAAAATTTGTTTTTAAATTAGGATATAAACGGCCACAACTAGGATAGTACTTGTCAACAAGATCACATGTTACCGCTATTGATTCAAAAAGTTTAATTTTGTTTCTTTTTAATGCATCCAATTAATTCATTTTCGGTTGATCGCAAAGCTAGCACATGAATTATTTAATTAGCTTTCCCGTCAAATTTAATATTTGCGTTTAGTTTTTCAGAGGCACCACATTCCCGTTCACGAATGTAATATTGATAATCAATTCGAACCCACCTGGAAGAATGTTAGCCTGTTAGCCGTCAATTCGCAATAAATCCGATTAATAAAGACATATTCGAAGATTTTAATCTTGAGATTAATATTTTAATCTATATTTTACCTGATTTGTCTGTTGTTGTATGTCCCAGAAAGTGAAATGGGAAAGGATGTCAAAGGCAGAGCAACAGGCTAGTGAGAACGTAATTGCGTGACTTCTTCAGCTCCTGCTGTTCTTCTCAACGAGATCTGTCTGTGCCAGGTACTACAGTGCCTCTATAGGAGACGACTCGATGAGATTATCGCAGATCAATACGCGAAATGAAACTTGTCTTAGGCAAATTAGATTCCACGAAAGGCATTCTCCCAGATTAAAGGAGAGAGAAGAAAAAAAAAAATCTATAAAAGAATTGATTCTTTCGATAAAAAATAAAATTAAAGGATTTAATAGGTTTTTCCTTTCATTCTTCTAATTATTCGTAGGTGTTCAGCGTGGAGCAAGGAAGTATAAAGGCCTTTTTTTTTTTATCCTGTCAAATTCATTCAACACAAAAATATTTCACAAAGATTCAAATCTGATATATTTATTCCCGTTGATTTAGCTTTTATCATAAAGCGAATTAGAATAACATATATTCGCCTGCTGTCCTTGGGCATTCGCGACATGCATCACAGAATGTTATTGAAGCTTCGTATTACCTAATGAAACTGTTATAAATATATATAAATATATATAAATTTTTAAGTAGAGCGAATTAATTTGATATTAATCTTACAATAGTTTTTCAAAAGCGGAAATATTTATTCATTAAGATTTCGTGGAGGGACAAGCGAATATATCCACCGGATTTGGGTCTCGAAGCGACCAGGGTCGGGATTTACATAATCGACCAATAAATATTATAAAATCTTTCATATATCCTGTAAGTAATCTTGTAAGTAATTTACTCTTAGAAATCCTATTAATATAATAACACTCTTTTTTAATGCCCACAATATTTCTTATTTGTAATCATTATGAAGTGGAGAGGAGGAAGAATAGTTTCTTATCCTCTGGTACCACCTGAAGAAGTCCTTCGCAAAGAAGGACGAAATATCGTGGGAATTAAAGGAATGTTGTTATATTAATAGGATTTCTAGGAGTAAAATATTATAAAATGCTTCCAATGCTACATTAAGAAAATTTAAGTAATTTTTTTTTTATTTATTTATTTTTTTACGCTTTTTCGAATTTCTGAGGATAGTTATATGGGCGCCTAAAACATAAGTATTATACTTATCAGGTCAAATTGAAAGCTTTTTCAGACCATAATACCACATCAGGTGTTTGAGCGTAATGCAAAAATACATTTAAAAAGCAAAATTAGCCCTCATCCAATAGACAAATCTTCATAACAAATTTCACTCTATTAATGAGATATATAATCGTTCAAACTTTAAACTAGAGAAAGGACAAACCATAAAACGTGTAAATTATAAATAAAATGCAAGACAGGGGCCTCAAAAAGTGCATTCTTAGCTCGAATGCAGTCCTCGAGTTTCAGTTTATTGGCTTTGATTACTAATGGTATCTTAAATAGTAAATTTGTTACTTTTTTATTTTTATTTTTTATTATTTTGAACAAATGTATTGAAACCATCTTAAACACAACAATAACTCAATAATAGTTACTTTTTAACTGATTTAAAGATAAATATAAACGATGGCAGCCTGGTGACTCCCAATTCATTTTGATATGATTCAGGCCCACAATTAAAGATCCTATCGCAGTGAATTAGTTATTCTAAGGTATTAGTCTATAATTTTCTTTCTTTCGTCGTTTGTTCTATGGTATCTTTTGCGACTACAATAATATGTCTTTAAATAAACAGTTTAAGAACATGGGAAAAAGTAACATTAAATGATTGAAATGTATAGAGTCAATGCAGTTTTCTTTATTTGAATATTTTTTTTTTCCCGAATATTGCTGAAGACTCCTTTGAAACCTCTTACAGATCTTTGATAATAAATATTTTCTTTTTCACTTCAAGCCACAGACAAAAGTCCTCATCAATTTCTCTCTTTAATTTTTTTCCTTAACGTTACGACACAACAGCGCTGCAATTCCAGGGAAGCCCCAGTATTTATCTGAGTTGAAATGAGGACACGAGGAAACATCCCTGTCTGAAGCGCGAATCGAACTGGACAAACTCCTTTATTCACGCATATTTTTTTTCTTTTCTTTTTAAAGGAAACGTTGTTTTAATGTATTTTCTTGAATATTTAATATAGTCATTGAGGGAGAAAAGGTAACAAGAAAGATATATCTATATTATTGTTATTTTTTATTAATAATAATATTCATTATATTTTATATTTATCTTTTTTTTTTTTCTTTTATTTGAATGAAAGAAATCGGAAAAGAAATAACATTAAATGATTATGATATAAATAATTGACTTGCTTAAAATCAATATCCAAAGCAAAACTTGCATTTAAAATAGGAAAATGAAATTTCAGAATTTAAAAGTTGCCTTTGGTTTGGATAAAAAATAATAAATGGGAAAATATTCATTTTAAATTGATACGTTTAGGTATATGTTAACGTATACGTTTTTTTATCATTTTATAAACACGTATACAGATTTCCATGTAAGCAGAAAAGTTGTTTAAGAATAAATAAAGTAAACCTCAAGTAATATAAGGCTAAGAAATATAAAAAAATAGTTAAGATTTAATTTTTTGATCAAATGAGAAGCAACCGACCATGGGCTTTCCGACCATGCTTCGACAGAGAAATTGCTAATGCGAAATTAAGATGTTGTTACTTAGAAGTAGTAGTCTAAGTAAAATGAGATTTAACTGAAAATTAATTGAAGTTTTGAGTTAATTTTGATTCTAATGTTTGAAAGTGAAGGGGGAAAAAAAAAAGCAGATAATGTTTTTATTGTTGAATTATGCTGAGAATGAACTTCACCTGTGAACTTATTATTGGGCTTAAAGAAATAAACCCCTTGAGATCCTGAGGCCATCTGGTGGACAACCACTGAGTTTATTGCTTTGCCATTTCATCTGCATAGAAATTACGCTCTAACGAAGCCGCTACAGTTATATCCCCGAAATCGGGCAATTTGTCACTTTAGCCATCGGGGAACAATTTATTAAAAATGAGTTAAGCAAATATATTCTGCTCCGAAATCTTTCGATTTACGACTTGGTGATCTGCATTTTGATATTTTTCGATTATTTATTGAGAAGCAAAGTTTAAAGCCGCCATTTGCAGTCAATTTGTAAAGTATCCCTATAAACAATACATAAAGATATCCTCAAAAAAATGAAAGCTAATATGGTATCCACAGATAAAAGTGAAGTTAATAAATGCCAATTAATTGACGTACGTGAAAATAAATTTTAAATAAAACTTTCAGATACTGTATTTTTAAAGCCGAATGAACATAAAAGCGTTCAGAGAATACTAGATGTTTGGTCTAACATTTTAACGTCTGTAATATGCATTGGAGGATTAAATAAAAGCTTTTAAAAAGCAAAGCCAAAATATCTTTTGTTAACTCCTTAACTCAGGAAGCTGAAATTTTAATGTCGTGTTTATAGTATTATACGTAGGCTAACTTAGGCTGTATTGATTTTATTACGTATTCTTGAGCTCGGGCGAAAAAACACTCAATTACCATTGGTGTTACAGCGCCGTAATTGCGTAGTTACCACCAATTAGTGTATACATACGTATTTAGATGTACACGCTTTGTGTAGTATACACTTGGTCTATACTATATGCTTACTTCGTTAAAACATGTGCTATATAGTAGTATATGTTTTCAGTGCATCCTTGCTGATAAAGACTGCGTATCGCGGATAGTCGATAGCCATGTGATAAATTTGTAAAACCCAAATGATAAGAACCTAAGAAGATAGCAATGATATCTTTGCTTAGATACTGAGTAGATAAAGCCAACCTACAATAGTTTCAAATTGACTTTTCTTTTTCCATTGCTTAAGAAGAAATGATACTAAATGGTACTAAATCAAATGGTACTAAAAAATTTATTTATTTATTTATTTATTTATTTATTTATTTATTTATTTATT
>JAFIDM010000179.1:22842754-22859892 GCA_023159025.1 Thereuonema tuberculata | reverse complement strand
TTTTTTTTTTTTTTTTTTTTTCAAAAATGCCCACTCCGCTTAAGTCGTCACTCCGCTTAAGTCGTCACTCCGCTTAAGTCGTCAAAAATGTTCGGTCCCTTGAGTGACGACTTAACGAGGTTTCACTGTATAATTGATGGAAAGTATTGGTGATATGTAACGAGAAATTGTCACCTGACAACATTAGAGTAAGGATACATCTTCAATGCAATTCAGGTAATAACGAAAGGCAGGTTATGTTGATTCCACTTAGTAATAAGTGGAAATAACTTCATTTTTAATAAATCCTGGCAGTTAAATTAGATATAATTAATTTTTTATAGGGATTTTGTATTTATTTGTTTTTGGGAGCCAACATTTTATTTCGCACAATAAGATATTGTCCCATGTTGATTTACTCCAATGATTCATGTGTGAAAGATCTTATTTACTTATTAAATAAAGCGATTCCAAGCGTAACATTATCGATAAATTTAGGCAAAATTAATGACAAAAAAAAAAAAAAAAAAAAAAAACTGAGTCACAACAAGGAAACATTCGAAATTCCCGTAACGTAAAGAATCGTTTTGGAATAGAACTATATTTTTTTCTTGATGTGTTAAACTTTACACGTTGTGATGTGTGACCTCTTAATATTTCCAGTGTATGTTTTATCTTGGGATGAAATGTGGTTTCTTATACCCAGAAATTTTTGGAAGTTTTGATGCTAGCTTCTTATGTGAGGAAATTAATGTATGATATAAGGTGCAAAAAGTGAAGAAAAAAAATGATAAAAAAACCCAGGAAAATATTTCTGAGTCCATCTGTTATCTCATGTTTTTTCCTTCATTCTTTTATGAATTGAAATTATTTGATAATCTCCCAATTGTCATTCGTGTGTTTCCTTTTCCCTTCTATGCCTGAGTCAGCACTTTGTCTCTATAAATATTGTGAAGCGTGAAATTAGGAAAGATGATAATTTTCCCAGTCATGTTGACAGTGAGAGAATCTTTGTAATTAGCCTTTCCAGGTTAAATGTCCGCGTATACTTTTTAAATGTTTATTCTGGATGTTGCATTAGTTAGTTGTACTTCCTTTCCTTAGTTATTTGCATCTTTACAACTGCTTAGTGGAAATGTTATTTTATTTCCAATGTGAAAGACAAAAATCACTTTAATTTTACCTGTCATATTCGTTGTTCTGATGCGATTAATTGGACTGGATTGTATTTATAAGTTACATTACCATACTTCTTCTTCAATTCCCATCTTCTTCTTAATATATTTGTAAAATAAATACTTCTGCAACACCTTTTACTATATTAAAACATATATTTACAACGAATTTTCGAAAGATAATTCCTTTCTTCTATTTTCAAGTTTTTTGATGATAACAATACATTTTCAGGTGATGTCTTTAATTATACATCTTAGACATAGTTAACAAACATTTTTCGCCCTTAAATGCTAACATTTATTATTTCAATTAACGTTAAACACAATTGTTTAAACTCTTCAATTATTACGGCTTTTTTGTTTTTATTCACACAATTCCTTACCATTTCATTAGCTAATTTTACAAAAGCATTCTCTACCTCTAAGCCGTTACTTCTGTTAAAATTTATATTTCTTGTGTTTCTTATAATTGTTATTATCAAAAAACTTGAAAAAGGAAGAAAGGAATTATCTTCCGAAAATTCATACCGATAGTAAATATATGTTTTAATATAGTACAAGGTGTTGCAGAAGTATGGATTGTATTTATTTTTTTATCTTCGTTTAGAATCAAAGACACACATTATCAGAACACATTATGTTCTGGATGTAGTAGCACTGGATGTAACTGAATTGCGCTAACAATCGAGATTGGTCGATTCCTTGCCTACGCCAGTGGCTAGTGCTATACGCTGTAGGCTATACACTACTGTAATGCTATTGGTTATTAAAGAGTGTTAAAAGCATGAAATTTTATAAATTATTAAGTGATGTTATTTATACTTAAGTACAATCCAGATCCGAGATAAATTTATTACAAATAAATTATATAAACAAAGAATTCACGTGCCACAAATTAATAGAAAAGAATAGGGAAATGTCACAGAACTAAAAAATATCTGAGTTTTCATCGGTGAGAGTTTGGGACGGACCGTTTCATCCTTTTTAGGACTCATCAGCCAAACCCATTCACCTTATAAAATGCTCAGATAGTGCAAAAGGGATAAGGGAACCACACCCGCTTCTGACTGTGGCCTCCCTCACAAAGAAAATACATTTAAAAAAAGAAACAAATGGGTATAATTTCAAATCCTGGCCTGCGAAACCGTCAGGCTCAAAGGAATTTGAATATAAAAAGCACCAAGGTTGAATCCAACTTGGTTTATTTAAACAAATAATTAAAATAAAACGAAGATTGAAATTATACCTATTTTTGTTTCTTTTTTTTAAATGTGTTTTCTTTCGGAGGGAGGCCATAGCCGGAAGCGGGTGTGGATTTTTTTATCACTTTTGCACTATCTGAGCATTTCATCTGGTGAGTGGGTTTGGCTGAAGAGTCCCCCTAACAAGGACGAAACGGTCCGTCCCAAACTCTCAGCGGTGAAAGCTCAGATATTTTTTTTGTTCTATGTCATTTCCCCTATTCTTTTCTATTAAATAATATGTAGTGTTATGGGAAGGTAAAACGCCGCTACACATTATTTATAAAATTTGATCGAAAAGAAAATCTGAAGAGATGATACAGTGATCTTACAGAGACAATGATTGAAATTGTTAATATATAAAAACCTGAATCCATCTATCATGGCCTCTCAGAAACTACGAAAAACACTTAAGAAAAAAAAAATGCAACCTTTAAGAGATACCATCGGTAAAATTATTCATTTTTAACTATATTTCAGCGATAACCATTCACTTTTCCGATAACTACTAAACCTTACAGTAAAACCTTACCGTACTAAAAATAAAAGTTTATACCTTTTCATTTACTTGAAGAAAATAAAACGAGTACATTAAAGTATAAAACTAAATTTAAAAAGGAATTTTACTTGTGCGCATATTATTAAATAAAATTTGATTAGGCCAACACACTGATTTAAGTTAGAAATATATTTACACAAAAATTACAGACACACAACCGGTTTCGTTTCCATGCGAGGCTTTAACAAACGATAGATTTTTTTTTCTTTTCTAATTGCTTTGGGATTCTCTCAACTTATTATTCGTAATAACTTTAAATTTTATTTCATTTTTAACTCCCCAAAGGGCACCTTATTTATCTTCAAAGACTACACTGTAGCTCAATATAAAATTGAATAAATCCTTTTTTTTTTTTGTGCTGACAGATTTCCTGTCTTCTTCCCGTGGCAAACGTATTCCTAACACACTTTCTTTGTTACTCTGACTCCTTTGTTTCCATCTTATTGTCTTTGTGTTGTCTGTCATTTATTTTCCTTATGTACTTTCTTACATAAATCTTTCAACTCTGAGTCTTCAAGAATTTCGATTTCTTGTTTTCTCTATTTTAAGAATAAAGTAGAGATCTTGTATTAGAATGTGCCTACGCAATATCTTACTATAAATTTCTGCTGTAGCGCCTGCATGCCATATTGAAATATTATGAAATTTACAAGTTTTGTAATTCAATTTATAACGATACTAAATCGCTACGATTAAAATAATTTTTGAAATTTTCGCAATATGGTGAAAAATAAATAAATAAATGAATAACATATTATCTTTTTGTACAATTTTATTGACAACTATTAAAAAAACTCATGGAAGTTGACGATCCCGTATTTTCGTGATTTCACGTAATTTACGCGAGAATAGTCTCTATCCATGTCTTCTCACAAAATATTGAAATATTTAAATGAATTATAATACGGGGAAACACATGAGACTTTTACTACATTTTAATACAGTTTTAATAAATTGAAATCAGTCAATAAACAAACAATAAATTCATTATGTAGCATTTTCCTAGTGACAGACATTAAAAATACTAAATTTCTTGAGACCTGCTGAAGAGGCTAATGGCAAGATCTCGAGAATTTCGTAATTCTCGCGCAAACGTGATCGTCAAAATAAATGTGTTAGACAATATGTGTAGTATAAAATAGAGATATTTTGTCAAACATTTTCTCCTTCTTTCTTTCGTGTTTTCTGTGTCTTTTCCGTGACATAATGGATCTGGTTTACAGCTGGTGATATGTTTTCTTGCAAATTTGTCCTGATGTCATCCAAATTTATTATTTGCTTTAAATAAAGAACACTTGCAGATTTTGAAGGTTGGCACAAAATGTAGGCCTAACTAAATTTCCAACCCAGGGATTTATTTAAAGCAAATAATAAATTTGGATGACTTCAGGACAAATCTGCAAGAAAACATATCACCAGCTGTAAACCAGATCCATGTCACGGAAAAGACATAGAGATATTTTGGTCATATATTACATGAAGTTATTTTTTTGTAAAACGTCGGAACAAATGTGGCTCCCGCAAAAGTTAAAACAAACAATTAAAAACTCGCCGAAAGGACAAATGACGAGAAAATTCATGTGCCGCTACACGCGGCCTCTATGAATTTATTTAGCGCATAAAAATAAGAAAGCGCAGGACTGCTCATGGCTGATGATCGCCATATTAGCGTGAAACAGCTGTACCAGGATGTCGTTTTGTATACAACTTGGTCTCACCCATTGTTATTATTATTTTGTTGTACTTATAAACTTTTTTTTACTTGATAAGATTTAACCAATTTCTTGATATTTATATTAAGTCTGTTCAAATCGCACTGCGCGGCGATGTAATGTAGATATAACTATTATATAATGTAATATCTAGCCATTCAGTCGTATCTGACTTTCGGCGACTTTATGGGCAAGTGTTCTCCATGTTGTGTTCTCTTAAGTGCTTCCTCTTTCGGTTGCTTGATGTTCAAATTAGTGTCTGCTTGGAAGAGGTCGAGCCAGCGTGTTCTTTGTCGACCCCGTCTTCTGCTACCGCTCACCATTCCCAGCAACATTGACTTCTCTAGCGAGTTTGTCTAGGTAGACAATCTAAGCAAACGGTACAAGAAGAACAGTTCAATTGCTACCCGCGTCTGGGCAACAACAATTATACACATTTAATTTAGTGCGTATTTAATGTCTAGTATTAATGAGGCTGTGATTTCCAATTAAATTTGTTAGTCGAGGAACGTCGTGTAATTATGGCATTTTTGATTAAGACTGAGGTGAGATACTTTTATTCTGTCTGTTTTGGGTCCTTAATTACTAAGAAGAGGAGAAGGAATATGAAACGATGCAATTTATTAGGAAAGTCTGTTTGTAAGTTCCCAATTCAAAAACTGAATAGTTTCTCAACAGTTGATCAATTGATTGATTTTTTTTTTTTCTTTTTTAGTATTTTCAACACCATCCAGTTTGTTATGGGAATTACGGTTGCCAAGCAAAAACAGTTTGCTTTCTTTAGAGTGCATCACGAAGTTTCATGCACAGCAGCTATCAGAGGAATTGTTTCTAGTGAAATCAACAAAACAAAAACTCAGATTTCAAGCCTAGTATGGCCTTTTTTTTTTTTTTTTTAATTTACGATTTTCCCCGGCCAATGCCTAGTTATATTTTTCTAGTAATATACATACGATATAAAAAATAAATAAATTAATAAATAAATATAATTTTTTTCTAATAATAATATAAAATGTAAATATTGTTTGTTTGACCACCTGTATTTCATTTTGCGAGATTCATTGGTGGAAGAACGACAGATGCTCTGCTGCGCCAAGGGGAAATCATGTTATCGCGAAATCGCAGGGATTCGAAATTCAATGATTACACCTGAAAGACAGTGAGTAAAATATAATTTTTGCAAAAATAAGTGTTTGTATGTATCGAAATTGCAATGTATGCCGCGACGTAATAAAAAAAAAAAAGCTTGGAAAGCATTGACGTAGATATCACTTAAATTACACTGACGTCACAACGAATCTAATTGAATGAAAAATGTGTTCATTCTCGATTTTGGCAGAGCAAGTTTGCAGGAATGTAAAACCGTTTCATGTTCCAGAAATTCCCTTTTTAATTAAATCAGAAGACAGACTTCCTAATTAGAATTGCCCCTCCCCCCCAAAAAAAAAATATATAAAATTTATATAAAAATATACATAATTTTTTTTTCCATTTTCATTAATACCTCTAGAACTTGAGAAATTTTTACTGTATAGCTTTATAATAATATTGAATAAAATTAAATATAGAATTTTGTAATATATAATTTTACGTAATGCTGATTTTTAAAGTAACAAATAAATCTGATTAAGTAAATACGATTGATTAACATTAAGGACTCTGTCTCCATTCGAAATGAAATATTTATGAATTTTTAATTAACGCTTTCAATATTTCTAAAATATTTAGGCCTACGACTTGTTTCAACTTTTTCATCTGCTATTTTTCCCGTTTTCCAACATTTCCTTTTCCTTTAGTGACGGAGCCTGATAAACCTAACTATTCCACTTGGACATTTTCCTTGTACATCAACACTCTTAAAAGAGGTATATCTATACATCACTTCCTTAAAATTTAATTCACTTTTCCCATCTCTCTAAAAAATAACCCCCGAAATTCCACTCTAAAACGGCGTGGCCTGTTTTCTTTAAAATTGGCTACAGTGTTTTTTTGTCGTCAAAACAAACTACGAGCGCGGTTCTTTTGGTCTCCACCCCATCCTTCAGAAATTGATTTTTTTCCTTGCGCTGCCTACTCGGGATCACAGCTGAGCGAGTAAACTAATTTTGGTGAGGTTCGTCAATCCTATTTGGATGTCTTTCAAAGTCTCTCCGCGACTTTGTAATATTTTCTTCCTTTCTTGGTTTTTTTTTTTTTTTCCTTTTAATATTCTTATTGTGTCGCAACTCATTCGCAATTTATTTTAATTGATGCTATTATCATGGATCAAATCTGACATCGTAACACTAAACAATGGAAATGTGATTCCTGTTCAACACTCTAATTTTCAATAAATATTTTAGTTCTTATCGGATTTTTTACCTTAGAAAGCTACAAGCTTTGTTTTCATCTTCTGTATCCTCAATAATCTAACGATAATCCGCAAATATCAAAAACACTGATTTAATCCCTTTTCAGTTAATGAAATGTCTCCCAAGTTCAGAAAACATCATTGATATAAATATACTTGAGAGCAGAAAAATTGCACAATTGCATTTGTTCACTTTTTTGTTTTATTTTCCTCGCGATTCGCAAGTTTTGTTTGAATCAAATTAACGTCAATTTAAAGATCGTTTCATCACCTATCCAATGATACCACTTAAGTGTGTATTGCGTGTCAGCAGAGTGTTTTTTGGAGGAATCTCCTAGCCTATCAGAAAACCTCGTTTTCGTACAGCCTAGGAAATGGTGATTAAAACGAAATCCAATACAAACATTTATAAAACAATTTTTATTAATAACAGGTATTCCCTCCTCTAGCCTTAATTACGGCCCTCATTCGACTTTTCATCGATTTTATCAATTTGGGGTGTTGTTCTATTGTTGTTATTGTCTTGGTTTTGAAGGGACAATACACACTTTAGTGGTATCATTGGATAGGTGATAAAACGATCTTTAAATTGACATTATTTTGATTCAAAACAAATTGCGAATCTCGAGGAACATAAAAAAAGAAAAAACAAAAGGAAAAACATGTGAACATTTTTATATAAAACGAATCCTATCTGACTCTTTGCTTTATCACGTCGTCTTCTCTACAATTGTTACGATCCAGGCTTTAATGAAATATATCGATATTCACCTGGAACAATTAAAATCTAATTCAATGCTTAGTGTGAAAGCCGTAATCACATGATTAAATTACATTACATGAAATTATCATTATCATTAAATTACACGAAATTATCATTATTATTAAATTACATGAAATAATCATTATCATTAAATTACATGAAATTTAGTTATTATTAAGAAATCTTAAAATCGGTAAAACTTCAGAACACGGTAACTGCAGAACCCACGTTGAACTATTTCCAAGTTAGCGGTTAAGGAACCATCCGCGTTGAATTTTCGGGACATAGTACTTTCAAACGTTTTTCAACATAAACATCCTGGAGTGGGTGTTACCTCAATTTATCTAACCTATTGCTAATCGGCACATGCTTCGCTCGGGCGTTTGTTGGTGCTTCGCTCAGACTAACAAGTTATGAGTTAAATATTTTTCCCCTTGCGGTGAAACGGTAACAAGGCAGTCGACGATGTATCCTTGCGCGGTACCGTAATCTGCAGTTTAGCCTTAAAATCTTGTAAACAATTCGTTTCATTCGTTTATTCTAATAGAATAATTAAATTTAGGCTACATCACAAATGTATTGTAGGAAATTTGTAATACTTGTTGTAAATTAAATTTATACTAATAAACTTAAAATAATATTAACAAAATAATTGAAGAACACTTTAATTCAAACATTAATAGTGCTCTAGAATGTGAATAGAAAGGACATTCGAATATGTTAATGCTGTTCTAAGCTCCTGCATTGCGCAAATTTCTTTTCTTCAGGATTACAAAAAAAAAAAAGAAGAAAAATAGCAAAGATTCTTAATAAAATTTTTTTATTTTATTAGTATTTCTTTTTTTTTTTTTTTTTTTTTAGAAACGTCAGGCCAAATTATACAATTTTAATATTTTATTGGAATCAGAGAAAAATCAATCAAACTTTGGATATTAAAACGTTTAAAATCAGTCATTAACGTTTTAATGATTTAAAGTATTTAAAAGTTGTTAATACGTTGTTTAATATATAACAGTCGATGCATATTTTTTATTACATAGTAATTATTAAAAGAGGAATATTCTAAAAAAAAAAAAAAAAAAAAAGGTGAAAATTCACCAATTTGAATAGAAATCGGTTACCAGTATTTTTTTTATATTTTATTTCAGGTTAAAATTTTTAAGGGTAAATTGAATATTTGTTAAAATAAAGCTTTTCCCTTTTTTGCCATGAATCTGATATTTACCGTAGGTTTATTTTTCTTTTCCGAAAGTCGACGTCACAGGCAATTCCTGTACGGAACCAATATTTCTGAAGGTAAATAAATAAACAGCAATTTAAAAAAAAAAAAAGAATAACCCACGAGACTCCACATAATAGCGATCGTGCTATTGGCCGTCTGCTTGTAATCCTTGAGGAAGTGAAAGTGAAAAAAACAAAAAAAAAGAAAATCCTTTTCTGGGTTACTGTTGACATTTCAGTTGAGTCTCCCCAACCCATTAATATCAAGCGCTGTAAGGATTTTTGAAATTTCCTTGTCGCTTGGTGGCACCGCTAGCAATTTCCGAAGGAATTGAATTTTTACGGCGTCTTACAACAATCCCTCGCGAATACTAATGAATTTTTATAAAGGAGGAGGATTTTTCTACGTCTTTGTGAAGACAAGACACTGGGATAATCCGTTGGGTTTTGTCAAAACAATGCGTATTGATTCAGCGAACCGATAAAGGAAAAAAAAATCCCGGAAATGTGATACTTCAAAAAAGAAAAATAATGTAGGTTACAACGGAACTGGAAATAAAGATATTTCGGGGCGACGTGATGGAATAAAAAAAAAAAGAATAATTAAAACTGTGTGAAAGGGAAAACGGGATGAAAACCGGTTTTTAATAGTGATTAACGGTTAGGTCTCGATTTAATAAGAGGCGTTTAATTTCGATTCGGAGCTCGTTTCAGGTTTTAAACGCAACAGGCATCGAAAAACATGGAGGAAGGAATCGTTTTCTTTCGGGTCGGGTTTTAAGGAAATACAACTCCTTATTTTCGGAACGTCTGCTTCACGAAATCACGGAAAACCTCGCTACAGTGTTGACTTAAACTAACAAGGAAGTGGGTGCGAATCGATTTCCATAGAATAAAAATCCATAAGTTGTGATTTGAGCAGAAATAAACTCTTATACACTTAAAACGGACTTCACTGGATCTATATTTCAGTGCAAGCCAAAAAAAAAAAAATTTTTTTTAACGATTTAGATATTAAAAAGAAAACTTATAACAATTATAATCGTAAAGAAATACAATGTAAATCTTAATTTAAGAATATAATGTTCAAGAAATGTTTAGTTTTTTTGTACAACTGTGAAATCCCTACTCGAGGCATTTGAATTGTTCGTTATAATGACATATTGTCTTTGTACTACAAATTATACAAGTTTGCATTTTTGAAGATGTTTCTTTAATGGTATTCGTTGTAATGAGATTTTGCTTTCCTGAGTCAGTTAGAAAGACGATTATGTATAGCTAAAAAATGCGAATTTAATATGTGCATAACAATTAAAATACTCAAATTTAGCAATTTATTTTAATTTAATTTGAGGTGAACATCCGTAATTAAATAATGTATAAATATATTTTCAAATATCTTTTGTTTCAGGAATACATATACCAATTCCCTTTTTCAATTTGGTTCAAAATTTAAATCTTCTCTTAACACGTGCTTCACTTCAATTGCTGAAATATAAATGTAAATTGATAAATGCAATGCAAATATGATTTGTCTGACATAACGAAGTAAAGACAGAACAATGTAATTTAAATTTACCGGTAATTAAAGTTAATAGAGTTAATTTGAACTATTACACAAACATTGCAATTAAAGCAAAACAAATTACAGTAGAGCCCCGATTGTCCGCGAATGCCGCGAAAAAATTTTTTAATTACGAACCTCAAAAAAAAAAAACCAATTTTAATCCAAGCCAACAACAGAGAAAGTACAATAGGCCCTACAGTGCGAAGGTCGAAAATTACTGACAGGTTTATTGTGCATCGTAATCCTATAGGCCTTCTCGGAATTTGTGGATGAGTGGCAGGCTCTTGCTCTGCAGAAAGGTTTCTGCTGTACTGTACATATTTTAAAAGTTTTGCATATTATGTTTTTTGTATAATAAAACGTAGTTTTATGCTGAAATATTTTTTTGTGTGTTTACATCTCATTTTTACTCTATTTTCGGGTTATCCGCGATTTTTACTATCCGCGGTACCCTTGTCACCCAAATCCGCGGATAATCGGGGCTCTACTGTAACTCTTTATTCAAAAAACAAAACAAAAAACAACAGCAACAAATAATTTTAATTATCTTCATGAAACTTAATTTTTAGAAATAATTTTGATAGCATTTAATATGATAGAGATAAATTCGTTATTTTAATTTAAGTAAAACAATACATTTTTTAATTTTTTATTTCAATTAAATGGTTTTTATGACAAGTCTACACAACATCTTCGTTTCCTGTCATGTCTGCTTGAAATGCATTAAATGTCAACTAAAAATTTAATTTCTTTTTAAAAGCAAATAAACAGTGCAATAAAATTCCCATCACATTAAGCTAATTCGTATTTAATTTTTACTATTTTTAGCGTACAACGAAGATCATAAAATCAGCATGTTTGTGTTGACATCAGGTTCCGTATAATATTTAAACTCCTCAGTAAATCTTTTTGAAATTTGACATGCTCATTCACGGACAGGAGACGATCATCTTTCGAAATTTGTAATTTTTTTTCCATCTGGATCCATATGGAAAAATTAGCGCTCGAAAATAACAAATAATTTCCACAGAAAGTAAAAGAAACATATATTTTCAAAAAGTAGTTTTCACTACTTGATGTAATTTGATTTATCAGTTTTAACTTTATTATTAAGTTTAATCGATTTTAATAAATAAAAATATTTTTTTATACAGATAAAGGAAAACCATAAATTGGGTTTAATGTTGTGTTGACGTTTGGGACGACCAAAGGCTTAGAAATATTTATTTCTATAAATTTATATATTTTCTAACAGTTCATTGAATCGTGAAGCAATATCACTTTTAAGCCAACATAATTCTTAAAAGAAAAAAAAAGCGCTCTTGGATTCGCTGCACCATGTTATGACTTCCCGCATCTTCTTTTTTTTTTTCTGACATCCTCGGGGGAATTTACGCGCCGTGTGTTACCCTTGTTGTCATGTGTGCAGTAAATGTCTTGCAGTTGTGTCGCCAACAAATTCGAAAGCCTCTTCTTCGTCGCCTGTAAATTATTTTCCCTTCATTTCGCCATGATTCATGGGGTTTAATTTCATCTGCCAGGTCACATGAACAATGCAATTGACAGCCAATGAGATTAGCAACTGCAGAGGCGATAAATTGCCTGCGCTTATTAGAGTCCCACAGCGTCACGTGCATTGCTTCGAGGGCACCTCTTCACAAGGGAAACTCAAAACCCCCGTGTTTTTATTGTGTTTTTATTGATAAAACTCTGCTTTCTAATCTTGACTGGATTTCAAAATTAAGTTCTCTTCTAATATTTTGCAACCAGAAGAAAAATCACAAATACAGAAATGTTGGAATAATTACAACTCTTAAATCCTAAAAACCTAAAAAAAAAATGCTCATTAAATATATTGTTTCATTAGAAATGGAAGGCAATAATTTAAGAAATGTTATTGAGTTTTGAGGTAAGGGATTCGGGACTCGCTTTTGAAGAATGTCTGGTGGAGATGATTCGGGCGGAGTTTACAGCATCTTTAGATGCCCTTAAATATTGAAAAAAAAATTTTTTGAGAAGTAACGGAAGGATATACATTTTGAAATACATATAAAATCGGGAAATTACATATATAAATATTCAAACAGTATTTACGATTAACATAGTCTACATTTAAGATTAATATAAATAGTATTTACATTAATCTTAACTTTATATTAATCTTCAATACTTTTTTGAAATATTTACGTATGTAATTCCCGATTTTATATGTATTAAATGGAGAAAAGTAGTTAGTTAGTAATAGTTTTAAATTTAAAATTCTGAATTATAAGAACAAAGCGGAGAGTAAATAATCTCGTCATTCAATTTTATAAATATCATTGCTATATTTTGTATTTTTTATTAAATTATTAATATATTCATTTTTATGTTTTTAGAAATGAGAAAATATATTACAACGCATATTTTTTTTTTAATATTTTATCAATGAATGTTGATTCACCTTTCCCTTTATTATTTATAGATAATAGCTTATCCTAATCTTTTAAGCTTCTAAGCTAATCTGGCAAATGAAACGAATTATTATGAATTTTCGTTTTCCGAATCTATTTCGATAAAGAATACAATAAATAATCAGAAAGTACTTTATCCTTATTTATATATTCTTATTTACTTTGCATCTTACTCCTACACGCTATTAGCCTATTAAATAGTCAAGTAAATGAACGTAATACCAGATAAGTTTCCAAAACATATTTTAACTACTTTATAACTTATATCTGCTGGCGGAACATCTTGTGAAAATAACAACTTAAATAATAAATGTTTTTTAGATATATTAAATTTCATGCTTAAGAATTGTTTTAAATTTTTAGCACTGTTTCTACAATAATTGTAAAATAATAATTACTGTAATAGTTAAAAAGTGAGACCAGTGTTCGTAACCAGTATTAGTGATATCTCAAGACAGCCTGTTCCACGCTAATATGGCGATCATCAGTTGAAGGTAAAAACAAAGCAGGTCTCTTAACGGAGGTGAATTGACTTTGTAATGGGAAGACAAATGGAATCTCCACAAATATAAACTAAAAACACATTAAAAAATAAAATGAAAATTCGTGTGCTGGGCTCTGCCAGCCTCAATGAATTTCTTATGCGCATGTAAATAATGAAAAAGCGTCTAAAAAAAAGAAATTCATTGAGGCTGGCAGAACCCAGCACATGATTTTTCTTTTTTTTAATGTGTTTTTATATTTTTAATTTTTGATTTGTGGAGGTTCCATTTCTTTTCCCATTTTACTGTAATAGTTCTAAAGACTATTTTGCTATTAAACTATTGAAATTAGTAAATATATAGGGAAGGCTTCAATGGTTCCTTTTCTCATTATTTGTTTCATTAATTTTTTTAAGTAAATAAATTTAACGTTCAGAAAATATTCGTTAAAATGAAAAACCAAGGCTACACATGAATAAATAATAACTCCTTTCGAGTTTATCATCGAAGGGAATCGAGAACGGCCGTTTCGTCCTTTTTGGGACTCATCAGCCCGATAATTTAATCATTTTTTTCTTTTTTAGTAATTTATATACAGATGCTCTTCGACTTACGTCGGTGGATGGTGTTGCCGTATGAAGGTCGAAACGTACGTATGTCGGAACATACAGTATTTTATACTAGTGTGTCACAAAGACGAAACAAAAAATAGTTATATTAAAGCATTAGCATTACATTACGAGATGGTTCAACTTTTGCTTTCCCATCAGATGCCAGCTTTCCACCAGCTATTGCTAATAATAAATTGCACGAACCCTAACACAAAACAATATCAACGGACTTTGTACGTAACTTCGAATCTAAGTAGGTTGGAATTACATAAGTCGGGAACCATCTATATTTCATTAGTTACGATTGCTGAGATTTTCTGATAAAGATATTAATAGTTTAAACTAGTCTAAAAGAAAATCCCCAAAAAACTAACTTAAATGTTAAATAAATATGATGTCTTATCAACAAGAGGGAAAAGTGACTTATTTGAAGCTCTGGGAGATATCACATCCTTTCCTAGATTTCTTGGTAGAAGGCAGAGATGGTTTATGCCCTCACTCTAGTTGAAAACTAGATATGTGAAGTATTTTGTCTGTAAATTTGTTGTTTCTGTCTGAATTATTTCTTCATATTTCATAAACTTTGACTTGGTGAAATCTTAAAAGTTTCGTGCTCGACAAATATTGAATCTGTGGTAACAGATTTAATAGTAATGTAAAAACTTTGTACACTGAAAAAGATACTTTAACTAGAAAAGTGATAGAAAGTATTCTCATAAGGAATATGAGAGGTCAAAACATGAACAGAAATGAAGGTGTAAAGGCTAATGAGAGATTTATAAATTTGAGTCAAGGCATGATAAAATTGAATTCAAACAAAATTATGAAATTTGAAGAAAATTACTAAATTAAACCAGTAAGTATTATTAAATTATCAATAGGGAATATATTGGATTATTGTTTGTATAAGTAATGATATGGTTTTATTATTGTGTTAGGTTACATATTTTGTTTAAGTTAATGCTCAACATTATCCTGTTTTGTTATTTTAATTGTTATTATATTATAGCTTGAAAAAGGAAAGGCGTTATTAAACATACTTTAAATATTTTATTTATGTTTTAAGGGTGATGTGATTCATTTATGAATAAATATTGAATTATTTTATAACACAGTAAGTTATGAAGTAATCGATTAATTTATTCACTCTTCATGTGGATCAAAATTACAAATGCTGTTCTTGTGTAATCAAAATTGTATAAGCAATATCGTATACTAAGTAAGAGTGATTTTACAAAAATCAATGTTATTACTGAAAGCTTATAACAAACATGTCTCGATGGTTTAAAATTAAAAGGGAGCGAACTTTGAAGATGTGAAAATTCGTTTTCGTGGCTGATGAGTCACTCTAAACCATTCAAATCTCGAATGAAGATCGTGGATGTAGTAGGGATTGTCAGGATAACGCAATCTACACTGGGGCGGTTTCTCATGTTCAAGTTAACTGGTTGTATTTGCTGTGGAGTTCTGTAATGTATTCGACAACTCATAAACTCGCAATTCTGTGGTGAAGTTCCAGCACAGGAAATTTTCTGTTGCGAAAAAAAAAGGCTCGTGCAGAAATGGTTTCCAGAGACTTGTCCGCAGAAAAGCTTGAACCTAATCTCACTGACCATTTGTGAGATGAGTTGGAACGACGACTGCGCTTGGACCACTTCACCCAATATCAGTAGCTGACCTTACGGTTGGGGGAAGGAAGTCAGGGGAAATTCTTGAAGCAAATTACTTCAGCACTTGGTTACTAGGGAAGTAGAATGATGGTTATATTGCCGTAAGCTATGAAACTAAATTACTTTCCGATACTTTTTGATCAGATAATGTATACGTTACGTCACTGCAGTGGAACAGTGAAACTTTGAGTAGTTCTTTTTTTTTAAATGCCTAATTGATTAATTCCGGGCAAAAAAACTCACTTAAAACATTCAAAAACGTTAAACAAACAAGGTAGGGATAGCGATTAGTAAACCAATGCAATGCTTTGCAACGGCTTCTGATACGTAATTTAAGTTTGAATTATTGCTTTAATTTTCGTATTATTACAAATGTGATTGCTGCGAATGTAAAAGGCGCAATTGTTGCGATTACTGTGATTGTTGTGAAGCTATATTATAAACGTGATTGTTACTAATGCAAAAGGCGCAATTGTTGCGATTGTTGTGATTATTGTGCTTAATGATAATTTAATGATATTTTAATGATACTTGTCGACAGACGGACGTACAAACCGGGAATATAAGGCATCTGATACTTATTTCAGAAGCCTAAAACTTGCTCACAAGTACAACAGATAAATGAAATCACATATATTATATTAAAATCACATATTATTAGATGTTTAAGTTATTTTAAATAACAGTTGAATAATGTGTAAAAAAAAAATAATCGCAAGATATTTTTATCCTTAATTTATTTTTCATTTTTTTTTTCATTCCATCATTTCACTCAAATATATTAATAAAAAAAAAAAAAAAACAACTCAAACAATGATGTCTTAAGCATATATTAATTTTTTTTTTTTTTAATTTGTTTTGTTTTTGGCTTTTGTTTTCAGTAAAAAGACTTAAGTCTTGAAATTGAAGGAATTCTTTTAGATTATTCTTGACACGTTGAAAGTATTCTTCACACCTCTTTCGTCCATAAAGAAAAATTGTGACGGTGTCATGTGTCATCGTATGAATTAACTTAACGTCAACCTATTGGGTGTCAAATATTTAAATGTGACATACTTTAGAATTCAAAGATGCCATTGTACGATTGAGAAACCCTTTTGTTTTTTTATTTGAAGAGTAGCACGCGAAAAACTGAAAGGGAAGTCGGAATAATTGTAAAACTGGGATATTTAAAAAAAAAATATTTCATTAATAAAAAAAAAAAAGATTTACTTTGTCAGAATTTAGATTTTTTGTTTTCTTTTTTTTTATTGTGAATATATTTAAACAAAATACACACATATTAGAATTTGTATATATTTCAGTAAGAAATTTGTGTATATTTCAGTAAGAAATTTTTGTATATTTCAGTAAGA
>JAFIDM010000179.1:22809644-22842744 GCA_023159025.1 Thereuonema tuberculata | reverse complement strand
AAATTTGTGTATATTTCAGTAAGAAATTTTTGTATATTTCAGTAAGAAATTTTTGTATATTTCAGTAAGAAATTTTTATATATTTCAGTAAGAAATGTTTTATACATTTCAGTATGAAAAGTTTTATACATTTCAGTAAGAAATTTTTATATATTTCAGTAAGAAAATTTTTTATATTTCAATAAGAAAATGTTATTTACTTATTCCATAAAAAAAATTACGTAACGCTTATTAGTAAAAAAAAAAATACTTTAATTATAATTTTGCTTGGGAATGACTTCTGATTAGTTTAAGGGAAATGAATTCGTGAAACAGATTGACAGACAGGTATGACGTAGAACCTTCAAAACAACCTTCACTTGATAAGTGAAATGCAGAGAAGATAAAAGCTTTTTATTATTTTAGTGCCATAAAATGGATAATAATAAAATAAAACCAACGGAGTTCTTTTTAGAAACTTTCAAAATCTTAAAGATTTTTATTTATTTATTTATTTATTTATTTTTTGCTTATTTCATTCTTATTTCTTTCCTATTACTTCTCAGTGCTGGGATTTGTTTGTGATACTAATAGAATATCTACAACCTGAAACATATAAGAACGTAGTTGTAGTGTGAACTTTCGAATATTCGCATGATTAATATTCGCATCATCGCTCCTTAGGTGCTGTCTACAAACTATGTCACGCTAATTTTTGTTATTTTTAATCCCCTCCCTCCCTAATATTACGTCACAATATCATGCCCCCCTTCTCCATCTACATTAAAAATTAAACTACTTTTAACTACATTTACGTTCAGTCAGAACAATATTAAAAAAACAGAATCAAAATCTGAAATTAAAATTATCAAAATATTAGAAATTTTGCGTTTTGATGCTTATTCAACATATTCAAGCGTATTTTGGATTGAACTTTAAAGTTTAGATAATTGGGGATGTTTTAGTGAAATTCTTAGTAAGTATTTTGATTTCAAAAAATGCGTTCAAGTGAAATGTAATACGATGTCACATATCTGACCATCTCTCCCCTCCCTCGTCACACTTTATCACGCTAAGCACAACCCCCCCCCCCAGCCCGCTGTTAAGGACAGCCACTTATCTGTTAACGTCAGCTTCCTAGGATATGTAGTTTTTGAGATACAGTGATCACAGACTAATGGAGAGATGTTTTTCGATTAAAGTTGAGTTATAAATTTTTTGCAATTCTTTATCTTTCCAGTGCATTAAGGGATTTTTTTAGAAACTATGGACTTAGCTTAAAATATCCTTTTGTATATTCATCTTCTGATATAAACACTCTTAGCACATTAAAAAGATAGCTTTTTATAAAAGACATGGTTTTGTTTAATTTCCATAAAATTTATAGAAAGATTCTAATTTGAAACTTTGTGTTAATATAAACATTATATCAAATCCTTCAAATGGCTTAAGGGGATTCAGGAACTTTCAATAATTAGCGTGATAAATTTTTAAGCTCTCGTGAAGACAGACGGACAGGAGTCCCAAGTTACTTTTGACCAAAATTTAATATCTTCTTTACTTGCCAAAAAAACTGGGTATAAATTCAGTTTGAACTTTAAATGGAAATTTACTTCTGCACTTTTGGACAATTTTCTAACTTTATTTGTAAATATTTAGATGACATTTTAGTATCTCAAAAAAGAAAAAAACTTCGATAATAAAAGTTCTGGAATTGAAATTGCTTATCTTTCTTTCTTAAAGAAGTTAAATTGAATTTCTTTATTTTCTTATCAGAATCCTAGAATTTTCTTTGTTCTAGAGAAGTCTTGGAAAGATTTCAAAAGAAGAATGCTCTCAGATCACCGGCCCCCCCCCCCTTCCCATCCGATCTTCACCTCCCGGAAACTGCAATGACTGAAGCAAAAATTCATAAAAGTAAACCTACTAAGCTTGGGTCACAGATAAATGTTTGCCTTCTATGGGCATAACATGATCGATTAACTATTCCTGCATAACAAACTCAACATTTGATTTGCCTTCGTTTTTCGAATGCCACGTGTCGGATCCAGCAGTTCCGTAAAACAGAAGAACACAAAGTTACTTGAAAGAAACATGCCTCATTATATAATAATAAAAAAAAATTTACTCCGTTTCAGTAAAGATGGCGCTCCGAAGGGTGGTGTGAACAATCGTTTTAGTGGCGCGGAGATTGCATTATAAAAGAATTTCATAGGTGAATTTTGAATATCGTCCTGAATCAAAATTTTTATAGATAGTTAATATTTTAATTACCAATTACTTAATAAAACTGAGTTCTTCTCATTTCCTTTTTCTTTAATTAAAGAAATTAAATACTCCAAATGGAAGGTAGGAGCATTAAAATAGGCGGTCAGAATGTGCTAATGGCGTTCCTTGCAGATGCTGTCGCGTTTCCTGGCTTGACGTCGCCATCAGGTGGCAACACAATTATCTGGCTGCGTAACGACGCTTGGCACACGCAATTTGCAATAAAAATATGGTGATAAGAATTATTATTTTTATCACTGCTGAGGCAAGAGAAGAAAGAATAGAACGAAAAGAACATAAACAATCATCATCATTTTTATAGAGCTTAATTTAAACGTAATAATTATTGATAATTACAGGCATTTGAAATGAATGATTATAATTCCTCTTGTTCTCTTAAACTTTAGTCGAATTTGACGCAGTTTAAATTAGTTTTAATTGATGATTATTTATTGTAATGCAATTTAGAAATGTCCTTTCGACTATTGTTTTTAATCTCTCATTAAATCATTATAGCAAAATGGCAACTCTTTACTTCAACCCTATATTTTTACAACAATTATTTAAAAAAAAGGATACTGTAGCGAAACTTTTAATGTAATATCTTGATTGAAATATTTTTAAGTATTTTTAATTTTTTTATTTTTGATGATTTGAAATACGTTTCTAAGACTTATAAATTAAAACACAATTTCGTTATTATAAACATAAGTTTTTTTGTTTCATTGTTTTCTCTCGTTTGTTGCTCTAATATTGGCAAATATTTCGACTTCATAACTCGTTCATAAAGAATTATGCTTTTATATATTTTTCGTTTCATACTCTCTTCTTGTTAGTCAAGGATGGTAAGTTATTAGGCCTGAAACCAGGTATACGATTTATTACTATAAATAAATAAATAAATAAATAAAATAATAAATAAATAAATAAGTAAATAGATAAATAAAGGATTAACGTGCCTCAAATCAATAGAAAAGAATAGGAAATTGACACAAATAAAAAAAAAATATCTGAGCTCTCATCGGTGAGAGTTTGGGACGGACCGTTTCGTCCTTAAAAAGACTCATCAGCCAAACCCACTCACCAGATGAAATGCTCAGATAGTGCAAAAGTAAGAAGGGTATCCACACCCGCTTCCGGCTGTGGCTTCCCTCCAAAAGAAAACAAATTTAATAAAGAAACAAAACAGTTATAATTTCAAATCTGGTTAGTGATTTGGCTGATGAGTCCCTAAAAAGGACGAAACGGGCCGTCCCAAACTCTCACCGATGAATGCTCAGATATTTTTTTTATTTTTATGTCAATTTCCTATTCTTTTCTATTAATTTGATGCACATTAATCCTTTTTTAAATAAGACAGGTTGGGTTTAACCTCGGTTGTTTTTATATTAAATTCTTTTAAGCCTGACGGTTTCGCAGGCCAGGATTTGAAATTATAACTGTTTTGTTTCTTTTTTAAATGTGTTTTTTTTTGGAGGGAAGCCACAGCCGGAAGCGGGTATGGATACTCTTATTATTTTTGCACTATCTGAGCATTTTATTTTTTCGGTTTTATTTGCTCAAGCTGCTTAGATCAAATAAGTTTAATCATATCGGAGATTTAAATAATGTATTCGTTTATGAGAGATTTTTTTCCACTCTCTCATGAAGTTGACTCAATATTTCGGCTCGGTTCTTGAGCCTTCATCATTGAGATGTGGAATGTTTTGGAGAGGCTTAAGATTGGCGATATTTAAGCCGAGCCATTGTCAATACATAATCGTCTCGAAGGAGGAGGCCAGCACGGAATCCACTTATCCTAAACCTTGACAACGCAATAGCGCAGTAAGTCCTTGTAAACTCAACATTTCCTGACGAAGGCTCAAAGAACTCAACCAAAATATTGAGTCAACTGTACCCGAACTGGAAAACTCCCTCATAAAGCGAGTATATTATTTAAATATTCGATTATCAGTCCTCCAGATTCAAGTTTAATCATGCTATTACATGCGCAAATTAGTGGATTGTTGAAAGGACTAATATGCATTATTTGAGTTTTAATGCTTTTCGATGGAAATTTTTGTCACCTCCATGCGGTTTTTTTTTCAAAAATAAATCATAAAGAAAAAGTTTCGTGTGTACAAGTTAGATCATCTGTAGCTTGTCCATAATCATAAATGCCACGTTTCAAGAAGAACCATCGAACAGTTCAAAAATGAATGAAATTTCAAGACAGATGCTGCTGCTGTCTTCAGGAAACAATGAATTCATTAAGACAGATGTTTGAAGTTTTTGTATTACATACATTTATCTTTAAATTTACTACACATTTTCGTATTACATATATTAATATACAACACGCATGACAATTACCTCAACAGCGAGATAATATTTACGAAAAATGAGGAATTTAAAAGTAAATAAACCATCCAGCTAAGTTCAGAAACTACAAACAGAGCAGCTTCAGGCTTAGCTGTAAAGATAATATTCATGTAGACTTAACGAAAGTCATGTATCCATTGTCAATGCTTTAAAGTTGTTATTCTTTTCTACAGAATTTTGTGAATATTTAAAACGAGATATACAGCTACACTCGATTTACAGTACATTATTTGTAAAGATATTTGTGGATCATCAATATTATATTTCAAGACCCTAACATTAACGAACAAAAATTTGTATCATTATAGATATTGTTAACCAAAATCATTATAACCGATGATCATTACAAATTCGTTGTGTATCAATAATTATATTTTTTTGCACAAACGTATATTTTAAAATTCCTTTTTTTGTTTTATTTATTAAAAAGGTTTATGGCCTTGCCAAGATTATAATTAATGTAGAAGCTTACATATTTGTATTTTTAAAAATTTATAAAATTAGTAATTTATTCGTCAAAGATCAATTCTCCTTTTAATTTTAACATTAGAATATTTTCTCTTTTTTTCAATATATTTGAAGATATTTTTTGAATTTTTGAATACTCCATTGTAATAAGTGTTTAAATGCACTTGGATGAATAAATTCTATTCTTTTCTGCTATTTATTGCAAAGAAATATTTTTTTTTATACGTAGTTTTCCCCATCGAGCCTTTAAAATTCTTTTAAAAGTATTATTTTTGTTTGTTTTTCGCACACATATTTCAGTGTGTGGCGTTAATGGCGCTAGAGCGATAGAGGCTAAGCTACGACAGGAACAGGATATGAAATTCAGAACAAGTCGTTGAAAGACAGTAACACACACACAGAAGAAAGAAGGATACAATCAAGCCCACGCCGGGATTCGACCCCAGTTTCGGGCGTATCAGCCCCATGGCTGACCACTCGGTTTTGCCTGAACGCCATTAAAATTCTTTCTTACCACTTCACCTAAAATGCGGGTAAATGAATTCGAAATACAACTCAATATTTTAAAGAATTCGTGCTCGTAATACTTTAAGTGGAAGCAGGTGAAATTTATGAAGGAATACAAATCTTATCTAATTGCTTTAGTGTTTCTTGCCGCGGTTTTTTTTCTGTTAACAATCTAGTTACTGCTAGTTAATTTTAATTTTTAGTAATGAATGTTTGTGGAAGCATCAACAGTAAATAGTCTTGGTTAGAGGTAGGTAATTAGATTAGGGAAGGACGCGCCTGTGGCCAGATCGATAGTTGCTCGCTCGAGATGGTGATAGTGAGGATGAAGGAAGATACACACATAAGCACCATTGGTGTTGCTAATTTCTTGTGAATTATTAAAGAATTTATTATTCAGAAATTAACGCGAAGAATTGTCGTTTAATTACGTTTTTAAGTCTCTTCAAAAAATATAGTAACCCACAGTCTTAAGATCATATCATGACTTCGTCGTCTGTGCTTATTATAAGTCTTATTCCAGTCTTTAATGTCCTAACTTTTATTCATTATAATTTTTTTATTCATATTACTGTGTTTTTATACTACATCTCACTCCAGTCCACGGAAATTGGATCAAAATAAAAATGCACTAATTAAAAAACATACATGTAGATTCTTAGGGAATATTCTTTCATAACTAAAAAGTCCATTCTTTATGTTAAGTATGTTTGAACATAAGTTGTTTTTACATGAAATATAAGACAAAAACGCACAATCAATCCTCACTGATCAGTTTTTAGAAATTGAGATACCGGGAATCTAAGATAGCCTATTTCAGGTTTCCTGATCATCGTCACTTGGATCCGCACAGTATCTTATATCTCAATGAACTCAGAAAACATATAAAGAAAACAAAAGCAAACACCACAACGGACCTCCACATTAAAAAACATTAAAACATAAATAAAGAATAAAAAGGGCAATCAATTAATCCCCACTGTGCGGATCTAACTGATGTAATGGCCAGGAAACCTGAAATAGGCTATCTTGAATTCCCGATATCACAATGTCTAAAAACAGATCAGTGAACTTTCAGTCTTGTGCGTTTTTGTCTTAATATTTCATGTATTTATACCCAAAGCACGTAAAACTTTTGTTATATAAGTCGTTTTTCTGTTACAAATTCAGTCATTGCAATTTTATTATATTTTTTTTAAATCTATTAATATTGCTTGGTTAAATATTTGTTACATCAGAAATTTATTGAAAAAAATTTAGAATTTTATAAATTTGGACGATCTCAACTTTTTTTTTTTGCTTAATTTTTAATACAAATTTATAATACACATTTAATTTATATATTTTGAATCGCTAAACCAAATTTTGTGAGATTTGCTTAATTTATATCTCACAAAATTTGGTTTGGCGATTCAAAATGTAAACAGTTTTTGTTAAGGATATGTTTTTTTGAAAAATGTATATCTGGGTTCAGATGAATTTTGCTAAATCTGCTTTTTTGTTAGTTTTTAGTTTATAATTCGTAAGAAAAAAACAACAGCGATTTTGCAAATGTATTCTTGTGTTTCTTTTTCATTTGAGTTTTAAACATGGAGTATCATTTTTTTTTTAATATTTTCTTTATTTTAAATGTATATTTCATTTTTTACATCAGGAAGAAGTTTTTGTTTTGCTTATGAAGAGAGAACTTTAATTAAAAACTAAAACATTTTTTTTAAAAGAATTTAATGTTATTTTCTCGTTAAAATTATCATTTCAAAGCAGATTCGTTATTGCTGCAAAGAGTCAGTTGGGGTTTCAAGTTCTCTACACAATTGAAGCTATTTAGCTCCATAATTGACCACTCTGTGGATTTCATTTACCTCACCTACTACACTAATTACAACTTCCATAATCATGCAGAGGAATAATTGAAGGAACTTGATCTGGAACAAAGATTTCTTATTAAATGCGAGCAGCTACTAACGATACCCAACCAAATACTTCAATGTATTTACAAATTGTATTTGAGGTCTGCGGTGTAACCTTCTTTGTTAGAAGCAAAGTACAGAGCCAGTCAAATTTCCTGCAAACTCTGCATGAAATGTAATAAGAATTATTACAAAGGAAATTTAGAATGTTATCTAATTCTAATACATCAGAAGATCTGAAAAAAAGGCGATTATCGAAAGATTATTAGGATATTAATAGATTGGGTTGGCCAAAAAGTTCGTTCAGTTTTTAAGTAAAAATAAAGGACACATTAAATCGTTTTTAACGTGCTGATTAAGTAATGAAAACAAAAATTGCACTGAATTAAGACAAGTTAAAAATATATAAACATTTACTGGATTACAAATATAAAATACATGATTAATTTCATGTAGCAGCAGCCTTCGTCGAGCATCCGAAGTTAATTATGTATTTTATATTTATAATCCAGTAATTGTTTTTTATACTTTTAACTTTTCTTAATTCAGTGCGTGTTTTCGTTTTCATTACGTAATAAAGACATATTTTTTACTTTCACCAATACTTTTATTGAACAACGTATAAAACGGTTTGTTCCACTACCTTCTACCTTTCAGGCAACTTCATAATTCCATCTTCCACAACTTTTTATCTTTCTGAGCAAAAAAATATTGTGTGTGTAAAAGGTGCGTTATGGTCTCTGTTTAATGAGTCATCTTTGTCTTAAATTATCGTCGTCTTACAAATTAACTATAAAAAAAGTGATTTTTTAAATAAAGATTAATATGTTAAGCTCGGTGAGAGATTAATGTAAGATGGAAGCTTTTTGCTTTGTTGGGTCAATTCTAGAGTTTTCTATCGTGTTAATAACACTATTGGACCAGTGTTACCAGTTCTTAGACTGAGACAGGTCACACGTGTATTAATTTCATGTAACAAACATTGTCAGAAATTGTAATCATATATTCAATCGTTATAATTTTACTTTACTGTAACTTTAGTCAAATCTTCTGCACGCTTTTCAGTATTTATAACTTGTTTATTTATGTTAGGTCGTTATTATAAAGTCTTAAAAAAAAGCCACTTTGCATTTTAAGTAACTGTCCACTTATTCGTAGGGGGAAGGACTTTAATCCGTTGCTGAAGCAGAAATGACATTTTAAGCACAAGCTATTTTCACCGCTAAATGGTTGAGATGTTACACACTAATTAGCCAATTCAGACTTTAGTGGGTGGGTTCGTGATCTGCCTCCTCACTCGAAATCTCGTTGAACCTCTCGTTTCCCTTTAGAGAAGAATCGAGATTACAAAGATGGCGGTTTTCATTTGAATGCAATATGGTAACTTTTTAATTTTTTTCCCTCCCACTTTTCGGTAAATATTTTTATAATGAACCTTAGTTATTAAATTTCGAAACTACACTGCAGGCATTACCGTCAAAAATATCAGAAAACAGTACCAGTTTAAATTTAAATAATTAAATAAATAAATAAAAATAGTAGTAATAATAACAGTATTAACAAATTTAAACGAAGCCAAATGTAAAACAAAGGCCTTTCAGTTTTTAATTATTTCTTTTTTTTCATATACTGTATTCGTATTTTAATTTGATTAGGAAGATTTTCAAAGTTAAAGCTGAAGGTATGCCAAATTACGTTGAAAAATAGCCAACAGTTGAAAATAGCCTACTGGTTAGACTAAAACATCCTGATTTTTAACCTTTTGAAAATAGTTGAGGAATTTTGACTTGTAATTTTGAAGTTATACTCACTGAAATGAAAATTTCCCCTCATATTGTTGACGTTTTATGTTAACGTAAAATAACAAAGTCGAAATAATAATCACATATATGTATAAAAGCGAATGTGCGTTTGTGAGCTACTAAATCAAAATAATGAGATTTTAAAAAGTTTACTTCAACTTTTCCTTTTACCAAGACTGTTTGATTCTACACAGTATTTTTTTTTAGATCTCTTGATAGATCTCTCTTCTTTTAGATCGGTTTACTATTGCGTGTCAGAAAGTAATCCTGAACTGAACTTATATTTTTAAATAAGTCTTATTGTAATAATCGCAGGGAACGTATATTAAGAATTGGACATAACAGTAAAACTTATAAAATTATCTTGTATTTTAATTACATCAGATAACGGCTTAATATTTATCAGATGAAAGCGTGAGAAAAACAATAGACAGTTATTGATATTTGTTAAATCGTTAACTGATGTTATCATCCTATATTTGAATTGTTATAGATATTACTGTTAAATCCAACTCACAATGTAAAAGTTATTAGTACAATATAAAAAAGGTAAAGTTGTTCCTTTATATGCAGACCCTTGGTGCGCGGGAAATTTATGCTCCCAACGATCCTCGACCAACAGGATTAGTGGGGTCGGATGGTCATTCCGATGCCAACCCGGTACTTGCAGAGGGTCAGATGAACCCTGGGGTCCGTGTAGAAGAGTGACAACGTGAAAAATTCCCAACCAAAGTCTTCAGTCCTACCGAACCCGCTTTAAATAAGTGTACTTGATTATCGTAAATTAATCTAACACCAATTCTAATAGGTAAACCTATCGTGATATTTCTAGAAGGTTGAACTGAGGAAGATATTTAGTAGAACCTAAAGGTGATTACTTTATTTATTTACGGTTCAAGTTTTTTTTTTTTCTTTTCTTTTTTAATAACTTAATTTTCCTTTAAAAGAAAATTCGTAGGCGAATAACAGGATTTAACACCAGATGCATCAAACGCTGTTTGATGAATAGGAAATACGATTATTCTCAATGATTAAAAAAAAAAGAATGAAATTGTTTTCCTATGATCGTTTGTTCTTTTTTAAAGAAACCGTCTAAGACTCAAAGGCGGCGAGAAATTAGTTTATCACCAACGGTTGGTCATCCTAATGCCTGTCCGCCTTATCACGAGAAAGAAAAATGATCCAGAAAAAAAAGTAGTCCTCCATCTCTCAGTGTCGAGTATCTCCTGTCCGCGATTACTTGAGCTATGGATCGATCTTTCTTCTTCTTTTTTTTTTAGTTGCTTTATTTCTATTATTTTCATATTCAAAAACATTGAAGTAAATTCTTAATTTAAAATTTTCAAGCTAGTGTTGCATGTGAAGTTAGAAGAATCGGTCTGCTTACATATATTTGCTTCTTTTTTTGTCATTGGGTAAAAACAAGGTAGCTACAGTTGAGTTCATGAAAGAAGAGCTTTTTATGAAGTAATTTCCTTATGGATTGATGTTTCCAGGACGTTACAGCGCCATCTACTGCTAAAATTTGTAACTACCTCTTTTAAACATTACGAAAACATTCTGGTTGTTGCATTTTCTACAGTTACAGGTCTTGAAATAATTAAAAACGTTCCGCACTATTCCTCTTGCTTGGCTATGCAAAGTGTGTCCTTTCATGGTCACGCTTATGCGATCACAAAACGACGCCATCTTGGACTGACTGCTCGGAGTTCAAGTTGATGACGTCATGACTGGTAACATTTGTTCAGACAAAATCGATCGCCTTCTTTTTTTGAAAAATACTATAATGTCAGTCGATGCAAAGCTTTACTAAAATTGCTTATTTCAATTATTTGATACGAATTAAAACTTTAGCAATTCTGTGACAAAAACCAATAGGGCTACTAATTTTTGAGAGCAAATTACAAAGCTCCTAGACGCGGTAGTTCCTGTGGACGGGAGATTGCAGATTTTTCTCCGGTTGTTACTCCTCCAGACAGGCCTAGGGTTTACCAACCCTTCTTAGAAGAACCTGCTTTCCTTCCCCGTGGTAAAAGGCGGGCTGAAACGTCGGAACCTAATTTGGCTCTTCCTGAGCCAATGGAGACTCAGACAGGAAATAAAACCTCAGTATTGTACCTAAATATTGTAGTCTTAATACATAGCAGAAAATATAGAGAGAAATAAGTGTACATTAAATATCTAAAATTAGACTTTTGAGCAAGGAAATTTTTGAAAGAAAAGATTCAGTCTTATTTTAAGTTTGTTTGTAAATCAATTTTTACGTGAAATATGTATTTATAGATAGACAGCTAGAAAGTACATAGATGGATATATAAATACATGTACAATATTTAACATGGAGCTTAAGCTTAATTGAATGTGTTTAATATTTACAAACGCGCATCAAAAGCTTTCAGTTGTCAGTCAAATAAGATATTTTTAATCGTCGGAAGCGCAGTGGTACCTCAAAAGAAAAAATGAACAATAAAAAATTCACTAATGAAAAATTAATGAGAAAATTCATGTGGCAGCAGTCCTCCGGCCGCGATGAATTTTCTTAAAGCATAAACAATTTAAACTGCGCATTTGAATTATTAATAAATAATGGATGATACTAAATTGTTTGCCAAGTGATATCCTGGAACAGCTGTTTCACGCTCTTTGGCGATCATCAGCCTGGAGCAGTCACCAGTAAACAACGAGGTCTTAGTACTGAGGCCAATAGGAATAATCAAGCATCAGTGATCGCCAAAGAGTGTGAAACAGGTTTTCTAGGATGTTACTTGGTAAACAATTTGGTCTCGCCCATTGTTGTGTAAGATATTTTTAATTTCTGAAAGTAATGGCACTATTATTATTATTACTTTCCATAAAGGGAAAGGCGGGAATTGGGCTGATGAGTCCGCAGAAGGACGAAAATTCCCAATTTCCTTCCCATAATCTAAAATCAGAAAGGCAATTCCTCATTTTGTTCATTTGCTGTTTTCTTTTTCTTGTCATTTTTAATTATTACTTTCCATTTGTAAATTAAGAAGAATGTAGAGCAGTTAGCTTCTTAACTACCAATTAACTTTTTAAAACATAACACCATTGTAGAACTTGCTGATGATGCTTCTCTGAACATTGATAATTTTTGCAAAGTTAAAAAGGACATTCTTGTGTTCTGAATTCAACTCTGCTTTAGTTGCATCTCCGCTGTTTCGCTCACGAAATCAGTATCAAAACAAAGACCCCTCCCTTAATCAAGGAACATAATTTAATTAGAAAATTTTCAATCTTAAGCACTTGCCTGAGAGAGGGAGAAAATATAGAGACGAAGGAATAAGTTAATAACGTTGATGAGACTGACTCTTGCCAAATTACATCGATACAGTTAACGGTAATAGAAGAGGCCATACCACATGCATCAGCTGTGTATGGAATCATCCATTAAGAGGACAGAACCCCATTAAGCCTAATGGAAAATTTATCACCATTGGAAACTCAAGCCATTACAGTTGCAATTGCCTAAAGTGCAACGAGGTTAAGCAAAGTACATTTTCTCATGTAAATCTCACGGGGTTTCCATTTTCACTCTCCCCTTTTTTTTTTCAACTCCGTCTCATTTTTCTTTGCCTCCAAAAAATAAGATCCTAAAATATGAAATCTTTTGTTGGTTCTACGAGAGATAATCTGGAGTCTGAGGGTGTTGTGAGATTAAGATTAGCTATCTGGAATACATAAAGGACTTATCTGAGACGAGAGTGGTAGGTATTAAGCAAATCTGTACACAAATTAATTCATTTATGATGTTCAGCGCAGATTGCAACGAAATGAGATTGGGAGTTGATAAACAAAGGCGAGACAGGCTAGTGATTAATGCAAGCATTATTTAAATGGAGATTTGTTTTTTCTTTGTGTGAAAGGAAGTAAAGTTTTTCATGAATTTTTATAGCTAATAATAAAAGAATTTAAATACATTATTTTTTATTACGTTAAAATATTTTACGTGTGATTTATGAATTAAAATATAATTTGTTTAGGCCGACACACGAGACTAGAATGAAAAAACGTTTTATACAATTTAAAAATTATTTTACAACCGGTTTCGCCTCGTCACGAGGCTTTGTCAAGTTTTTTAATGCAAAATAATTTTTAAATTATATATAACGTTTTTTATTCTAGTCTAGTGTGTCGGCCTAAACAAATTATATTTTAATTATTTTTTTATTACAGTCCATTTCTTTTTATGACTTCAAACACAAACACGTGAAAATGCATTTTTTTAATACGATATTTCTCAAAATGATAATAAGTAATTTGCTCTATTTTAAGCGGGTTTTACTCATTGATAATTTCGACATTTCAATTACAGCACAAGGGAAAAAAAAACTTATATTTGCTTTCTCGTTTTTTTTTTTGAATTTTTTTTTTTATATCTTAACATCGTTGGAATTTAAAAATTAAAAGATATATTTAGCAAACACAAACTTTTATTTTAAAATATAAATGTAGATTAATAAAGATCTAACAAAATAATATCTCACTGTTAATCTTTCTTTCTGCATTATAAATAATACTGCTAATAATAAAATAAAACACTTCAACCACATATTACAGGGAATTTTTGGGGTCTATTATCTATACCCCTTTTCCAAGCCTTTTTTACTTCCATAAATAAATACAAAGTAATAAAAGAATTTCATAAATTATGAATATAAATGATAATACAACAATTATTAACATGGAAAATTGATATTTGCATAACTCTTTATTACTTTGCGTAACTCTCGACTATAGGAACATTAAGAACATGATTAAATTATTAAATACAGAGAAATCAGAATTGGCAGAGCACTCTAGTTTATATGGATATTTCCCAACGAATACAGTAAAAATACTGGATATTGAACAAGACAATAATGAAAGGAGGAATGTTATAACAGAAATAAAGTTAAAACAATGGACGGCTTTACTATATGACTAGCGTCTTGAGAATAAGAGTTATGAAAAAATCGATTTTCCATTTCAATAATTGTATATTATCATTTATATTCATGATATACGTAATTATTACATTATTTTGTCTTTATTTATGGAAGTAAAAAAGGCTTGAAAAAGGGATATAGGTAATAGACCCCGAAAATTCGCCGTAAGATGTGGTTGTTGAAGTGTTTATTTTATTATTAGCAAGACTTAACTGTCTTTTGCGAGGTATAAACAAATTGAAACTATTAAGACTATTTAAAAAGAAAAAGTTTGAACACAAAATTAGAAAATTATAAAAGTTATATACTTAAATACTGAGTTTTATTTTTACGAACATTAATAATAAATAAATATCAAATACTGTCATAAAAAACTATTTAAACTCACCTTATCCAAACCAACAACCACGTTGAAAATAGCATACTGCTTAGACTGAAACGTCCTTTTTTTAACATTTTATATTACTAGTTGACCCGTGCGAGTAATTCGCAACAAAAAAACCACCTTCGAGAAATAAATTGTTTCAATATATTGTCAATAGATGGCACGTTCTCCATTTTTATAAAAAGGTATTTAAAATACAGTTTTTCTTAACGAAAACATTAATTTTCAACAATTTGTTTATTTCTCGTCATTAGCGGTGAACATAATCCTCAAAATGATGTCTCAATCATTGATTTTGATGAAGTATTAAGGGAGATATGGCATACCGACAAAAAAACACCTTTGAGAAATAATATATAAGGATTTTACCCATGGTCAAAATTACAGGCCTGTAATTTGGATTTAACTTGGGATACCTTCAGCTTTAATTTAATGATAAATAAACTTCCCTTTAAGGTTGGCAGCACTTAATTTTGTTTTGTGTTTTATTAATCTAGTTCTTCCAATAAGTTTTCGTTGTGCTTTTGTTTTCTTGCCACATTTGCATTGGATGACGAGTCACGTGATTCCCCCCCTCTGCTTCAAAGTGCGAACAATGTGAAATCAGTGTCTGCCACCAAGACTGAAGGGAATCAATTATAGGTTTAAACTCAGCTCGAAATGTTTCAACGCAGACTTTGCAAATCACTACGAATCGGAGTATTTTATCGACCAAAGATCCCCAGAGACCAAAAGCGGGAAATTGGCAAACTGGTGGTGGGCCAAAGCGATACCAAGCAGAAAAGATTTCCTTTCTTTTTTTTTTTTTAAGTAAAGAAAAGTCAATCTGTTCTAAAGAAATAAAAAAAAAAAATCCAGAAGCAGAAAAGAAGAGAATAGAAGAAAGTAATGAAGAAAGCAATAGAAATAAGTGACTGGTTTTGAATCAGTGTTCAGGATTCAGAACAAAAAGTAACAACGCAAATTGATTTTTCCTTTCTGGAAGATTACATTTTCTTAACATCATTATTTTAAAGAAAACAAAAACAAAAAGAAAACCAAGTCAATTACCCTTAAACAATATTTGTTCAGCAAAAAGTAATGAAGCACTCAACTTACGTTTCTTTGAAATACTACGAGCCTGTAGCGTAGTATTTAAAAAAATAAAAAAAAAAAAACTTTTCTGAAAAAAACGGAAAATTTTTAGAAGCGACCGAAATGACGTTTAGATTTTGTATTTACGTATGTACAATGAGGCGATTTAATAAAGATACCAAATTTATTAAAAATAAATCCTAAAGCCGGCAAGTAGTTAAGAAAGATCACAATTGCTATGGGATTTTTTACAATTCCCTTAATTGTGAAGTTCGTCCTAAAACATCGGTGAAACAACTTCTAGTCTTTCAGATACTGCGTTATTTTCTCTTCGGTGACCTTAATGTTGCCGAAATACTCTTTTTAACGCCCTCTTAATTCTCAAAGAGAAAAAAAAAAAAAATTCGTTGATGCCAAATCAGGTGAATAGGAAGGATAGTTAGATACAGAAAATAAACAAAAAACTTTTTAGTTTAAGTTGTATATTGGTATCTAAAGGAAAAAAAAACATTTAAAAGTATTTTCATTACAAAAAGAAAGAAGTTACTAGCTTGAGATTAACATTTTGCCCTTTATTTATTTTTATTTTCTAGTTATTTTTTTTTAATATTTTTTAGAGTTGGTTTATTTATTTGTCTTTTATTTGTTTCTTTGGTTTCACTCAGCTTCGGATACTGGGTAAATGCACCTGAAGATGGTTAAAAAACCTGAAACAGTTCTATCTTGGGTTCCGGTATCAAAAATCCTAAAAGCAGCTCATTAACTTTTATTTGCGTACGTTTTTATTCCTTTTTATACCTTAGTAGTTATCTAAGACACGTTAAATTCTCCATTCTATTTTCATTACACTGAAGCACAATTGGAAATAGATTCTACATTCGAAGCATTGCATAAAAGCTTCAGTTACTGTAAATTCGAACAGCAGAAGAAAAAGCCACTAAATCTTAATCGGAAATTCATTTATTGCCTTCTTTCCTTTGCTCCAGTTTCTAAAAAGTAAATAAATGGGACTCTTGCATATACTGTACACTGAAGCTCGGTTATAACGCGGTTGTTTATATCGCGAATTCGGATATAACGCGATTTGACCTTGGACCCCTTCTATTTTGGAAAAGGTGTATAATTGTAAAATTGTAAAATTTACCGTTTTTTCGCCTAAAATCAATTCAAAGGTGTAAATTAATATTCTTGTTTCCTTATTATTTACAGTAATTGAGATTCTATACCCATCCTAATGTCACGAAAATGCGTCAAATACAAAATATTAAAAAAAAAAAATACCAGAATCGCGGACTTTTTCGTTTAACCAAAATGAAACTCGAGATCTATTTTTCTGCCAATGACAACCAGTAAAGAGGCCCATGTAATCTAAAAGCGTATGAATACCTAGTTTCGATCCACGTGATTCGTCGTTTCTAGAAGATGCCAAGATGGCGGCGCCAAATCGATTTTGGCTAATATAACCCATCAAAGTGTTGAAAAGGTAATGATTTATGTATTTATAAATATAAAATTCTCTCACATAGCTCTGAATGATGTAGGTAATCGCGAAATGACCATTTTAAATCGATTTGGAATCGTGTGGGCTATAACAGGGTGCGATACACGATATTTGACGTCACGAAGTAATAAAAGTTCGGTTATATCGCGATCTTCGAGATCTTGGATCCGAAAGATCGCGTTATAACCGAGCGTCTGTGTAATAATAAACCCTAAAATCGCGTACATGAGAGTATCTGCTCTTAACTTAAAACTTCGTTATCGAATTTTTCTTATTTGTCTAAATGGTAATGCACGTGCAGTCGACTGATTTCAGCGGAGTTTAATAATGCGCCTAAAACTAGGTTTAGATTGCAGGGAGTTGGCTAAGGTAATTGTCTTTCTTTCAGGTTTCTTACTGCATTCTATCACGTGACACCTGTGAAATACGCTGGGCAACGATTTTTCGGAGAAATTCCTCAATACAAATTGTTTTTCGTTAAGGGTGAGGCTTAGGAGGAAAAAAAAAAAGATCCCTTCGAGTCTCAGCATTGAAGAAAAAAATATTCAACTGCCTTTTTTACTAAAACCTATAAAAAGGGCCTTTAAAAACATTCGACCGGAAAACCAACACCAAAATGAAGTTTTTATCGTCACTTGTTCGAGGCAATATATTAACGAGAAATCTCAATACGAGTTTCGTTTATAATTATTTTGCAAAACATCTCGCAAAAATTTCTGACATTTTTCTCTTAAGTAAATCGTTTAGGATTCTTAGCTAGAAACGTTGTTGAAAACCAAAAATACAACAAGGCATTTATAACGGATATTGACATAAGACTTAGAAAGTGCAGTCGCATGTTGCACTCCAGTTAATAATGGCAGCACAATATCAGCCTTCCTAAGCTCATTGAGCTATCGAGTTTTTTTTTTTTTATTAAACTTTCGCGACAATTGCATTTCAAATTACATGCAAATTCCTCCTAAGACGCTTAAAATTGATTCTCTTTTTTTTTCTTTCCCTATATTTTCTTCGAAGATTTATGTCATGACATAAGAAAAGTTTATCAATATTGCATTAAAAAAAAAAGTACTTTCGCTGCCTTATCTGGAAATTCAAAATTACAGAATTTGCTTTTTTAATAACATGATCCTCTTTATAAAATTAATTTTAAAATACTTCCATCAAAAGAAAAGTATTAAGCCTAACGTTTCTCCGATGCAAAATTAATTTCTTTGAAAAGAGCTTTCTTTTGTAAAGAGGAAAGTTCATAAAATTTCAAAATTAAGGAGGAAGCTTTTATTTCGGAGATCTTAAGAGATTTACATTATTGTAAGATGACTTGGTAAAAAATACCTATCGTATAATATTCCTGTTGGTGTTTTAATAACTCAGCTGAGTTATTTTCTGCTGTAAATAAGTACTAAAAAATAAAATACGTATATTTACTAAGAATTTGTGTAAATACTTATTTTTAATTATGTATGTTGGCACCATTTTATCTAATATATATTTGTGTAATATCTAACCTGTGGAAAAATAACTACGTTATGTCGAAACATAAATACGAAACGATATAAGTATTAGAAGAAAATATAGGAAAAAAAAAGAGAGAATCAATTTTAACCATCTTAGGAGGAATTTGCATATAATTTGAAATGCAATTGTCGTGAAAGTTTAATAAAATAAAATAAACCTCTAAAAACACATGATTAAAAATTAAAAATATATCCAATTGAAATCACGACCGGATTCACTAGTGAAAAGTCATCTAATATCTTCAGGTGATGGTAGCTAAAGATTCTTTCATCATAAGCTTCAACAAGAAGACCTCATTAACATATCACTGGGATTGGCTGCGACGTATGATCTGATATGTTAATGCAGTCTTCTTGTTCAAGATTATAATGAAGGAATATTTACTTATCATCTGAAGATGATGGTTTTACTAGATTGTTTTTTTGGCTAGTGAAACCGGTTGTGATTTGAATTATACTTATTTTTTATTTTTAATTATGGTGTTGGCGCCATTTTATCTAACATGCATTTACTATTGATTCTTCTATGTAGCAGAAATAACGTTCCATAAATGTTGTATCACCATTCGAATCTTTCAAAAGTTTATTTGTTGCTATCTAATTTGTTATCTTTAACTATGTGGGAATCACGGCTTCTTACATGATTATGAGTAAGCTGCTCCATTTCTTGATCTGAGAATTGAACAAATTCCAAACTCACCTTAGAACGCGGGCTCAGCAGTGACGACTAAAAAGGTTTGGACAGTTCAAGAAATGCCGGGCGACAGAATTCCTAAGAAACTTTTTGTTGAGAAACCAGAGGTAGAAGAAGAGGAAGACCCAAGAAGAGACGGTTTGATATTGTTATAGAAGATTTTAAGATAATTGTGTGAGAGAGACTGGAGAACAAAGGTCGAGAACAGAAAAATTTGGGCTCTAATTGTATGGGGAACCCAGGATCTTGCCAAGGTTGTATTTATAATTGTATACTTAGCAGATTGTGTAGTAGATCTTTAATTTTACTAATTTAATTATTTTAGCTTAGGTTGTTTTTAAAAAAAAACTGCTACTATTTCGTTCAGTGTTTTTTAATTAACTACACAACATAGCAGCCTGTCTTCGATATTTTGCATAAGTGTTTACGTACAGCATGCACGTTGATAGATGTATTATTGGTAAAACTTCATTTGTGAAATGCGACTCTATAGGGTTGCTCGTAGGCCTAGCATTTGAAATGAAAATTACAGAATGATAATTATAGAAACCAGGAGTGGTCCTACATATCTAATAGAAAAGGAGTGAGCTTATTTGGTTATTCTCTCTTTCAGTGTTACAATCTATTATTAAGAATAGATTTTTTAAAACCTTAAACTTAAATACAAATCAAAAAAAGGTCTAAATAATGTTTTACTTAATAAAAAATGAAACTTCAAATTTTTTTCGTCCCATATTTTATGTTCGCAGAGGTTTACGATCTTAAAAAAAAATATGCAATTACAATATAAAATACATTACATATCATATTGTGAGGTTGTATTTTATATTGTAATTGTGTGTTTTTAAGCTTTTTAACTAAAAATAATTTTAACACACGTAAAACTTTAAATGAAAAAAAAAATATGGAATGTTTATTATTCCAAACTCTTTAAATAATTTTACTGTTTTGTATTATTTTGCAAGTTCTGCGAATTTTTTTTTTTTAGGAATTATCGATCTATTTTTATTTCTATGAATACAAAACCTTTTAAAGAAATTGAAGAAGTTATTTTGAAAGACTTTATTGACAGGGATTCAGAAAATAAAAATAAAGTAAACAAACACATTATTTACTTTTAGAATTGTGTTTATCTAACTCTCTTAGGTTTTATATAAATGACTCCACACCCATCATTAAGTATTTAAAAATGTTTATTTAAATACTATAGCAGCGAATTTTCGGGAACAAATATTAACGTTATTCCCTTTCTCAAGCAAATTTGGAATTCTCTTAGGTTTTGTCGAGTTTATAAATAAAGAACCTAACAAATATAGCAGAGGTTCAGTAAATAAAAAAATGAAACAAAACTCAAAATTGTCTTAAGTCTAAAGCCGAAGATACTTTTGTAAAATAATGAATTGGAGAAACATGGAAATTATTAGTAATTTGGATGGAAAATTATTGAATTCAATGCAGTAATAAAATTTCAATGCAGTAAATAGAATTTGATTCCGGTAATTAATTCTTGATGCCCTTATAATAAATGGGCCGTGATTTAAAGATGGCTGACCTTCAGTTTATTAATTTGCAGACCATAGTGAAAGTATTTAATTTTAATGTAGATATTTTAAGATTACTTTTTCCTCAAATGTCACACTTCAAAAAAAAATCTATACTAAGTTTTTTGTTTATAATGTTTAAACATAATATGTAGGTAAATACTAAAAATGATACAAGATACATCCTCTTCTTATCATTGCTATATTTTGCAGTTTTGTTTCTTTTAACTGCTTCATCAGGCCTTTTCACATACATAGAAAAAAACTCTTCGAAAAGCATAATAAAGAATCTGGTAACAATATAGGAATGTTAATAACATCATGATAAACTTTACAATTTGTTGCTTAACAACATTATTTCTAACAAATGTAATTTGTTAAGTTTTTACAATTGACTTTGTATATAATACTTTTACATTATTGAAATTTTTCTAAGTTTTTACAATTGGTTTTAAATTTTTCAAGAACTGTTTGGCTAACTTCTATCCCTTTTTGATTGTTAAAACATTTAAGTTGTTTATAACACACGCTTCTAAGATAATTCTGGTTGCTATGTATGTGAAAAGGCCTGATGAAGCAGTTAAAAGAAATAAAACTGCGAAATATAGTAATGATAAGAGGATGTATCTTGTATCATTTTTAGTATTTACCTACTAAGTTTTGTTGAAAAGTTTTCGTTGAAGTTTTGATTAATTTTTTGACTTAGATAAAGATAAGCTTAAAGAAAAAATGAAGTAAATAGCTGAAGTTTACCACTTAAGGAAGTGCGTCGAGAATTGAATGAACTGAGGAAACATTTGGGCTTAAATATATGCATAAGAATAGTCTGAGTATCATCGAAGCATAACCTCTACGAACAAAGAATGTTGAGGGAAGAAATTCCTACAAATAAAGGGAATCAATGGATAATTCCTCCTAAAATTACAAAGACTATTCCTATTGGAAAGGATCTTAATAGAAATGGGCTGCTACATAGCAGGCATCGTGTATTTTAATATCAATACATGAGTTAGCCAGAAGTACATCTGTAAATAAGAATACAAATCCTAATCCTCATAGAAGGGAGCTTCCTTAAGGAAATTTTGAACCACGCAGGGTAGCTTATCATCTGGAAATTTTGGTTGCTGTTGATACAGGAACAATTATTCTGGCAGCTTTAACTCGTGTGTCAACGTCTAATAACTACAAATATATGATCAACTCCAACAGTAAAACCTAATAGACCAGTAAGACGTAGATTATTCCTAAAGCTGCAAATGGTTCCTTTTTTTCCGGACAGTTGACTAACGGAGCTTAAAAACCTCCTTTATTTATTTTATTTATTTACTTTTAGTATCAATAGTACTGCTCCGGTATAGCCCCGTGGTCAAAGCAGCAACCTTTCACGAGACTGGTGTGTCGGAAACTGGGTTCGAATCCCTGCATCGGTGTGGATATTTATTTCCTTTCCTATGTTTGTCTGCTTCTTCATCTTTCCCTTCAAGTCTGACGTGATTTCTGAGGAAGGCAAATAGGAAACCACCTCAGTATCTGTCCCAGAATATTAAAAGAATCCTTCTAGGGATTCGCCATGATGGGAACTCTTTGAACCTGCTGCATTTAGCAGAAACCATAGTATCAGTAGTATGTAAAGTATAAAGGTAAATCCTTTCGAATACAAATGAGAAGAATTTAGTTGTTTCAGGGTTAAAACCTTAATATGTGCTTGGGTTTTGTTTTCTTGTGTTTTAGGACTGTTCAAGTATTCAAGCGTGGGAGGAGGTTCAAGCTTTGCTTATTTTCGCTGACAAGGGGGAGAAGGGATCAGAGCAATGCTTATGTAAGACATGCAAACATGCATGCGAGATGATTTTGAGGCGTGGATTAGAGGATCATGGTCGACAGATTAATAAAACTGTTAAAACTAATATAATTTTGACTGTTTAATTTATTGTTCAGTGGTATTTACTGTTAATGATTTGGCAAATCTTACGTAAGTATAAGTGGAGGTGGTGGAGATTGAGGATCTGCTTATATTTGCTTACAAAGGGGTGCTCTATAAAGAAATATGCTTACGTAATGATTAAGTGACCCCTTTGCTTCCTTTGATAAAAAAAAATGTAAAATTAAAAAAAAAAAAATAAATAGAATTTTTAGTATTTTCAGTTCGAGAATTCTGACGAATTGGCATTTCATATTACTACTACTTCTCAAATACATTGTTTCTTACACAACTAATGTTATTTATCAACTGAAATATTTTGAAAAGATAAACTTTGATACCATCTTCAATTCTTTACCTTACAGAATATTCTTGAAATAATGTCTCTTCTTCCTTCATCGTTTGTTGAATTACTTTATTTTCTGCTATTGTGATTGAACTTTCCATTTGAACTTTCTTCTCCGGGAACAAATCATTACAGCAGAAGTGTACGTTTCAGAATTGACTGAAATGCACTAGAAGCTAAGAAGGATATAACCTACACTGGTCAATCGAAAAGGTCCCATTTTTTGCTTCACGGTAAAGCAACACCTCATATGGCAGAACATATCTGCAGGAAACTTCACAAACTTGGATATGAGATTTTGCCTCATCCGCCTTATTCACCGGACCTTTTGCCAACATATTTTCATCTATTCAGACACATGAACAATCCAAGATTGTGAGATCAAAAAGGACATCGAAGGATTCCTGCAACGCCAAACCACGGATATGTGCAAGAAAAGAATTTATAGCTTAAGACAAGAGTTGGCGAGATTACATAGATGCAGATGAAGCCTATTTTGATTAATAAAAATTACACCCGACACTCAAAAACAGATTTTGAATTCGTTCACTCCAAACCGACATTTTTGGGTTTCCAACCTGATAACACGAACACTTACTATCATCTATTTTTGAGCTTGGTTTTTGGGAAACTTTAGGTGGCTTATAATAAATTGTCAACCCTGAAAAGCGATATTAGTTTGATGAATGGCTCAGTTCCCTGGTGCGTTATTGGTCTTTAGTAGAAGTTAGTAGAGGATAGTTTATTCTCGTTTCACGTTTCCCATCGACAGGGCACGAGATAACCGAAATTGGGTGGCGGCCAAGAAAATGGAACGATCGCGAAAGGAACAGACTTTGTTTTAAACGGGATTCGAACCTAGTTCTCAGCCAATCGACATTGACTAAAAAGAAAATAAGAATATTTGTTTGTTAAAATTATTAAGTATAATTAATAAACTTAATTAAATAAGTTTTCAATTATACGAAGTTTCATTGTTAACTTATGTGAGTGATATAAATTTTAATTTAATGTATAATTATTTAAATACTCCTAAAAATAAATTTTACAGCTTTTTTTTCTTTTATACGAGATTACAAAAATGACACTATTGTAAATTTAAGGCATAGTTTTTATTATAATTATTATTATTATATATTTACTGCTTGTATTCCAAGCAGTGGCGGCTCGCGTATAGGCACAGTGGAACTGCTGCACCCCCTATTTCCATTTGATATTATCGATAAAATTTAAGATAATGAGTCCTTTTTTCTTTAATTCTTTCTTTATACTTGTACAATATATACTCCTTAAGCTTAATGTCATCCCCCAGTTTATGAAAAAGATACAAAAATCTTTGTATGGAACTGTGAAGCTTCACAGTTACAGCGGCGTGGGGTTTGACTGTTGTGCGCACGCGCACATAGGGAGCTACACGTGAGCTAGCAAGGGGAGAGATCACTGTCTTTTCCACAGTGCCAATCCTGGCGTGGTGGTGGTTCTTTTTATACATGTTTGTTTCCTTTCACACAATTTTAAAACAAAGGCTAAAAATTTTCTGGGGCCACACCCCACTAATTTTAGCTACGAGCCGCAACTGATTCCAAATATCTGATCTTCTATGCATTAGCACTATTAAACTTTTAATAAACATCTGGGTTTGATGTTCTAGCCAAAATCAAAACTGCTGTTATAGATCAATGCTATGATTTTACTGAATCTCATACTTAAATTGATGAATTACACTATTCTAATTGTAATTCCGTAAATTTACAGTCACCAAACTATTCTTTTTCCTCATTTACATCACGTAAAGAAACAACTCACACCAAATCTCTTGATTGGCATTTGTTGTCTTATGCCTTCTTTAACTCCCTGAGCTAATTTACAGAAGGCAGTGCCATATACACAGTCAATGAGCTCTGTTTTATAAACTTAACGAAATAGAAACTTTCCAATTCCAAATCTGGAATCAAAAACTGAGAATTTACATAACTTGTTACTGTAGGAAACTTCACGAACTTGAATATGAGATTTTGCCTCATCCGCTTTATTCACCGGACCTTTCGCCAACATATTTTCACCTATTCAGACATTATTATTACACTAGTGTAACAATTACGTTTTCCAGGTTTTATTATTTCTCCGATTCGTTTGAATTATCTACTTCTGAATAATCTAACATTCTAAATTGGCCAGATCTCGTATTAAATCTTAGTCTAAAATTGTCACATAACTCTAAATAGTGCAAATGTTAAAATGAGAAACATAAAGTTGCAAATTGCGGTCGGTTGGTTTTAACAAGGAAATCCTTTTGATAAAAACTTCTTTATATCAGAAAGTAATTGTCCCTGACTGTGCTTCGTAAATATCGTGCGTTGAAGACTAGTTTCGTATCAAGTAGCTGCGGAACACGATAAGGAAGTTTGTGGAAATGATATTTGATTAGATCCTTAAGGAGGAAGTTATGAGAGATACTAACACCGCTGTGCAAGAATCGACCCCTTATATTTCAGGAAAACGAAAATCATATTCCTCCTCTAATCTTTAATATCTTAACTTTTATAATATCCGTTAATCTGTTTTCCTCACAATTCAGAAAAGAATAATAACTTATCTTAGTTGTTATAGTTGAACTAGCTGTACCCGGCATGCGAAGCAATGCCATTCAAAGAAAGAAAGTGTTTGTGTTTTAATTCTGTTTATTGAAGTGCTTTTGAATACACAATATTTTTTGTTTTTCCGTCTAGCGCATACACGAATAAATCAGGAGGTTTTCCGACGAGTTAGCAGGCCACATACAACTGTCCGTGTGTGAAGCATGGATTTTCCAAATTTAGTCCACACACACTTGGGGCGATTGTCCCTGTGCTTTGTTGATGGTCATTGCAAATGCGAGTCGCACCGGAAACTGCAAACGTTGAAACCGGAAATACACTCATTTGTTGAAACGCCTCGCGCACCAGCTATTGTAAAATGGTTCTACTAATTCAGAAACCTTCGCGGGCGTGCGCACAACAACTCGCCAAAGTTTCATCGCAATCTGATGAATGGTATAGGAACGCATACGGAACAAACAAAGAAACATTTATTTTTATATATTAAGATGAGATTTCTGAATTAATATTACACCTATATCTGACATTTCTTTTTTCTGTAGTGTGTTTTGTTATTTCAAATATTTAATTGCACCAGTTGTATTTGGCATTTATTTTTATTCTTGAACGTCCACTATTGACTTTGAACAGTGCTTTTCTCATTGGGCCCAATTTGCTTCCTAGTTACAAAACCCTTTTACTCTCCTTCGGCATTTACTTCGGCATTTCCCCAAATACGTGATCAAGTCATCCAACTGTAATACGCGATTATCAGAAGAGCGCATTCTCTCGGGATGATACTGACAGAAACAAAATTAATCTTATGACATGTTGTCAACATTCAACAGGACTTAAACGTAGTCGTTGGAAGTACGAGCATGCGCAGGAAGTGTCGTTTTTGATAGACAACGGCAAATCAGACTGACACCAGCAAATTTAAGTTAGATGGCAGCTATTCAGTCCATGTTTTTTTTAAGCGATTCCGATTTTATAGAAATTTTGACATAAAAGGACTGTCAAAATATTAAACTGGTTCTAAACACAGCAAGAAAGGCCAATAAATTTGCAACAAATGTTATTTTCAACTCAAATATTCATTCACATACTTGGCTACTTCAATCTTAACTTTTTGACTAATAAATGATTGAAATAGCAGCTTGCATTTCAAATTTTTGTGGAAAAAAATACCAGCAAGAAGTTCCTAACAGAACTTGGAGCGTACATTTTTATTAATGAGATGTTAAGAACTTGTACTGAGATCATCAACTCTTAAAAGTTAATACGTTAATGCTAATGTATCCATATTATTGATTGTACAATGTATCATTGTTAAAAGTACAACTCGATGGATTATTATCTTCTGGTATTAATCATTTCAATCTCTTTACATTTTATTATTATGTTGCACTATTATAGTCTTAAATACAAAAGCAAGGCAAAATTTTTTTTTTTTGTTCGTTTCCAGTTGGTAGAAAGTTTTCCTCTTTCTTTGAAAGTTTTCCTCTTTTCAAAAAAATTTTTATTAAAAAAAAGAAGAAAGAAAATTTACTGAGATTAACTGAAATATTTAATCAATGTAATTTTTTTTATTGAATTCTACGATCTTATAGAGAAGTCAACAACGTCAGATGGCACTTGGGGGTTAGCCAAATAAGTTTATTTATTGATATATTAAATAAAAAAAATATTGTAAAATAAATAATACACTATGAATTTAAAAACATTAAACTTAAAATTTTAAATGCTCTTTGGAATTTTAAGGTTAACAAGATGCCGAAATTTTTTTTTTATCAAAAAAATCAGTTTTCTTCCAAATGTGGAATTAAAAATTTCTAAAAAAAAAAGCATTCATTTATTGCAGTGATTGAAATGTTGTGCATTTTTTATGGATTTTTTTATGGTTTTTGTTTAAAATTTTGTTTAAAAAGCGCTTTAGACAGGATAAGTTTATTCTTTTCACAGGTACATCGGTTGTTTTCAGAAAATTAGCAGTGATCGTTTGAAGAAGGGAGCAAGTGTGCAATTGTAATTATTTTAAAGAGCGCTGTTCTAAGAAACGTTGTTTTAAACTTTGTCCTACACATACCAAATCCTCTTAAACTAAAAAAAAATATGTTTCCTTCAATGTGTTCTAAAGTACGAACTAGGAATAAGCCATTGACATCGGGCTTTTTTTTTTTTTATCTCGAGAAATTGAAATCCAGATGAAATTCAAATTTCTATAAATGTGTGGATTTTTCAAGGCTGGCATTCGTTTACTCGGGGAATTTTAACGGGACGTTTTCTTTTCATTAGAAGCCATTGGGTCTGATATTTGCAATGAAGTGTCAGACATTCCGAAGCCACGTTTTCATCGCGTATTCAGAGGCCGAACCAGGCAGCGATTCAATCCGGGGACGATGATAATGGCTACGGCGATGATTTGAGTTGCTCGACACGTTCTACCCAGAGAATATTGGCAGCCACCAACGGAAAAGACCAGGTTGGGAAAGGATAGAAGCGGTTGCAATGAATGAATGGCTACAACGCTTATCACAGAAGCAGGACGACAAGTGCGCGTTGCTTCTTGGAGATTAGCGTTAAATTCTATACTAGACTATGAAGAGGAAAGCCAAAAACATAATGCAAGAAGACATTATAATATTTCACAACTTCGGTAGAGTTTTAAAGGAACATATTGAATTCAAAATTACGTATTTAATTCAATACTTTTTGGAATACTTATTAAGTATTTAATTCCAAAGCTAAAAGAATACGAGTAACCATTAAAGCATTAAACTGGTACATCATATTAAAAACAATTTAACGCGCAGCTAAGAATACATACAAATAATGACCAATAACGCACTCTTTAAACACGAAAAAAATAAAAATTAAAAAAAAATTGAAAAAAGTATTGACATGTTTCAGATGCCCATTAAAACGGTACCTATCTTAGAATAAAACGCAAGAGGAAACTGTGTTTTACATCTTTTTTGCTGCTACATAATAAGTTCAGATCCAATCGACATTCACTCACCTTTATTTCCCATCTATTTGAAGACGACCAGTCGGAAGAACAAATAACCAGGAAAAAGTCTACGAAATTAAGAGACGACCTATTTTTTTTTTTTTATATATTTGAAAATTTCTTATTGTGAATCTCTGTGGAAAAAAAATATTGTGCGGGAATATAACATAAAATTTAGAACCGAAACAATTTTCACTCGCGACAACATTTCTATCGATATCTTAACATCGATGAATTTCTATGATGCTAAAGAATGCAGGATAATCGATTTCGAATTTCGATTAATTCGATTTGGACGATTTGCGGATTTCATCAATTTTCCACAAATGGAAAAACATTCTTGGCTTTGGGAGGATTTACAAATATGGATACTTGTAACGTCTGCTTGATACCTACAATACACAAAGTGTTGTAGGTTTGGTCTAACACTTATAACGGAGAAGAAAAAAAAAATAGGTTAGAATAGTAAAATTTTACGTTGGAATACGAAAATTCATCTGTACGTCCACCAAAACTCAAAAATACATATCTTCGAAGGTAAAACATCAGAATAGGTGCATGCCTTCAGCGAACTTTTTTTCTCAACTTGTGTTGTCACAAGTGTGTGAGGACTATATTCAACATGGCGGATTTCGTAGAAGGGGTGAAGATATTAAAACTGGCGGACTTGCTAGAAGGGCCCTCCTCTGAAATAGACATAGTGTGGCTTACTTTGAAATTGTTGATGCCACATGAATTCTGCCAGGGAAGTATGGAAATGGAAGGCACATCGTATTGTGTTAGGCTATCAATCCTCGTTTACCGTATTTCTGTTAGGCCTATTTCTCATCGTTAATCGTACCGTATGATCATCAAAAATCAAAAGAAAACGGTTCTTCCTGGCAGAATGAAGCTGTTGATGACGTTCAGCAGCATTTTACATCCATGTCTCAGCCATCCAAGATAAATGAAATCACATTTATCCACAGACAAGCTGTGAGATCCATTTAATTTTCCCACTGCTTGAAAACGAAGTAAAAAATGATGGCCGACAAAACCACGTGATGTCAACACCTCTTCATGTATCCCTCCGCGATGAAACAACTGCAAAAAGTCACCAAAACAAAAAATCCTTACGAAGCATCTGATTGGCTTGCACCGGATACCCTGCTTTAACCCGTAAATAAATAAATTGTGACTAATTACAATTATGTTGAGTGATTTAAAAATGATTACAAATACTGTGTAATTAAAGGCTTAACAAATGATGTGGCTCATCGGAATTTAACTGACTATAGTCCTACAAGTTCCTAACTTTAATAATGGCTGTATATGCGTTCCATTTTCACGTATAGGAACATTAACAAATTCCATGTCTTCTAGCTGGAATCTAATCTCTTGTAAAAATAGGTTCGGAAAAGAGACTTACTCTGATCTTGGTAGTATCATCAATCTCGGAAAGCTAACGGGATTCCACAGGATTCGGCGAAAGAATATTTGGCTGAATTCCTTCTAATTACAATTTGCACAGGGTATTCTTTCACTTTAAATTCTGTGCACAGTAAGCTGACTTTTATATTTCACTGCCTTTAAAATCTGCGATTTCCATCACATTAAATGTAGATATTCTGTTTACATAACTTGGATTTATTGCTAACATTTCATAGCAGTTTCTTGTTTTTGCTTCTTTTTTCATATCACGGCAGAATCACTGTTCTCATTTCAACAATACGACAAGAGTCACCTCGTGTCACGCACTATCTTATTGTTGACACAATCGGCTTCACATATCACTATTTAATCATTTGCGATACTCCACATTATTATTGGATATCAAATCTTTAAAATTCTTCCACAGAAAGAATATTCCAGGTAACAAAAACGCAATAATTGCTGAAAACTTAAAGACCTTGTTGATTTGTCTTCATATCTTGCTTAATAGATAAGCAGCTAAGTGCGAAAATGCGTCTGTACATTATCTCCTCATATTATCAAAATAACTCCTGTTTTCAAAGAAGAATAACGAAACTTTCAGAGAAGATACAGATGGTTATAATTGATTTTAATTAAAAATCGAACCAGCAGGTAAAGAGCTACAGGGACAAGAGTTAAGAACTAAATATTTTTTAATTTTTTAACAATTTTGTTTTATGTGGTCACTAGAAAGTTGACTCGACAACTATATCTGTCGACATAAAAAAAAAAAAAACCCATAAAAAAATGCCAAGTGCAAACAAAACAGTTTGTTCTGTTCTAAATTCTTTCAGAAGCTCCTTAACAGATTTTCTTATGTTCATTGTTCTTTAGTAGCTTATTTTTTTATTGTATTTCTTATAAGTTCCCCGATTAAGAACTCGAAATAGTTAAAGAACCAGGGCACGTATCTTTCAATGCTGGGTGATTCCCTTGTTTTCTTTTGGTTTGAGAAACAAAGATTTTGCTGTCTTCCTTGTATTCTGTAGTGTTTTTTAGATTTAATCCTTTTTTTGTTTCTTCAACGGTTGTTTTGTGATTCAAGATAAAAACAGTTTGGGAATTTTAGAATTAAAAATATTTTTGGAATCAATATATTTTTTTATATGAATAATATCTTTTGATTTTTTTATATATAGAATGCCATCGTTCAGATCCATTAAGGCATATTTCTAAAAAAAAAAGTCTTTTAAAACATTTTCAAAAATGTCTGTCTAACATATCTTTTGTTTCATTAAATTTACTTTCATCAAATCTATTTCATCTGTCGTCAAATAAGTGTAAGTAAATATAATATTTGAGTCTCATTGAAATTCAATGTGGAATTATACAATTTTGTTAAAATGATTCCTTTATTCAAAAGTTTCATTCTCTCCGCAATTTCTTTGCAATTTACCAGATAACTTTGGTTTAGAATTGAAAAAAAAAAAAAAATCTTAACGGTGGAGATCATGAAAGTAGACTTTTTGTTCTCTGTTCCGTTTGCAGGAAAATTACCGCTTTGTCATCTGTTGCCAGAGAAAGTAGATCCCACTTCAAAGTTAATATTGAAGTTTGCATAAGTAAATTTATTTCTTGTCAGTATTTCTTTCTACTGGTCTTATAAAAGAAATCAACACTAATCAATAAGAATAATGAAATTTCTTCACCACCAATCCTAACATATTTCGAATTTAGGAGGGAAATTCTGAATTAAGGACAACCAAGAAAGGAACAGCTACTACTTTTTTTTATAGTATAAGTTTTAATAAGCAACAATGGGTGAGACCAAGTGCTTACAAAGTGACATCCTAGTACAGCCGTTTCACGCTAATTTGGCGATCATCAGCTAGGAGCAATCACCAGTAAACAGTGAGGTCTCGATACACAGGCAAATAGGAAATAAACATTACATTAATAAACATTACATTAAAATTCATAAAGAATCTTACATTTAATTCCATTTTACTGAATATTTACCCTACTTTCTCTTGTCTGCCAAGATAAAACAATAGAAGATATTATCATACTATTGGTAAGTTTCCATGACTCGCATAATATCCATGCTGGGCTCTATAATACGCGATGACGTAATCAGGATCCCCTCAAAATCAGGAAAATTATTTTCCTTAAATTTATAAATTATTCAGACCCAAACCATAATCTTTACCACGGGTTATTAAGCTACCACGTGAATAGCCTATAAATATTGGGTTTTTCTAAAACATTTCTAAGTTTTATGCTTTCTATATTTTCCCTCTACTTTTCATCCCATAGGTGGAACTTCAGTAAAATTTAACTTCTTCACTGTTTATCCTTTAACAAAAATTCCAGCCACAGGCTTTACTAGTTTCACTTGAACTTCTGCGCTTGATTTTCAACCTAATTTGCAATAGGCTCATCATATCCATCAGTCTGTGCGTGTGTTTGTGTCCTAACAAGCTTTGAAACCGTTGGATGGATCATCTTGAATCTTAGTATGCAAATTCGATGGACGAGACAAGTTTTGTATTTAAAATCTTTCCCAACTGGGTGCCTATCTAGGAAATGACTCGTGAAGGCGACATAAATTCCCCTAGAAACCCCTTAGAATCTAAACAATGGATTTCTATCCTATTTCTATTAATATCTCACTGTTTTAAACAATCATTATTAAATCCTTTTCGTTAATCCACTGCCTCTTTGATACGATTACAATTAACGTTATTTAAATATGTTAAGTAAATTATCCGGATTTAATTCATATTTTTTTTTCAGAGCTTGAAAAATTTATATTAGATATTATAATTTGAATATAAATGTAAGCTAATAAAATTGCAAACTATTAAAATACTATGTACAATTAAAATAAATCCCACTA
>JAFIDM010000179.1:22772822-22809634 GCA_023159025.1 Thereuonema tuberculata | reverse complement strand
TACCCCAAATTGTAATCCTTCCTACATCCTCAGTTCTGTCGAAAATGATTAAAGAAGTTGAGAAGATTACATCTGCGTTGGTGATGGGGGATTGAGGAAAAATGAAGAATCTAAGATTAGAAAGTGTCGTTCAGTGGATCGGCTGACGATCAATGTGTGTCAAAGGACTCCAGTGTGACACAGCAGATTCTGTGATCAGGGACAGCTAAGAGTGTGGATCAAAAGGCCGTGGTCAGACACAGTTAGCTTTTGTGGGCGGATGAAAAGTGGCGAAAGGCCTTTGACCTGTAGAAAATTGTCAGGATCCAAGAGCTTTCTTTATCACGAAGGAACAACTCCATCTTCTTTTTTGTTATTTTAGATGCTAGATGACAAAGAGAGTCTGAACAGCGAAGTCACAGTCAGTGGGCGATGATAATGAATCAAGATAAAAAAAAATCACTTTGACTATTACGTGTTTTCTGTTTTATTTCCTCTTAATTTCAATTTGACATTTCTGGCATTTGGCATTTCTGATCGGGCTTCAATAATTTGCACTTGTTGCACTTGTTGCTAATATGCATAAGCAGATTTTTTTTTTTTTGAAAATATTTTACTATTTACTGTAAAATGCTATCTTCAGTGGCAAAGCATGGATTTCAATTTTAAACTTTTTAATAGTATTGTCGTTATTATGAATGATTTTGGAAATATATGAAAGATTCTTTTGCCTTCCTATCAAAGGCCAGACAGGATTTCAGTTTGGGAGTTAAGTTCATAAAATTTATATTAATCCAAAAATCCAAGCAAATAAAAAGACATGTCTGAAAACATCTGTAAATTTATATATCATCCAAAACAAAAACGCAAAGGCCTCTAACACCATATAAACCTAGAGTTGAAGACTTACAGTTTGTCCCCTTAGTTCCAAAGCCCCATAAATTCTCTCTCTTGACTGCTCCCATGCTACTGGTACTCATTTACGTTTTTAATAAACTAATGATTGCCTGAAAATAAATATTAAAATGCTTTATAATTAAAATAAACAATATCAATTGCCACTAATTTCCAATGTGGCTTGTTTAAAGATTTAAATTGACACTATAATTAATTACATGTTTAGAATTAAAGTTTAAAATATTAAAGGTTCGTATATTTGTGAATAAGCTCTGTATTTAAACTAGATGATACTGTAAATATATCTAACGCGGGCCAAAACGGTTGATGAAAATGCTGGAATCCTAGTGGCCAAATTGGAAAGATCTAATTTTATAAGCTTAATTCCATAGTTTCCTTTCAATTACCACAGTAATTTAAAGTCAGTTACTTTATTTACGCTAATTACAATTGAAATTGACAATTTTTCATAATTTATTACAATTAATGTACTTTTAAACTAAGTTGCAAAGAAACATAAAAATGTCATAAAGAGTCGTCTTCACTTATATTGATGTGTGCAGTTTTGTAAAATTATAAATATTTTTTATAACAATATCATAAAGGTATTAATAATTAAAATATTTTATAAACGAAGTAAAATAGTTAAAAATTAGTTTACTAAAGTAATTTAATGCCTTTCAACCATTTTAAATATTTAGATTTGTTACAAACATTTTTCTTGAAGCATTTTTTTAATAAATATTTCAATTTGTGAAAAAAAGAACAAAATTCAGTTTTAAGAAGTCAATGTGTTAAGAAGTCAATCTAACAACATTTAAGCTGATTGAAATGTCCCCCCAAAAAATGGTTGAATCTGTTAATTGGGCAGAGAACCTTTGTCGTAATTGCAAGTAATGAGTCTGTAAGAGCTGCCTTTAATACCAAAGTTCTTACACTTGGCGATAATCAGATTTAAGTTTCATCACGCCACTTAATTTTAATACCCTGTAAAAAGGCAGAATTTCCTGATACTTTATCGAAAAAAAATTAAATTAAAAAGTAATAAATATTTATCTTGGATTTGCTGTTTTCCTTATTGGGATGTGAATTACAAATGAAATATAGACTTTTTTTTACTTTTATAATTTGTGTGTTTCTCTTTATATCTATTACTAGTTGCGACCCGTGAAATATTCCCGGAAGTAAAATAAATTCCACATTTTTGAAAAACACAAAATTGAAAAATATGTTCTAAGCTAATTTTTTTAGAAGCATGACTTCCACAATATGTAATTTGAATATCAGCTTATTTGTTAAAATAATATTATAATATTGTTAAAATAAAAAAAAAATGATTTACCACTTTCGTAGAAGCCAGCGCTGTGGTTTCTAATTATGAAACATAATGGCAATCTGCTGCCCTAAAAGAATAGGTTCGTCGAAATTTAGGCAATATTAACAGAAGTAAAACAAATGCCACATTTTTGAAATATCCTGAAATTTTTGAAAAACACAAGAGTGAAAAAGATGTGCATTTTTTAAAAGCCATGACTTCCGCAACAGCCCACATATAATTTGAATGACTAAGCCAAATTTTGTTAAAATAAAAGAAAAGAAAAAAATTGATTTACCAGTTTCAACAATAACAATAACGAATGTCCAACAGCCAATACCAATAATCCTGTCTGGACAACAATGACGGCACGTGCTTCGTCATTGTCCCCTACTTGTTGAGTAGGGAGAGAGTGGCTACACAACCGAAATTATGTAAAAACCGAGGTTTTACAAACTCTCTAATAAATTTTGACACATGAACTTTATGCATTTGAGTGTAAACTTCATTTATGTAGGAAAGAAAATCTCAATACGCTGATAATAATTGTGTAATCGCGATCCGTCGCTGTGAAGTGGGAAGAATATTCGAGACGCCATGTTTAAACATGGGCGGGATGTCATGCCTGGCGTGTTCCAACGCTGCACTGTGATTGGTTATTTCAAATTACAAATTTACAAATTTACAAAGATCCGTATAATTTTTGCCTATTAATAGGATGATTATCTATCAGAATTACCATCAACTTATTTAGACGTCTAAGAGAAAAGCTTCCTTTGCACATTTCATCGATTCCAATGTGGAAGGAATCTATTGTAAATAACCTGTTCTAGTTGTTGGGAGTTTTGCAAACATACGTTAGCAGTATTTGCTTTTGTTATTGCTTGGGATTGTTTAAAATCTACAATGCGGTGAATGAAAGTTAGTAGTTTGGATTAATACCGAATATTGTTTATTTTCCTTTTTGTTTTAGTGATTGCTTGCAAACCTGGGTATTAGTTTTCTCTGTTAGCATTTATTTGGATTTCGAAGGCTTATTTGTTCTTTGTAATTTTTGTCAACAATTAGAGTACCATTTGCGTAAGATCCACTTTCCTGTTTGCTATAATCTACGTTATTAAAATATCAGTAAAATTGATTACTTTTCAACTGAATACTATAAATTTTTAATAAATCATTATTTCTAGTTGGCTTAGTTGTAGCTATCTAAATACATTTATGGTTAAATTTAGTTTTAAACTGGTACAGCCAGTTTACTGAAGATATATTATTATAAACAGAACTATAACCAGACAGTACTTTCTTTTTTGTGTTCTATAATATGGTAGGTCTAACAGCAAGTTAGCAACATCGCAACTTTGCTTTGTTTGTTTTGCCCTATATCTTGTAACAGATACTGATGAAACCATTCTATCAGTAAACCATTATGGTTTAGCTTCGAACCTGAAGAGAAAGAGAAGAAGCAGACAAACACATTCATGCCGGTTCTGGGTTTCCAACCAAGTTTCAGATACATCAGCAGGCTTCCATTTTGACCATAAGTTTGACTATGAGTGTTACTTAATAACAGCAATTAACTTTAACGAGATTATTAACAAAAAAGATGAGTAAATTCAAAACCTAATATAAAAAAAGCCTATCTTTCAGAAATTTTAAATTTACTAAATTACGAATGTTGATGTAGAGATCCTAAAAATCATCTACAAAAATCTTCAACGAATTATTTCTTAATATATTTAGACTATATGTTATTCCGGTTTCTTTCTGCAGAGGACTTACAAATGGGTGGTGTTGTGCATCATTTGACCAAGCGCCAAAATTAGATTTTGAGATATTTGCCTAAAAGCAAAAGCTTATGTTTACTTCACATTTACTATGGAATAAAGAGTATTGTAGTATATCAAAATTAGTAGATAGATATTTTCGCTGGACAATTCTGATCATTATCAAAATTAATAATATCCTTCAAAGGTCTTTAGTAACTTGTTGCAAATCTAATTCGATTAGTCGATTGGCGTTTATTCAAAATTAATTTTCCGCAGAATTATGTTGAGATAGCAAGCAGGAACAATTTTTTATACAGAGTTTAAAACTTTCTCCAGTAGATGAAGCAATAATCTACAAAGAAATCTATTTTGGTGCTTGGTCAAATGATGCTTAACACTATCCAAATGATGGCACATATCCTTTCGCCTCCTAACTTTTTACTGTTATAAAACGTCCTGTTCTGTGATTGGCCGAAAACAAGTTTAAAATTTCATCATGTAATTAAAATTAAAAAAAAAAAGATTGGCATTTCATGATTGATAAAAACGCAATAAAACACACAGGATGCTGTAAATCCTAGGGTAACAGTAGAGTCAACAAAATTTGCTTCAACGTATCTATAAATTTACATTATATAAGAGTGTATAAACTCGAATGAAGACAGCATACAACAAGGTCCTTGATTAGGAAGCTTCAGATTAAACAGCGGCAGTCAATTAGCTACGTGTGTGTTTCTCAACAACTGTGTTAAATACTCAAAAATGTGTATCTTAAGGTCTACATTTCTAATTAAAATCAACAATTTTGTTTTTCAGGTAATCTTAAATTATTGAATACATGAGAGCTGGACACTAAGAGCTAATGAAGCGAAATTGAAATTTCCCTTAAAACGCTTCACATTAATTCCCTACCAATTCTTATGGCGGACAGACATAGCTAGTAAATTATATTATCTAGATTTCATTTTCTAAAGTTACCATTTCTAAAGTATTTTCAAAATGGGTCAAGAATTTTTTTTTAAGACAAAAATAAAGATCCCGTATTTTTTGTTTATAATAGCTTATTTTTCAATTCATTATTAAAACTAACTTTGTTGATTGTTAAACTTCTCTCCACTCTATTCCGCGTCCTTTTTTTTTAGAGCTCATTTCTTTGACTCTTTTCCTAAAAGACTTCAGAATATCGAAAACGAATGCGATGTTTATCCACAGAATTTTCCTACTTGGGTGAATAGTGCCAATAAAAACCATCTTTTGTTCCTGAAGAGACTAGACCATTAAATCACTGGTAGGCAAAGTGCCAACAAATGAACAGCACTGAAAAAAAGAAAGAAAAGGAATGTCTTACGAAGAAAAGACAGTTCTAGAAATTCTGTTCAGCTCTCTTAAGTCTTGTCTTCTACCCACTGTTAAGATTATTTCACTTTAAATACAGAGATCATTAGTTTCAGCCAATAGGAATAAATCATAAATCATAATAAATGAAATTCTTTCCATTTTAATTATGAGGGCCAGGATTCTTGTAAGCTAAAAAGTGTAGAGATATTCGTGCATTTATGAATGAAATATTATTAAAAATTAACTAAATAGGATGTAAAATCCGGCTATTTAATAAAAAAACAAAAAACAAACACAAACAATCCAACTCACATCACTCGATAAAAAAAACAAAAAAAAAAAATCCTTAAATCTTTTTTAACATCTTTTTTATTTTACTTAAATATTCTGTAATTTAGTAAAATAAATATTAAAATATTGTAAAAATATTATTAGTAAATAATATTGAAAATATTAAAACTAAAAAATATCAAAATAGGCTCTACAACCAAGAAAGGTCAAAATATGCATTTACAAAAATAATATTATTTGACTCAGAATAACTGAGAATTATTTATATTTACTTAAAATTGCAAAATAAATTAGTAAGATATATATCTGTGATAAATTTATTAATTTATTGAATTGATAAGTTTACAATGGAAAGCCAGATGGTAGAAGGACTAGAGGAAGACCAAAATTACGATGGATGGACAGTGTAAGGAATGATATAAAGGAATTTGGAATTACAAATTGGAAAGAAAAGGCGGAAAACAGAGAGGAATGGAAGAGAACTCTGAAAGAGGTTAAGGCCCAAATGTAAGACCAAACAAGAAGAAGATATCTGTGATAAAAACTTAGGAATAATTTCTGGTTTAGTCGTAATTCAATTAAATAACTTCTTAAATTCAAATTTCATAAAATCTGAAGTAAATAGAATAATTTTGTTAGTAGTATCCACTTGATCCTGTGATCAATAGCTCCATAATTCTGAAAATTTTGATTATTTTCAGAGGAGTACAAGAATCTTGAAGTTATTTTCATTAAGAGGTTCTGAAAAAACTCAAAGCCTACTTAATATCTTCCGTTATTTTTCTTTTGTTTTTGAGAATCATTAAAATACTGCAAATGCAAATTCATACATCTTCTGAATATAAACAATTTACTTTCCGAATTTTCCATTATCTGAAAACAGGCTAAAACTTAGCGAATTTAATCAAACTCCAGTTAGCTTTATCAGGTAACGTTAGCTAAATTTCCAATTAATTATAAAATAAGACTTGCGGAAGGACCCAGTGTGGTCTATTGGAGACAACAGACATATAAAAAGTCGTTTTCGCGGTTTATATATGTATAGAACAGATAGAGAGATACAGTAAAACCTCGTTAATTCGTCACCCGGATAAGTCGTCACTCCGTTTAAGTCGTCGTTTTCCTTTGGTCCCAACAAGGTCTCATACACAATAATGTAAAATAACCCTCCTTTACCCGTCACCAAATTTAATTCTACTCCGGATAACTCGTCACCCTCAAAACTTACTTCGTTATGTTTTAAAGAAAAAAAAGACTTAACTGCACTTTTTGAAAAGTCAAATGCTTCGATAACAGCTTTTGCCAAAGAGCCCCATATTCCCAGGACTACATTAAACGATATTCTTTCATTGAAACAAGTAATTGAAGAAGCTGACTGCAAAGAGAATGAGGAAATCGAAGTTTGACGAGATCGGGGAGGTTTCAGTTCGATGGCTAAAACATGCAGATCGCAAAATGTGCCGATTCTGCCGTGATTCTCAAAGAAAAAGCCATGGAAATTGCTAAGGAGTTGAACATTGAAGATTTCGGCGGCAGCAATGGTTGGCTGGAACGTTTCAAAGACAGCCATTGCCTTTCTTTTAAAACGAATAAAATATGATTACAAAAAGTGTGGTTTTTTTTTATTTATTTTTTTTTTTTTTTTATTTTCCACTCATTCATTTGCCTGTATTGATTTCTGAAAATCTTGTTTTTCTCACCGAATCCTACAGCAATTCATGAAAATACTGTATTTCAGTGTGTTTTTGTTTTTCAAAAATTCCCACTCCGCCTAAGTCGTCACTCCGCTTAAGTCGTCAAAAATGTTTGGTCCCTTGAGTGACGACTTAACGAGGTTTTACTGTATTATTATTTATACGTGGCTAATTAACTAACAATTATTTACTTAAAAGTATGAAACTACATAAAGCAAAAACAAAATAATAAGCTTTGTTTAGTAACATATTCCAGAAATGTCACCAAAAAAATTTAGCATTTTAATTTAATCCTCTACAGAACAAAAAAAAAATTGAGTGGTTAAAAAATTATAAGCGATGTGTTAATAATGAGCAATAATGAAAAAAATCAGCGACATTCTGTTTCGTTTTCAAAAGGCTTTTGTCTAATTCATGCAATCTCCGTGAGGTATTTGAAGTTTTTTTTTTACTGCTTGATTAACTAAAGCCCATTGCACATGGATCCGAAAATCAGATGGTCGGATCCACGAATCGGATGTATTCTCTTTCACATGGCAACGAAACTCTCTCTGACGCCGTCTATACGACATGTAACATTCAAATCGTTCGTATAGGCGACGTTTCGTGGTCATGTGAAACAGAATACGTCCGATTTTCGGATCTATGTGAAATGCCCTTAAGAGATGGTAAGTAGCAAAAACAATCCCTGCTACTACTACTCTTGCCTAATGGGAAAGTCACATTCAAAGTGGTTTAGAAGTTTAAGACAAAAAAACATTTTTGCGCTTTGCACTGGATTTACTTTGAGATTATTTCAACAGAAATTTATTTCAACGAAAAAAAAAAGGTGTGGAAAGATTTGTCGGGTTTAATTTTCACGTCACATAGAATTTTCAAAATTCACAAGACATCTACTGTTCTCTGTGAACATAACGCATAGTTTCAAGTAGCTACATTCATTTCTTCAAAAAACTATGAATGGTAGACACACTTTTAAGATTGTAAGAGCTTAATTTTCCTCAGGAATGTTTCATGTGAATGTATGGAGACAAAGTATAAAGAATGTAGAGGTGTAAGTATTTATAGTTTTACATCAGCATCTGAACTATCCAGCGGGGGTCTTGAGTGACGAAACATTGACCTACTAAGGAGGTTTGAAGCGAACTTGTCCCCGTTAACAGAAAGAAAAGTGATTTTGTTTCTATAGAATCTTTGCAAATGAGAAGCCACGTGTTGTATTTGAGTACAAAGCAAATGAGAAGATCATGAGACAATGATTCTTCTACTTCTCATGAATGAATGAATAACGTTAGGGATTGTGGGTTTTTTTGTTTTTTTTTGACCGGGAAAGTTTCTTGGAGTTCCGGGTCCGAAGTGGCCAGTGACGTCATAATGATATTCGTTCATTTCATTTAGATTAATCATATAGTTACAGAATGATTTCCTGCAAGAAAATACTTCTGAAACAGTAAATTCAACAGTAAAATCTTTCCAGGTGCTTTTCATAGTTTTATTTCTTTTGCAAGCCTAATTAATATTTAACCTAATTTATTAGTAATTTTGTAGTTCTTTCTGATGTTAGAAGTGTGTAGGCAAACTACTATTAAAAAATGTAGTTCAATAAGGATATTTGATGTAGCAATAAATTATATTTTTTAAATACGGTATAAAACCTCTGATAGTTTCGATCTCCTATATGGAAGCTGTCAACAGAGGAAGATAACAATACCAGAAATTCAGGTTTTAAATATACTTAGGTTTCAAGCACAGCCTCTGGTCAAGTTAGCGGCCTTTTATGAGACTGATAGTTCTAAATCTGGGTTTCAATCCCAGAGTAGGCATGGCTGTCTTTCTCTGGGTGTAATGTGAACATCCTCCTACGGTTTACAATTCTTTGGTTAAATAGTTCACAAATTTGAACCTTGTTGAGGCCAAACAGCGTAAGTTCCAAAGCAGAGGCATTCGGAAAAAAAAGCATTTTAAGTATTTAAATAAAGATTTTCACGAAAGCTTCAATTTTGTTTTTCAAAAGAAAAAAACAAAATAATTAACACTTTCAAGCAAATTTATTCCTAATCATATGTGTTTGAAGCCTGAAATTTCTTTAATTGATACCTTCCCGTTAATGAAGGTAGTTTATATCATGTATGTATGTGCGTGACATTTTTAAAACCATGTTTTTTATGTAATTCCATTAAAAAAATTAAAGAAAACTTTACGAAGCACATTAGAATCTAAAAGCAATACATGTGATTTTATTTTCATATACTGTAAATGAATGGTAAATGTCTCAGTCCTGCGTCTCAAAATAACTGTTGGCTTTCCTCAAGAAAATGAAAGATTCTGATTTTAATGGTAACTTTCTATTTGAAACTGTTTTACGAAGCTTTAAGAGTGTCCATAGAAGAGCTGTAAAAGGGTAATTGTTGCCTCGGTTTGAGTGATGGCTCGTTTCATAAAGCACGGACAGTCAACACTCAAAGAGTACATTCGCATCAGTGAATTCTAGAAATGTTGATGTTGTGACAGCACTTATTCAACGATGCCAGAAACAACTTGAGCAGTGCTTTCTGTTTGAGCAGTGTTTCCTGTTTGTTCCTAAGAAGGAATGGAAATACTTGAATCTAGTATTATTTTGTAATTAATGGAGTTATTATCAGTTGTCATCGAGTTAGACATTCTGTCATCAATTGGCTATAATATCTGACTTAGGCTACGGAAATATCGTGACCTGTTTCAAAGCAGTCGTTACATTAGACATTGAAAAAAATACAAGGCCACGATTTAATCAAGTACTAATATATATTAGTATATATATCATATATTATAGGATTACCATATTACCAAACAGAAATCTAGTAATTTGATATCTTTCTACTTAGGCCTAACTGTGTATTTTCGTCATCACAACAAAATAAAAAAAAAACCAAAACAAATGTTTCTGATTTTATTAATTTAACTTGATTTTCTATGCGTTTTTAAATACCATGGAAATAAAATTCCATATCTCTAATATCATTTGTTTATCAGATGTGTTAAACGATTATCAAATAGAGGGTTGGAAGAGTGGGTTCGATTCCCGATGTAGACAGTAGTTTTTTGTTTTTTTGCCTCCATGCGAAGGGTCCAACTGTATGTCGTATGTTATCGGGTTTTTTTTTGGTTTTTTTTTTTGTATGCAGAGATTAAGGAGGACGAGTGCCCTACTTATTCTCGAATTTGTTCATTTTATCCCATTAGGCTGATGGTCGCGGGAGTCTTTGTCTTCTTGCTGCCATCGTCTTCGTTTACGAAACGGTGCTTAAACTTCAACTAATTCTCTATAATTATCACAACAGAAAAATACAGAATATTTTAATATACTTTTTTGAATATTGAAGAAATAAGTTTCAGCCAACACACAAATTGAGTTAAAAAAGTATAACATAGTATAATTAAAAATTAAAACCATACATACATTACCTGGAGCTTTCGAGCTGCCTTTTGCGGAGCTCATTTTCAACAATTTTACAAAAGTATTCGGTCCTGTACATATATACAAGTCCTTATATATACATATGGAAAACTAATAAGTTTTATATTAGTTTTCCATATGTATATATAAATGACCGAATACTTTTGCAAAATTGTTGAAAATGAGCTCTGCAAATGCAGCTCGAAAGCTCCAGATAATGTATGAATGGTTTTAATTTTTAATTACATTATGCTATAATTTTTTAACTTAATTTGTGTGTTGGCTGAAACTTATTTCTTCACTAGGACTTACTGAGCACACATAAAAACTTTTCCTTCACTATTTTTTTGAATATTGATTTTTTTTTATATAATCCTTAAAACTAAAAACTAAAAAAGAACGAGTATTTTTTTAAACGGACATTCTTATAACATTTATCATTTGCAGTTAACCTTCGAGTTGCTGGGTTTTACTCTTTGATATTAAGAGATGTAATTCTGAAATGGTGATTTACTACCCAATGGCGGAGGCGGAAGGGACTCAATTAATTTCGCCTTTTCAGTGATTTTTATTTGGAAATAGAATCATTTGCATCAACAGGAAGCTTTATTTTCATTTCAGGAGGTTATCTTCATTATTGGACAAAGCGAGCCATTGATAATAATACTGGTAGCGTCAATCGATATTTCAAGGAGCAACTGAATGTATAATTTAATCCTTTTATTTCATTGTCGGAATAAATTTCGAAAAAGATAATATCTGAATTAGAAATACTTTTGAAACGTAAAATCTTTGCTTATTAGTTTAAATTGACATTTAAATTTCGTAGTACGTTTAAGCTTTCGTGAGATATTAATGATATGACTTAAAATAAATCAAATCATAAAAAGAAAAAAAATATCAAGATAAAAATTTTATGAAGATAAAAGAAAATAAAATCAATCTAATTATCTTTTGTTTCTTTTAATAATTTGGTTCCAGTCGTTTTAAATTCCATCTTTCAGCAGGTGCTGAAATTTTTTTTTAGATATAAGTATATAGGTGTTTTAGAGTATTTCATCATCTACTGATTTATATATACATTTTATTCTGCTAAGTAAAAAATGAATTTAATTTTATTATATCTTTTCATAAAAAAGTCCCAAAAAGTAAACAAAATTAAAAATTAAATTTATAATATATAATTTTTGTATGTAGTGTGGAGTACTACACTATATACAAAAAAAATAAGTGCTGTAAAGAATATGATTATACTGTTAAACTGTGATAAATTAGAATTCATCTGTATCTTAATTAAATTGATTGTAAAAGATTTGTTTTGTATATTTACTTTATGTACGAATAAACTAAATATATATAGTACATAAAACAAATCTATTACAATATATAATAATCTACAACGTAAATTTAACGTGCTGGAAATTTGATAAAAAATAAGAGAAAATAAAAATAAGAGTAGCACAATGAATAAAGAAAATGCCTTTCTGGATTAATTTAGAGAGTGAATCGGGAATTCGTCCTGGAAGGGACTCATCAGCCTGATCCGCCCTCCCCGATAAAAAAACCCAGAAAGGCAAGAACTTAAGTGAAGGTCACTTAAGAGAAAATAAAAATAAGAATCGTAAGAATCGCCTTCAATCTCATCAGTTATTGGGAAAAGGTTTTTCGTTGTGTTTTATAGCACAACATTTATTATTGTTGTTTCTTTGATTTCGGGGGTCACTGCCAGGTGTGACAGTGACCTTCACTTAAGTTTTTCGGGTTTTTTTTTGTCAGGGAGGGCGGATCGGGCTGATGAGTCCCTTGCAGAACGAAACCCGCCGTTCCCGATTCCCTCTCAGAATTAATCCAGAAAGGCAATTTCTGTATTCATTGTGTTGCTCTTATTTTTATTTTCTCTTATTTTTGAATATATAATAATATTAAGCGTATTTAATTTAGTTATTTCTGTTTATTTAACGTTAAAGGTTTCGTTTGTTATTAGAACTTCAAATTCGAATTATATATTCTAATGATTTGTTACATATATGTTATTTACGTTTTTATATAACAACAAAGAACGTTAACTTGTCAGAATTATTCACTTTCCTTTTTTGGATTATTGAAAATGGCTTTTTCTAACAACCCAAGCCAGCTAGCATAACTATTTTTCATTTTAATTTATAAAAGATCTATTTTAGTTTACCAAAGATATAATGTCTATCTAATCATTGCTTGTTAATAACAGATACAGTGGTTTATTAAGAAATCAAGGTGGCATGCACATATAAATGTCTACTATTTTATTTTTTTTATTTGAAATTAATTATTTTTAATGTTCTATTTGTGACGATAAAACACTTACACACAGTTTCTGCAATTTTTCCTTCAAACGACAATTCAATGAATATTTGTGACCATAAGATCCTCACTCAGGCAATTCAGGCGACTGCAAACCTTTTATTTCTTTTATATATTTCTTTTACCAATGCACCTAAAATTCTGAAAATTTAAATATGAACTTGTGAAGCATCTGGGATTGATATTTTGTTGTTTTTAATTTTCAAAATATTCTGTAATTAATTAAATTAAAGTTCAAAACAGTCAATTTTTGCGAGGTTTTCGAGGTATTACTCGGTATTTTAAGTCTGAAATTATAAAGTTTCTAAAATAATGACTTGTATTTAAAATATTTAATATTAGTGCAATAGTTAATTTTTAAAAAAATAGAAATTATGTTTTTTAAAATTATTTGGGATTAAATTATTTTTTTTTTTGCTGTCAAATAATCATAATAAAAAACGTTTTCATTAAAGGCTGTCTAAATATGCAAATTCATTTGATGCTGTTGTTTCCCAAAAATAAATTTTTTTGAAGCATTTCTTTATAGAAATAGATTTTAGTAGAATTAACAATTTTTGAATTTTAATTTAATTAATTACAGAATATTTTGAAAATTAAAAACAAGAAAATACAAATCCCATGCCTCACAAGTTCATATTTAAATTTTCAGAATTTTAGGTGCATTACCTAATATAATATTATAAAAGAAATGTATAAAAGAAATGTATAAAAGAAATATGTAAAAGAAATATATAAAAGGTTTGCCGTCACCTGAATTGATTGACCTTAACAGAATAATGGTTCGTTCCAAATCCTTTCACTGAGAAATTCCTTGTTTCGTATGTTGATAACCGAAATACAATAGATGGTTTCAGCAATTGCAAGTGATGACTTCCACTGTGGTTATTTCCTTTAGACTGTTTTTTGTTGAAATTTTTAAAAGCTGATCTGCTTTCTTAATGTAATTCTGAACAATGCCATTTAGCAAGGGAATTCCAGCCCCGAAATTCCCGTAAACTCAGCAGGTTTCAGAACGAGTGATTTCAATTCATGACAACACTGCTGGATCATTTTTCTCTACAAAATATCCAGATAAGTGTCGAGGTCCTGTGTCTGGCAAGAGAAGATGATTTTTTTTTTTTTGTGCCTCTCTTTCTTTCTCTCTTCCTCCCCATTTTCTTTCCTTTTGTCTTTCAATTTGCGAGGGAATCGAAGATGGGGAAGATGACATGGAGGGCTTGTTCCTCTGGCACTTGAAGAGGGTCATCATCATCTTTTTCTTCTTTTCTCCCTCGTGGCAGGTCCTGCGTAACGAAGCATTCTATTCCATTTTCAGTCGCTGTTCCTCCGCATCGATTAGAATTTTGATTACGCTTCTGAAATAATAATGGAAGAGATCTTTAACGCAACCAGTGATGCGAGTTAGTAGCTGTAAATGCATCTTATGAGTGACTAGATCAATTACCGGAAAATATCTATAATATTACATTAGGCTTATTTGAAGAGTTACTACGAATCGGGAGATCTATGAAATACAACTGTGTCTTAAAGAAATAAAATAGAAAATTAATGATAGAAACAAGAGAGTAGTTCCTTAAGAACAAAAATAGAGCCATCCACCTGCTCAAATTAATTAGCATATTTATACAATGCAAATGGTTACAACGTTTCGCCATCGAGAGATAACCTTTTCAAGTTGTAACCATTTGCTTTATATAAATATGCTAATTAATTTCAGCAGGTGATGGCTCTATTTTTGTTCTTAAAGTTATGCAGTACACGTAAAATCTTACTTCATGTAGTTCCTTAACCCTACGATTATTTTTTTACTTATTTTTACTTCTTAAATGGATTTAGACTAGCCAAAAGTCCGGCTTTGAATAGACTCGCACACTGTTAAAATCCCTTCCGATATTTTGCATAATAAATATATATACATGTTGAGATTGAAGATATTTAAAAGTGACTAATGCTACGACGCTGTAGGATTATTAGAAATTACAAATTTTTGTTTCGGTTTCAGAACTAATGGCGCTTTTGTTGTGGCTTTTCCCAAGTTTTAAAAACAAATAATTCTTATAAAGTTTACAGTTTTAAGTGTTGAAAATATGATTGTGCACTTCTATATGGATTTCTATGTGGGCATGAAAAACTTCATATTTTTAGCTACTGTAGATTTTGAAGAAAACGGTTCACAAAATGTGATCTAGTTGGGAATGGAGAGACTCGCTTCGCACGTCTAAATAAAAAAAAAAAAGCTAATGATTAGTTAGGAAATTTATGGACACAACCATACATCCCTAATTATTCTTGCACACGTCTTTACACTTGGCAATATGTGCTTTGGTCCTTGACCCGCCATATTGTTTTTGCTGGGGAAACATAATAATAATAATAAAATCTACATCACGCTGATATCTCAGATATCACAACACGGTTTGAGCTTTAATGAAACAATGTAAAGAATTATTATATTTATAAAATGAATAAATTGAAAAATAAATTCACTAAATTTTCAGTTGAACTTTCAGGTGACTAATGGCTAAATAAATATTATATTTCAGGATTTCTTCTTTTTTTTTCATTAAATATTTGATTAATAACTCTGTATTTGCGTTTCCACTTAACAAACTTTGCACAGGTATCTGAAAAAGAAAAAAAAAGGAAATATACTTTTGTTAATTGAGACACATTAACGAGAATTAGGAAAATTTCTTTCTGTTTATGTTAACGAGCTGAGGACACTAATTTTGTCCTTTTAATCTTTCAAGTTAAGAATTAAGACTAATTACAATGACTTTTATTTTGGTAATATTCTTTATTTTTCAAAATTATGAGCTACACTCGCTACTTTATTTTCAGTTTCTCTGTCAAGTTTAAAAGCCTTAAGTAGAAACTATTACGTTATTTATTATTAATAACTAGGTCGTTCGTCTCCCCTGGTAAGTATGAGAGGTAATCCAAGAAGAATCGATTCCAAGCGGTTATGGCAAAAAGTGATATTTTATTCCTTTTTGAATGAACTCATTATTTGATAGCACGCGAACAAATAGAATAAAAGTAGGATTGGATATTGGGGGACCAGCAGTAGTCCAAAGGTTAGCGTTCCTGACTGCGAGGACGAAGGTCCTCGGTTCGATTCCCATGCAAGGCGAAAAAAAAAAAAAAGAAAATTTTATAATCTGCCTTTCTCAGCAAGGGAAACTAATAATTAACAACTGCGCCGGACAGACAGACAGAGAAATGAGATTTTAGTAATGTAGATTTAACTAATTATTACTAACTTATTAAATTAATAGTTAATTTTTTTTTCAGTAAATGCATTTTTTTTTTAAAAAAAAGAGGTATTCGAAAAATCTTAGCTTTTAATTTACTAAGTGACGTCATGGTTACGTAATAGTTACTATTTATAAAGTTCTGAAATAATCAATAAATATTTTTGTCATTCTGTCTGTTTTTCTACAGTTACCAAATGATCGCAAGTAAAATAAAATTCGAAATAGAAGCTTCCCTAGAAAACCAATGGGTAGAGTTAAAAATTATTATAAATTAATAATCATATTAACAACGAGGATTTAAAAACGAAAATCATACACTTAAAAATTACGCCACCCAATTAATTAATGTTCAATCTAGCTTTGTAATTAAAAGATCTTTATGCTTAAAAAAAAGCTTTATACTTAATAATGAAGTTTCGAGATTCCGAATTTACACAGATTGAAAGTCCTCGTCTACGATTGCCTCCGTTGATTTCCATCGACACTCCAAGAAGAGAAGCAACGAAGAAATAATTTTCTATGTCGACTTCCACATGAAATACTTGACCAAAGTTATGGTAAATTCAAATGTAAATCAATCAATTTAATTTCCGTAACCTCATATCGTGAGATATTTTGAGAAGATAAGGCATAAATTCTATTTTATTTTTAGAGACCACCACTGATAAAAAAATATCAATGAAGAAGACGCAAACCATTCTAATGTCAACAACATGTTATTATAATTTTATATTAAAACTAAAACAAAACGCTTTTGAGTAATAGAAGATCTGGAGTTTTATATCATTCTTCTTATTTTTAAAAGCAATAAAATTAAGGATAAGTGCTTTCTTAAATACCATTTTTTTTTATCTTTGGTCATCAGATAATATTCACAAATATTAATTAATTTAAAAACTTCAACTTTAACATGTGAAGGAGTTGTTTTTCACTATCATATTAACAATCACGATTAAAAAACGAAAATCACAAATTTAAAATTTACGTTAGCCAATTATTAATGTTAAAAACACGAATTAAAAAAAAATACTTATATCAGGACAGGACAGTTTAGGATGATTTAGGAGGTTTGTATCAAGTGTGTAAGAATACAATACGATCACAAATATATATGGAAAAACATGGACATGTCTATTAACTGTAAGGTGAGGAACACCGATGTCTTCATTGGAATATCTCCGTTTTTGCGCAATTATTTTTTCCTAAATGGCGAGTCCTGTGTCTGCGCGTAGTCTTTTCATTGCTGCTTGATTTCTTCTGATCCAATAAAAAGAGATACAGTGGTGCCTCACACAACGAACTTAATTCGTTCCAGGAGCAAGTTCGTTATGCGAAAAGTTCGTTATGTGAAACGCGTTTTCCCATAACAATACATGTTAAAAAAAATAATTCGTTCTGTAGCATAAAATATGGTAAGATGACATAAAAAAAAGATAAATTTTTTGTTATTATTTTTATTTAGATACATAATTTAGATTTAATTCGTAATGAAGAACGATTGCTGCGACACGTGCGTAAGTTAAGCGTACTACGCAGTGACTAACGAGTCTAACGACTGCCTGCGCGGGAGGATGCAATTAATCGGCAGTGATCGTAGAAGATCGGGCGACTTCGTTGTAATGATGAACGATTGCTGCGACACGTGCGTAAGTTAAGCGTACTGCTCAGTGACTAACGACTGCCTGCGCGGAAGGATGCAATAAATCGGCAGTGATCGTGTGAAGTGGGCGACTTCGTTGTGTGAAGCATTGTTCGTTGTGTGAAGCGAAGTTCGTTGTATGAATCGTGAAATGAACGAAAAGGAAGTTCGTTGTGTGCAGCGTTCGCTGTGCGAGGCGTTCGTTATGCGAGGCACCACTGTATTCCAGTGAAGTCATCGTGTTCCCTCATCTTACAGTTAACAGACATATCCTAATTTGAATACCCATTTTTTCCGTATACATTTCTACTGTATTTTTACACACTTGATAAAGGCAATTGTAATATAATTGCCGAAACATTATAATTTTATTGTAAATAGAGTGTTAAATTAATTAGTGTAACTTAATATGTATTTCTTAAACAAAGTTACTCACACATATTGAACTATTGAAGTGCATTATGTTAATGAGAATACAAAGCGTAAACTGAATGGGTGTTATCATTTATTGGCTAATTTCAAATGTGTTTTTTACATTTATAACCTTAATTGGTTTCATTACCGGTATCCTAAAGTTAGAAGTTAGAAGCATGTGTTTTGTATCATCTCAGTTCTTTGTTGTAAAAGCCCTACGAAATGCTTAAGTTATTCATAGGAGAGAACTTCCTTTGTTAGGTACTATGTAATTTTAATGAGGTCAGCCTGAATTGCATCTTAATTTAGCATCAACAAACGATTTAGAATGAAATGACTCAGGGCAATATGAAATGCATCACTCGAAAATAAATTTAACTCGAGGCACTGAATATTTTAGTTTTATCAATAGATATTTGAAAATTTTGATGTTTTTGTGGAATGATGAGGTTCCGATCCTTTTCCCTAGTTGAACTGTTGATTTGTCATAAACTTCGTCCTATTTCAGCAACGAAAATACAATCATAGAAAATAATTAATAGAATAAGAAATCACCAAAATTACCAAAAATTGTTAAAAAGTCTTTATAATAAAAATGTTTGAAAATACTTTACGGATAACCAAAAGGAGAGGTTTCGGAATCTTGTGCGATTCCCTTGTCAATACAGGATTGACTATACAGGATTGACAAGGGAATCGCACAAGATTCCGAAAGCTCTAATTTTGGTTTTCCGTAATGTATTTTTAAACATTTTTATTATATAGACTTTTTAACAATTTTTGGTGTGTTTGGTGATTTATTATTCTATTAAATACAATTTTAACATACGTTAAGTTTTTATCAGAAAATAAGTATTGTATTTCAAGAAATAAAAGACATTAAACCACTCAGAACAAATGCTATTGAAATCAAAATGCTTTAATAGCTGTTGGGAATTGTAGGAAAAATTAAAAAGGGGTGTCATTTTTTTTCAGATTTCCATCTATTAAATATAGTTTGCAATAAAATGCAGTAAAGTTAAAAGTAAAATAAATAAAGTCTTAAGAGCCGTGCTGGCGTGGCCGTGCGGTTTAGCCGGCGGGCTGCCGTTGTGGCCGATGCGCCAGTACCCGGGTTCGAATCCCGGTGGTGGCATGGCTGTTTCTTTCTTCTTCTGTGTTTCGTCCGTTTCCCACCTGGGACTAACTATCTCAGGGTTATCCTGGACGGGATATAATTCTCGTCCCCCCCTTTCTTGAATTTCACTAGCCTCGCCCTGACGTTGTCAGGTTGAGCTAGTTACGTGGTCCCTAGTTGGCCAAATTCGATAAAAGGAAGGAAAGTCTTAAGATCTCAAGAATAAGATTCAGGGACTAATGCCTGACAATTTCTAACAAAACCTGAAGATGTTCCTACATTGTTCCTACAATTTTACAGTAAATTTCCTTTCTTTTTAAATAGGTTTTTTTTTCTCTTTAGAATGTGCCTCTTCAGCTTCAATTATTTAACTTCACGATGTTTTCCGAAAAGTGGGTACGACTGTTAGCAAGGTCCTTCAATTTATAGAATCACTGAACATCTTCTTGAGTTGAATATGACTTACGGCCCTTAATGCTAGTGAAAGCGCTGGAGAGAAGAGTCTCCCTAATGAGCAAAGCTAAGAATCTTTTCTGTGACAAAAAAAAACTTCCTCGATAAAAAGCGATGGTTGAGAGAGTGGAGGAACGCCTTCCCAGGAATAAAGCCAATTTTTATTGACATTGAACAACTCTTTTTTTTATTAAGTGCACTGTGATAGAACAGGAAATGAAAACAGACATTTCAGTACATCTGTATTAATCTGAAGTTTTATAATCTCAAAAATATTTTTAAATGAGCTTAGCTACCGATTTGTAGATAGTCAACATTGACGAAATCAAATCTTCTGTGTTATCGTTGGGGTCTAAATTTACTTTTTATTAGGAATATTTATTATGGTTTATCAACTGTAAAATAAGCTACTTTATTGATTGAAACAATTTCGAATAACATTGAAAGTATGTTATTATACAGAGAGGCAGCTCTGTACACTGTCCGGCCACTTTATTCGGTGCATCCCTGCTGTGCCCACAAATGGTACGAGCAGTGGGGGCAGTGCCTTAATGTAGCACACGTTTTCCTGGCACACGTTGGGTCCATTGATACCTCTAGAATGCTGGAGCATACCCAAACATCGTAGCTGACCAAGTGTAACCATACATGTTAACAGTTTATCCTCTTGCAGATGGCTACTTCCAGCAGGATAATGCGCCGGTGCACAATAACAGTATCACTACGGGATGATTTGAGGAACATGACGATGACTTTTCCTTGCTGCCGTGGCCCGCTCAGTTCACCGGATCACAGCCTGATTGAAAATTTGTGGGATGAGCTGGAACGGACTGTTCGCTCCAGGCCTACACCTCCATCAAATCTTCAGGAACTGCGTGAAACACTCATGTCAGCATAGTACACAATATGTCAACAACGTTTTCAGCATTTTGTGGAATCCATGCCTCGACGAATTCAGGCTGTTTTGAGGGCTAAAGTAGGCCCAACATCCAACACCTACTATGTAGGTGTTACCTAATAAAGTGGCTGGACAGTGTATAACGGTAAAGATTAAATAGTCCAAACTACTCTAAGCGATCGAAGGGAAGTCCCTTGTAACATTCGACAGCACATGAATTTTCTCATATTTGTTTTTTTTTTATGATTTTTTTTTTCATTGTTTCTTTATGCTTTGGAGATTCTACATTGATTCCAACGATTGTTCTTATTAACCTCTGTATCGAGACTTCACTGTTGACTGGTGGCTACTCCTAGCTGATGATCGCTAAGAGCGTGAAACAGCTGTTCTACGATGTAAACACTTGGTCTCACCTATTGATGTTTATCTCTATGTTGTTTGTAAAACATGAATGTAGGTTGGATTTGGTAAAATTTCGTCTTTAAATTAACAAAAGCTGTAAAAATCCAACGTTTATTTAAAATGTTACTTATTTTTACAATTGTGCAGAATTGATCTTGAAAATGGAAGCTTAATAATTTTTTCCCGAATACTGAATAGTCTCCATAGATAGTTTAGGAAGTCGTTGATAAGTGGATCAGACATCATCAGTGAAGTTATTCTACTGTATATTTATTGTTAATTTATGAATTAGTAAATCAGTCTTTCAAAGCAAGATTCTCAATTTTAAAAAAATCCTTTTTCTCAGGTTGTTCAAGCAATATCAAAACCCTTAATGAAATCACAATATTTTTATACAAGACACAAATTTAATGTGGAGGAAAATGATTAAGAAATGAAAACCAAAGACTGCACACAAATAAACAGGTCCACACAATCTTTGAGAATGTTATCAGAGGAAATCGGGAACGGCCGTTTCATCCTTTTTGGGACCCATCAGCCCGATCCTTCCTCCTTGATGATAAACCCAGAAAGGCGTGAAAATAAATGAAAGTCACCTTCGCTCCTGAAAGTGACTTCCGAACAAAATAAACAACAATTAAAAATAAGTGCGGAAGTGCACAAGAAGCCTAACGATCTTTAGAGTTCAAAAGTTTTTTCTCAAATTATAAAGAAAAATCAAATCTAAAAGGCAAATTAATTACAAGAAACAAAGGCCAAGAAATTAAATCCTTTTGAAGGAGAGTCGGGCTGATGAGTCCTCAAAAAAGACGAAACGGCAGTTTCGATTCCCTCTGATGATAAACTCAAAGGTGGGATTTGTTTATTTGTGTGCAGTCTTTTTTTCTATTTCTTAATAATAAAAATATTGCCTGATTCCTCGGTATTTCCCAATGGTACATGCGCTGGTCTGCGGGCGGGAGTTAAGAGTCAGTTCCCTGGCGTAGTATATCAAAAGTTGACCTATTAATCGTTTGTTTCTCTGTAAGACGCAGTATAATCTTCTGTTATTTAAAGAGTGGTAAAATTTTCTCAAGTTATGAATATCAAAATTAGTTTTCATTCTTTAAAAACTAAAATATTATTCAAAACTTTTCACACGATAGATGGCGCCCAGTTGTCATATAAATCTACATATTCTAAGGGAAAAAAAAACTTAATTCAAAATCTACTTAATAGAAAAAGTTTTTTTTTTCCATTTATTTATTGGACAATACTACAATTTAAAACATAAAATCTTTGTTACAATCTAGCAATAAAGATTTTTATTGAAGCATTTTTATTGTTGCATATGTATTCAACTCGGGTTTTAATTTTGATCAGAAGATATTTAAAAAAAAATCACTTACTATATTACTACATAATATAGAAAGATGAGGAAAAAATAAGCATAAAAAAGCACAATTAAAAGATTCATTGAGCTGTTTTTTGGAATTTTCATACCGGATATCCAAGGCAGACTGTTTCTGGCTTCCTAGCTGTCTTCATTTGGATTCGCCTAGTACTCAACAACTTAGTGGAATCAAAAGAATCATAAACAAAGGACAAGTAAACAGAACAAAGGCCCTTGAGTTAAAAAAAACATCAAAATAGAAATTAAGAATAAAAAGGGCAATAAATTAATCCCCATTAAAACAAAGCTTAGCTTAAAAGGATTAATTTGTAAAGCGACCATACACATAATGGAAAAATTTAACGTGTTTGATACATAAAACAAGAAAAAAATAAGCATAAAAATGCACACTTTTTATTCTTAATTTGTATTTTGATGGTTTTTTAACTCAAGGGTTATTGTTCTGTTTATTTGTTCCTTTGTTTAAGTTTTTTTAAATTCAACTGAGCTATGAGTACTGTGCGAATCCAACTGCGACAGTTAGAAAGGTAGAAACAATCTGTCTTGGATTTCCGGTACGAAAATTCCAAAAAATAGCTCAGTGAATATTTAATTATGTGCGTTTGTATGCTTATTTTTCTTGTTATATATATAATATAATATAAAACAAGAAAAAAAATCATACAAATACGCACACAATTAAATATATATCACGCATATTAAATTTTGTTATTATTCGAATGATGTTTCGGGAGATTTGAGAACAAATCTTTCGGCAAATAAATATCAAGCCTTTTATTTGACAAAAAAAAGTCTGATGCTTTTTGGCTGATAAAAGAATTATTCTGTAATCCTAGGGATCAATGTCCCATTTTATTTTTTGGGAGTGATTTGTTTATGAAAATCAAACGAAGATTTCGGCTACTTCTTACGGTGACTAAATTGGGAGAGATAGAACAAATTGAGCAACAGACTTTTACGTATACAAGGCCTTAAATTGCATGCGTTAGGATTTCAGGAAAACTCTTCAGTATTTTCATTGCTTTCATTCAGTAATACATTTTAATAAATTTTCATTTTTATTAATTTTTTTAGAATTTCATATGAAGAAACAAAACAAATAAAAACAGGAAATTGTATCGACTTAACCAGTTCAGAATATCAAGTTTAAGCTACCCGCACACGAGGGAGCTTTTGCTGTGCAACTCGATGAAATTGAGGTGCACAGAAAAAGCTGCATGCGACTGTCAGGGCGCAAACGATGCAACATTGTTAGCGCCGCCGTGCGGACAACAAACGAAGCACACTACGAATTTGAATGACATCACTGGACATGACGTCAAGGATACTGCTGTGATATCGTTCCGAAACTAAATATTTGTGATTTATTTTAAACATATGAGAAATATTTTTATAATATTATTAGCCGGTATGTAATCGCAGTTGATGGCAATAATGCGATTCACGAATAACAACGACCAACAGCCAATAATAATCCATTGCTCACTGAAACAATGACGTCACGTGGCAGTTTCCGGAAATGGTGAATGAGCGAAACTCCGCTTGCGATGTGAAATATTCAAAAAAACGAGGTTTTTGAAACGTTCTGATATATTCTGCCGCATTAAATTACTGCATTTACATATAAACTGTATTTATGTGTGAAAGAAACTCGAAATAATCTGATATTTTTTCTGTATTCGCGATTCGCCCATCTGAAGCGAAGGAAATCTGTTTCGACGCCATGTTTCTTCCTTGAGCATTACGTCACGCCTGACGTATAAAAACGCTGCACTGTGATTGGGTAATTCCATGCAACTTTCCGTGGTGCACCGCCGTTCTGTGAAGCTTTTTTTCCATGCAACTTCCATGCAACTTGGCCCATGCAGCTCAAAAAACCGCTCTAGGCATCAAGTTGCACATGCAACTCGGCCAAAAGCTCCCTCGTGTGCGGGCTACTTTAGGATCGGATGTTATGATGCATTCTTTTCTTAAAGGAACATAAAAATTTTTCAGATCAAATAGTTTTAGGTTTCTGATACAAGTATCAGAAGCCTTATAATCCCGTTTTGTCCGTCTGTCTGTGGGACAAGTATCATTAAAATATCATTAAATTATCATTAGCAACTATCACAACAATCACAACAATCGCAACAATTGCAACAATCGCAACAATCACAAAATTGCAACAATCGCAACAATTGCGCCTTTTGCATTCGCAACAGTCACATTTATAATAATGAGAAATTAAAGCAAGATCAATTATATTGTCTTATATGTATCAGAAGCCGTTGCGAAGCATTGTGATTGGTTTACTAATCACTGTCACATATTGCTTGTTATATGTTTAAAGCAAAATTGACTTTTTTGAAGTTTGTTGTTAGAGAATATGTTTTTGTTTTTCCTGGATTTAGTTATCAAAGAAATAACGAATAAATCCAGCTAAAATATTTTCTTTTAGGAAAAAAAAAGTAACTTTCAATTGAATCTTTTTTTTTTATTTCGGCTAAAATTCTTATTAGTTTGCGAACACTGCTTGAAAGGCGCTTTCTTGAAAAATAGAAGAGCTGATTACGGATTCATGGATTCCCAGTAATTGACGTACGCTGCTTGGCCCGTCTCTTCCATCTTACCCTTCAGAAATTTGCAGTCTTAGAAAGTGTTGGCCTTTTATTATTGAAATGACAGTCTTGTTTTTTTTTTACCTTTCATTCTTCGCGTGATAAACAAAGATGTTGACGAGTTCTCTGATGAATTAACTCCTGTTTTTTCTGGTGATGGTCTTTTGTGTCTTAATTCGTCTTCAGGAGAAGGAGAAAAAAAAAAAACGAAGAATTTTCGGAACGAAGTAAGACGTTGTTCTTCTTTCACCTGCCAATAGGGAACGCCTTGACGCCTTTCCCGTAACAGAACGAGATTTGAATATTTACGAGGTGCATATTCTGCCACGCCGCCTGGTGAGACGGTTTATCTCCTTCCCCTTGGTTCTTAGCAGCTGCGAGACTCGCTTCCTTTTCTCCTGACTTTCCCTTGACTATTCCTTTCAGCTCCGATATCGAACAACGGAGAGGATTCTATAATTTAGTCCCATATTGCAGCTTTTGGGGAATCACAATAGATTACATGGCCTGGCTTTCTTCTTCCTTGGCTTTGGTTATCAGCTGAAACGTCTCTGCGCCACTATGGTAACTGAATTTTTGAGACAGAAGTGAAAAGTTGATCCTGTTGCATCTATTTTCAAGTGAAAAATTTATTTCCTAAATAGAAGAGAAAGAAAAAAAATCATTGAAGGAAAATTTAGGTATGTACGAAAAAGTTTCTGGCAAAAAAAAAAAAAAAAAAAGATAAAAGAAAAAGAAAAAGTTGGATATGTTTACTTTGTAGAATTCGGTAAACTTTCTTTTCTTGATCACCTCTCAACTACTTCGAATTCCTGTGAACTTTTCAGATAAAACGAAATTTAGTAAAATATATGTGTTGTTTGATTACTGCTTTTTTATTTTGAATGATAACGGGCCTTTTGTTTTTGATCCTAACAAAATTCGGAGGATTTTTGTTGGATTTCTTGAAAATCTGTTCATTGAGATTGAATATTTCATCTTCGACAGGTGGAAAAACAAATTCAATGGACCTATGCACAGGCGAGCCGACACGAATTTGTATTATTGCAAGAAAATTCACTTTTAGCTAATATTAAGAGAGAGAAAAAAAAACATATGATTTCGTTTTTATGTAATAAATGGATATTTTATAATCGTTCATTCATTCATTTATCAACTACTATAAAGAGAGCAAATCTTGTAAATTTTATCTTGAAAACAGGCTTAATGATTTTGATAAAATGGACTGAATCTACCGTTTCCGTGTGCGAGAAAGCGATTTAGCTAAGTCTCGACCATTGAATTTGTTGATCTAAAGTGTTAATTTTTGTTATTATTGGAAACCTTATTTAGTTGTTAAATATTTATTTTTCAAAATTGTTTTAAGTAATGAAGCGAACTTGTATGATCTTTCATTATAACAACAATTGTATTTATTGCTTCAACGTGTTTTTAATTGGTTTCATGTTCAATACTTTTTGTTGTATTTATTCCAAAGAATATTTTAATTTTTCGCTTGAAGAAGGGATGACGATACAATTTCGTCTCGAAAATTCGCATAGTATTTGAATAAAACAATTTTAAATACTAAGATATGGAGTGTATGGAGTTTTAGTTTATAGGTCTCGACTTCAGGAAAGCGCTAATGATTGACCTGGGCACCAGGTTATTGTCTACAGTGTTCCTACTTTCTTTCGTTTTCTTTTATTCTTAATAAATTCGTGTTCTGTGAGTTTCTGTACGTGTAATAAAATAATAATTTTACTTAATAATTTTTAAAGCTTTTTTTTTTCAAAGTCGCGTGTATTCACTGCATGTATTCACAGCTACGTCCATTTCCACGAAACGGGATTAAATAAACAGGTGATTGTGTACAGTGTTCTTTTCGTTGTATTTTACCGAGCAAAACTCGGTCTTCCAAGTACTGTTACATATAAGTAGTTATTTTATTATAAATATAGGCAGGAAATATTCTGAGCAGTCTTTATGATTGAAAACTTTTAAGTTAAAAAGGCAAAATACTGGTATTGCAGTGCATACGAAACCATAACGACCCCATACATGTTTTGCTTTCGGCTACTTTCTATCTTACAGGATGCGACCACAGACCGGAAGTCGCATTTATACCACGTCAACAACTCATATCGAATTCCGATAAAGTATGACTCATGTCTGTGCGACTTATAGTTAGGCACGTAGAGATGATTTCAAACGGACAGGCGGACAAAATGAACTTTCGTCTACGGGTCGCTGAAAAGCTCTCTATTGTAAATTATTAAAACTATTAAATTTTTAAATCTCTGAATTTTACAAATTATATAACTATTTTAACTTTTCCCAGTAGGGAATTTTCTCAGTGAGATTCCAATTTTCCTTTTTGGATTTTTGCCAAATTAATTCTTATTTATTGAAGAATTTCGGGTCATTAGTTAAGTTCTAAATAATATTTAAAATACAGTATTACTGTTTTCACAGAATTCCCCATGCAATTCGTATTGTAACTGAATATTCGTAGTAAAACAATGAAAATTGGCTAAAAAAAAAACCTTAAAATTGGCTAATTTTAAGAAACACTTTAGAAATTTTTCTTCCAAATTGTACTCTCGTCCCACAGGGATTCCATTTTGTTGTCAGAGGAATTTTATTGACTTTTTGATGTATCTTTCAGTTATGTCCCAACTCTGAAGTAAAACACGAAGTAAAAACCAAGATTATCGTTGAATTCATCGTAAATCGTATTTAACAGTGGATAAAAAAATACATTTCGAAGAAACAACGTCCTATAGGGAGTCGGAAGAAAAAAAAATCTTTGAAATTACTTAAATTTTGAAATGAAGTTGCATAAAATTTGACGCCTCACGTTCAGATGGAGAAGAAGTGATTATGCAGACTTTTATGGAAGAAAAAATGTAGATCCATTACGGAATGGTTTTGCTGAGATAGGCATATGTATTCTGCAAAGGCGTTGGTGTTTTTTTCGTTTCTTAGTCACTGAAAAAAAAAACATTTTTTTTTTTCATTTTTCCCTTTCGTTGTTGTTCTTTCTATTCTTACGGGAAACGGAGAAAAGGTAAACAACGTAGAACAAAGCGTTAAACTTCTAATGTGACTAGATTCAATTTTTGCTGAAATTTGGTAATTAATTGATTCTCAGAAATTCGCTGATCAGACTTATTAATTTTCTTGTTTTCGTCAGTTCTAATGATGACAAGTTTGATTATTTTATTATCTAATTAAATATCCAATGAATAATTTTCACAATTTTTTTACTTCTGTATGACATATTGTAAGTAAATGCATAAAACTTACCTACATATTTTTTTCACGAACTTTTACTGTTCGTTTTCGGAAGCGAGAACTCACTTTCGCGGACGATTCTACTCCGCAAAGGGGTGATACGCTGAGATGGGCACTTTCCTAAGACCTGTTTTTCTTTTGGTATCTGTTATTTTTGCAATAGTATTTATTCTTTCCATAATTCTTTCCCGAAAAGCGCAAATAGAACGCAGCTACTAGTAAACTAACACTGATAAAAAGTAAATATCCTCTCTTTATTTCTCCTCACTCATATTTTCCTGAAATCGAAGAAGACTTGACGCATGCGCAAAAGCGTTGAAGGCTCTCGTAAACAAATACGAACAGTATATTAGTATCTCAGAAAGAAAAACAAACAAACAAACATGATTAAAATTTAGCCAAACGCACAAATATTTTTAAAAAGTTTTTAAAAAATACAAAGGATAAAAGAAACACAACGTTTCGACTTGCCTGCAAGTCATCGACCAAGGCAAGTCGAAACGTTGTGTTTCTTTTATCCTTTGTATTTTTTAAAAACTTTTTTAAAATATTTGTGCGTTTGGCTAAATTTTAATCATTTTTAATTAATCAACGCACGTTAAATAATAAAAAAAAACAAAACAAACAAACAAAATGTCAATTACTTTTTATGTACATACTAATTTTAAATAAATTTACCACAGTTGTTAATTACATTTCAGTGCTATTAATGCTTTTAACCCATCTTACGAAAAACACACAGAAATCGCTATATCCATCCTCGTTTTCCTGCATTGAAGAAATATCGTAGCATTACGTAAGACTCTGCTAACTGAAATTATTTAGGTTGTAGGTCCGTTTCCGTATAAGATATACTTCGTTGTATTACGACAAGCAAAACAATAGCTCCTCAAATATCGTAAATTAATAAATCGTATTTGACTGAACAGATTGACTTGTTTCTTTTCTTATTTTTATCTCTTTATTATTCTATCTATTATACTAAAGAGATTCAGCAAAAAAAGAGAGAATAAATGTGGTATTTGGCTAATCTAACTTATGATTGTTGTATCAATCTTGGTTGATCTTTAATTCTGATTTTTCGTTCCGCAGAACTCTATGTAAAAAGGGAATTATTTTAACAATATCTAAATATCACTTAGGCTTTCAAAGGCCAATAATTGTCGATTCTGTCACCACAGGTATACAATTGAGAAACTTCTCCACTAAACACCTTCGAAACGAACAAAAAAAATATACCGACGAAATAACAGCATCTAAATCAGAAATCGAACACTTAGGTCTTTATGAAACAACAGAGATTGCTAAAACTTATTCTCTTATTGTACAAGCACAACCTTCACTGATAATTAAACATATACATAAAAGTACTACAAAGTTAAAACAGTTTTTTCAATAAAAATAAAAAAAAAACTGATTTCTATTTCTGTCTGCATTATTTTTTTTATTTTTTATTTTTTTTTTTTTTTAAACATTTAGATTCTCTTAAATTGTGAATTTATGTTCATTTTGAACACAAAGATACAGAAAGTGTCTAAAGTTGGTTTTCTGCAATTATGTCTAAAAAAATGTCTGTTAAATAAATAGTCCCATTAAGGACTGAAAATAAATTACTTTTCATTTTCTGTTCCTCGTTACTTTGAAACTTCATTAATTTTCAGTTTAATTAGAGCTAAAGGAATTCGATAGATCGTTTGATCGGCCACAATTCGAAATGAATTCTTGTATCACGTCACTAATTGAGTGAAATTACAATGAATTTTAAAGGCGTCTGTGGTTTTAGAAAAGCATTACTAAATACATATGGACATAGAAGTAGAAAGAGAATTCATTTAATATTTCTATTTCCTCTTTGATTAATTTGATAACCCTGATTGAAGAACTTCAATCAAAACATCCACCCGTTTAATTATGATTGGAATCCATTGAAAATGAATTAAATGGTATTGTTGTGAATTTTATGGATTCTGTGAAATGCTTGAAATGCAAGTTTGGTGTCAATTTTTTAAGTTTTAAGCTTTTAATAAATTCTTTTTGCAATTTCCGTTGAATCAAACTGGTTTTGAAATGTATGATTCCAGTTTCAAATATAGAAAGAACTTAAGTCCAAGTTACATGAAGTAATTGACTTCACACTTTAAAACAGGGCATGTTTTTTATTGTTCTTTGTTTTGTTTTTTGTTTTTAAGCCCAAAAATAAATCTTGGGATTTTGCTTTTTCTGAAACTGAAATAAATCCCAAATACTTAAGTTCCTAATTCATTTGAATTAATGTTAATGAAATCAAAAGTACGATAACTGGAATAACCAAAAAAGGAAGAAGCTGATGCGCGAAGGGTGAGCAGAGTTGTTAAGAGATTACAACAGGATTGTTGTTGTAATCTAATTAAGGGAGGATACTCTTAAAAAAACGAGGGGGGGGGGGAAATAAAAGGGTGTGATGTCATTGCTTGTAGCGCTATCTAGTATCAGCGATATCAATTACGAAATTGTTTTATGGGAACCTTAATACACGTTGTTAGATATGGCCAGAATTGAATTCCTACATTCCTACATCTCTTCCGTATACATCCCTACATTGCTTCCCTACATGCGCTAAATTTCTCGACAGGAAACCACACGGAAAGATTTTTACATATAAAAAGGATATCGTAGATCTTCAATACGTTCCAAGTTTAGAAGATCCATTGTTAAGAGGATTTTAAAACAAATTGTTATATCCTCTTTCTTCAATCAGTAGTTGAAATGCTTTTTTGCTTAGAATAACGAATACTGAATCTAACGTTCCTAGTCTTGCTGTTACTATATCGCCAGGATCCAAAAGTTAAGTGTGTATTTAGAGATTTACTATATTAAAGTTCAGAAATTCTTAATTACCTGTTATTTTATATTACGATTTTTATTTCTATATTATTACTATAAGTTACACGTTATCCAGTTACGACTAGAAAATATTTATGCTCTTTTTAATGTTATCGTTAATGACAATCTATCCGTTGAGAAATTCCAATTCTTACGTAATGAAGATATAATAATTTATTTTAAGTGTACTAAGAAAGAAATGAGTGAAAAACTGTCCAAATTTTTAAACTGTAGTAATATAGTGTAATTATAATTACTTTTTTTTTTAAAACTTTGCAACAACGTTTATATTTTTCCCAAACTAATATCTTTCAAATGACATTGAATAAATAAATAAAAATTTCGTATAAAAAAAAACATTTTCACCTTTAACTATATGATCCAGCAATTTTCTAAATCGATCATTAAGATTGAAGTTATTTTTAATTGTTATTTAATATTCTAAAATCTTTATTAAAAGTTTTGACATTTCGTGGTTTTTTTTGTTGTTGTTGTTGTTGGCCAATTTTTGGATTTATTTTAATGATTTTATGAAATATCCTCAACATTCCTATTACGAGTTTGATGTAGAATTGAAATAAAGTTTGTAATTCTAAAACTCATTTAAACATTCAAGTTTCTTGAAATTTTCAAAGTTCGCCTCCCGCTTTTCGTCACTCACGTCAGTAGATGATCTTTTTTTTTCTTCTTTGAAAAGATACGATTCTCTGATGAAAGACTCTTCCTCTTATCGGAATACATTAATTAACCGAAAATTACTTTCTCGGCTTCTAAGATGTGTTGACGGGAGCGTGGCATTACTCTGTCAGTGAGATAGAGGACGTTGTACCGACCGTTGTCATTATTGGATCCTTATTTGTTTTCGAAGCGCGAACGGAAATGCTCTGACCCTTTGCACTGCTACGGTTCAATTCGGGATGTCTGTGGAAGAAAATGGCACGTCGTGCAGCAGCAGTGGGCCATTTCAATCCCTCATATCTTCGACAACAATTTCCACCCAGCACCACTCCATTTCCATATCTTGATCGTTGCTGGGACTTGACTCTTCTCTGCCTACCTTAGAGAATTGGTTTATAATAATTTCGCTGTGGAAAAGAATACATCGCCAGAAATACTGACTTTAAAGCCGTAACTTCATAAGGATAATGAAAAACGTAGAAATTGTAAAACAAACATAATATGCTATCCTTAATTAGTAATGTACATTGACGTTCATTAAGTATTTATATAAACTCGTGTTTACTGAGCGACTTAATGGAGAATAAGAAACTTCATTTCATTTTAAGCGCTAATCATATTTTTTTAATCTTTTTTTGTTTTGGTTTCTTCTTCATTTGCTCAGGTTCCGTCTATTTTATAAGTTATTCCTAGCATTTCAGTTGTTTAGTCTTCATATATTCGAAATTCTCGAAAGCTTCTTCAATGCGAATGCTACAGTTTTAATTTACTTATTGCTTAATTTTTTAATCTTAATCTTAATTTTTTTAAGATTTTTTTAGCTTCTTCTCTTTTTATTACTCATTTTTTAAAATTTTTAAATTTCTCGATTTTGAGATTTTTTTTTTGTTTAATTTTTGATGTATCTTTATTTTGAAAGGATAATTTTTAAAATTTCAATTAACTGAAAGTTAATCTATATATTTTAACCGCTTTTTATTAGAATTAAAATTTGTTTGTTTAGCAATAGAATATTCGCGGATGAAATCCTTCAAAAAATAGATATATATCTATCTTTTATTTTCCATTTATTTTACGTTCGTTTTACTGCTTTTTCAGTTGTATTGAATTTGCCATCTTTAGTCCATTAAACTATGAATCACTCATTAAATAATATACAATAATATTTAATATATAAAAATTCCTAAATTTCACATTTCTTAAAAATATTTCATTAAGATATTTCTATTAAAAAAAAAAACTTCTTTCTGTCGTAATTAAGTTAAATAATAATTAAGTAAAAGAGATTCGTCCTTAATAATATTTAATATTATTAGTTTAACATAATTTATCACAATCTCATAATTACACCACTTTAGTAGAAAAGTGAAATTATGAAATCACTGAGTCTGTTGTGTGTTTGTATAATCCCTAATAGTTCTGGACGGGCTGGAAGTATCTAAAATTCAGCGTAGTTATTTACGGGTAGTTTTGTATTTGAAAACTTCTCGTACCTGTCTTTGTTGAGAAATTAGTGCGCGAAGATGAGAAAAATTCTCATAAAAAAATTTTTATGATGGGGGGGGGGGAATTAGAACTGAATTAACGACGCCTAACTACGCACATTAATCCTCTTTGTAATTCACTGCTTTGCGTATGCTTTGATGTCATTAAATTAATCGGATTTTCACAAAAAAACCTGTCCTTGTACACTTGCTAACAGTTTGTTCATTAGTTTCCAGAATTGGTATGAGTTATCGATGTTGTGATTTACAAACTACCGTCGATGTTCATCCAATGACAGCAAATTATGTGAAATGTGATGTACTTTTCAGCGAAGTGTTTCTCGACAACTTGTAGCCAGCGTTGTAGAAGATCGTGTCGGTTTCTTTCTGAACAAAATATCGGAGATCGTTTGATGTCTAAAGAGTTAGATGTCTTCACTACCATTCACTACAAGTCGTAATATCCCATTAACGAAAACTAATGTGAGACCCGATATCTTTGAAGTAGAACCACTTCAATAAATTCCTTATAGCTAAGCGTTAGGAAACTTAGATACAATATACGATATTACACTCAAAAATGTTTATCAGCCGAAATGTCGTAAATTCTGACATGTCCAACTTTAGTTTTGTAGCATGAATGAAAGTTTTCCTTCATAATTTTTATCTATTCTCTTTCTAAATAATATCGCTTTAACTTTTTGTATAAATCCTACTGTATAAAGTCCTGAAGTCCTACATTCTTTTAAATTCCATATTAAAACATCGAAGCTTAATTCAAAACTTGTTAAAATATATTTTTGCAACGAGGAACAGCATTCAAATATTTCGATGTAACTTTTTCAAGCAAGTAACATTAGCAAGTAACAAAGAAGAAGGTTACAGTTTGAGTAAGAGTAATCTCTGAATGAATAATAGGTTTTAACAACCTTAACTTTCATATGTTACGTTGAAAATATACAATCTTCTACATTTCAAAGGACATGTTGATGTGACTAAGAAAGGAATAGTACAAGTTTCTATTTTACAATATTGAAACAAATTAAGTACATTAGTCTGTAATTATAATTTTAGCTTGTCAGAATTGCTTCAAAAACTGGGCTTTAGAATTAAACGTTAGTTGAAACATTATTCACATGCAAGTTCCATTCATTTTATCGAAAATCGTCATTGTAGATGTAGATAACACAAACAAGACGCCGCCCACCTGTTACCTATTTGATAGAAGGCTGGGTGAATCTAGGGTCCGTCATCAGGAGAAATAACCATAGAAAAATCCGATCATCCCCGGGCATTGAATTCGGCTCCACCAGCCCGCAGTCCATCGCCTGAACTCTATTTCACTATGAGGCTACTTTAACTTTGAAAAACAAAGAAAAAAAGGACATGAAATGGAGTAGTCTTTTTTTTCATCTGTTCATGAAAAATACCCGACTTTTCTGTATTAAGAAATAGCTTTCCAAAACAAATAAAGATAAAACTCCAGAAAGTAACTTTGAATACGCCAAAGGACTTTGCCATAAAGACAGAAAACATTCAGTAAATAGTCAGTAATGAAAAAGTTAAATGAAAATCCATTAGGCAAATTCGTCTTCTGTCTGCTGCCGTTTCGTTTTCATTGTTATTATGCAAATTATTTGAACCCTAGCTACCGGATCGTTCGTTCCATTGATGTGAGGTGACGATGTTCACAGAAAAGAGGTAAAAACTTAAAAAAAAAAAAAAGGAGCTAATCTTGACAGTTGGCCATTATTTCAAGAACCCGCACAAAAAATTATCTTATGTATAAGCTTCGAAGTCAGCACAATAAACAAATTGGGAAGTAAAGTTTCTCCATAAAAATAATAGAAAGCTTATTTCCGTTACTGCTATCAGGCATTATCACTTCATGGTTTCCCGTTTCTCGGTTGTAAACCATTATCTCATCAAGTTAAAAGTATCTTGAGATCTCGCGGCGAGAGATGTGCTTCGATAATCCCCTTCCTTCATTAATGCCATTTTTATCGATCTCGGCACGAGCTGCTGCTGCCTCCGCCGCTGCCGAAGGGAGATTGGCAAACGCGGCTGGCCTGGCGAGCGACTGTCTCGAGGGAAACACACACGATTCCTTTTCATTTATCATTCTGATGAGAATTGGAGACTGACTTAGTGCTATTGTGCAGAATTATCTCAGGCAAAATGCAGAAATTAGCTGCCATTTATTGCTAACTTGTTCTAACTGGAAGATACTTAAAAATCAAGTGCTTAATGGTTAAGAACTTTAAAACTAGCTTTTTCTTCCAATTTTTGTCCTCGTTTCGTACATTATTTTCGAGATTTGCGAAAAATTTTCAAGGATCTTGAAACGATTTTTGTTAGCTCCATTATTTTTCAAATTTTGGACTTGGTCTTTTGTAGAGGCTGAAAAAAAAAAGAAAAAGAAAACTAGTAGAGACTTATTGAGTTAATAATGCATCTTAGAACTTTACGATGTATTAAGTGCTATGTCAAAATAATGAGACAGGAAAGTTCAACGGCTAATTTGAAGCCTTTTCTAAAGAACTATTGGTAAAAAAAGAAAAGCCAAAAACAATAAGTCCAGAAATCATTGTTCGTAAATAATTTGTAAATAACTGTCAGTTTTTACACTGCCTTAACTATCAATGTATTGTCAGTCATTGTTTTTATTTTTCCATTTATTTACTACAACTTTACTAAGCATCATAAATGAGTATCCATTGGTAGCAAATGCTTTGGAATTGTAAACATTAAACTACTAGTAAAATAGGACTTGTTTTGGGATAAGAATCTCGAGAAATTTCGTACATTTTCTATCAAGAATTAAGTGACTTTTGCCTAAACGAGAATAAAAATTAGTCAGTTGTGATTTATGGTTTATAAGTTTGGAAAATTGAAATGTGATTTATTTATTAGCTTATAAATAAATCACAATATTAAACAGGTTTGTGGTTCCCCTAAGGATTCAATTTGATATACTTTTTCCGGAATAGATTTCCATATTATTTTGCATTTTTATTCGTTTTTTCTAGGAATGGGTAGTTCGTGAACGAACTAGTTCAGGAAAAGAACTATAGTTCACGAACGACCTAGTTCAAATGAACTAGTTCGTTCTTTTACCACTCCACTATTGGCTATTGGAATTGATTTATTTCGTTTTATATTAAGTATTTGAGAACCTTTTTGTTTTTTTTTGGTTGTTAAGGTAAAAAGAACGACTTAGTTCATTTGAACTTAAAAGAACTATCTCAAAAGAACTAGTTCAGTAAAAAGAACTATCTCA
>JAFIDM010000179.1:22720081-22765242 GCA_023159025.1 Thereuonema tuberculata | reverse complement strand
TTGTATTCATAATGTCAATCAGGTGTACGGCTTTATCAATGATTCTAACGTATATCAGAACACGTAAAACTTCTAATGAAATCGTAGGAGGAATATAGATTCATTACAAAGTAATTATTAAACCAAAATACAATTTTTTGTAGGGAAATGCTCGAAGGAATAAATAAAAAGTTTAGAAATGATTAGAATGACGTATGATCAGCAAGTTCTATAAAAATGAAATGGTGAATTATATGAATGAACTCAGCGACTTCATACAATTTTAAAACACCGAAATGCATATCTAGAATAGGAAGTAATCTTTCTTAACTCGTTTAAAGTCGAAGACGTCTTTATAAAGTATTATCAAGACAACGGGATCTGGGAAGGTGTTTCATCTAAGGGTCCATAATTAAATAGAAGACTTTTTTGGAAGAAAACGAACGCTGTTTCAGCACTGCTATTTCGTGAAGCCAACCCGTGCTTCTCTGTCGCCGGCATCGATTTCATGGTTGTGTTATGGTCGTTGCAGGTTGTAGTAAACCATCTCCAACAACCCTAAGAAGCCATGTTAAAAACCTTAGAAGATCCTAATCAAATATAACTTCCCCAGCTGCCGCAAGGTGTCGCGCCATTAGATAATACCTACAAAAAAAAAAAAACTGAAACGTGGAGTTTCTGATTGTGACTACTTTTCAATGATAAAAGCATCTTTTTTATTATTATTACTTTGCAAAGTATAAAACAATTTTTGAAAAATAAATTAAATTATTTAGAAATGAAAGCATTATTTGAAGTGAATGTACAAAAGAGGAAAGAAAGCTGTGGGACTCAATCGAGATATTAAATATTTGCGAAGTTCTTTATGAAATTTCATTAAAAGAGCCTTTCGAAGTATAAGCCTAAAGGAAGAAAACGGAAGTATTTCAAGTAGAAGTAACAGTCAGAACTTTATTAATTTAAAAGCGATTAAAAAATATATGAGAATCAGAATCGGAAATGAAATGGAGAAAGTTTTTTGTATCATTCTGAATCTCTATAAAGAAGAAATAAAATGTCTAAGTAAATTTTTCAATGATAATAAATCTCTTTTGACCTTTAAAATAAGTTATTAAAGATTATTTTATCTTAGTCGTCTATTTTTCTCTAATAAATTTTATTTCTCCAGAAATTTAAATTTGGTTAATTTTTTTAGCAATTTTTTAGCATTTTGAAATAATAATAAAAATAAAAGCTATTAACGTAATTTTCCTTCGGTTTATAAAACAAAGTAATTAATATAAAATCAGCAACAACAAAAATAAAAAATAAAAAAAAGCCAACTTTTAAAAGCAAATTAAACATAAACACGGCTAAATGTTTGACTTCAATATTATTACGAAGTTTTTTTCTGTAAATTTTGTTCGAATTTCTGTAAATATGTTTGTCCAGAAGAATTCCCAAACCGTAAGAACTACAAACACTTATTTTATGAATTTTCCTTTTTAAGAGAAAAAAAATATGTTATGAGTCGTAAGCACTCTTGAACAGAAATGATGTTTCACTAATGCTGTGCCTGTTAGTCATGGACCTTTGCTTGATATTATGAGCAAAGGTCCATGATTAGCACGTTCAGCATTAGTGAAAGAACAGTGTAGAAAGACAATATAGGGAGAATCACACATTTCAAATATTTGGTATTGTGAAACTAATATTCATGATTGAAAGTACATTAAAACTACAAACCAAAAAATCCAGAATTATAAATTTAAACTATCAAAATTTGTTTGTTGTTAGTAAAGAAAGTTCAAAGATTTTGGTTATATTTCAAAGAGACACAGATTTTCTTCCCTCTGTAATACTTAAAGAAAATTGAAGGACAAATACGACAACTGAATTAAACTATATTGCATTACAGTATATAAGAAAGTTTTAGAAATGAAAGATATAACTTACCTCGAAGGAAATCTACCCTGAGATGTTTTAGAAACTTGAAAACTCACTAGTCAAGAAGGAGAACGTTCACAAAAATTTCAGTTAATTATTTGTAATTTAGAATAAAATTAACTAACATTACTAAAACTATATAAAGCCGGGTAGTGATGTACAATTTTGAAAAAAAAATAAAAAAAATGAAACAGTGATTTTATTCTTTTGCGTTGTTTTGTGTTGTTTTTTTCAAAAATTCCACACCACTGTCCGGCTATATATATATTTGTTTTTGTTTTTCTGTAAATAGAAAGTTTCTGATACAAAAGGAAATATATTTGGGGAATAAATTCTCAGTAGAAAGAAAACCACCCTTCTTCAATACGCCACCATTATTAAATCTAAGTCTTGTAATTTTTTTACATAGCCTTTGTGATTCGCATATACAGTGTTACCTCCTTTAACGGACACCCTGAATAGGGGACACCTCTAATGGGGATGTTTAAGGTCTCTGCGTCGAGGCTGGAAAAGTCACGTGACCTATGTGTGTCACTTCCAAAAACATGCTAAGATTACCAAAGCACCTCTGTATATAAAAGATTTTCTCAACTTTAAATATATTGAATTATCGGCATACAATTAAGGAGGCGTATGGAAATAATGTAGATACGTTATTTCTAGATGAAAGGCATAAATATATTTAAAGAGAAATTTGTTCTATTCCTTTCATCTAGAAATAACGTATCTACATTATTTCCATACGCCTCCTTAATTGTATGCCGATCATTCAATATATTTAAAGTTGAGAAATCTTTTATATACAGAGGTGCTTTGGTAATCTTAGCATGTTTGTAGAAGTGACACACCTATGTCACGTGACTTTTCCAGCCTCGACCCAGAGACCTTAAACCTCCCCCATTACCGGATATTATTGCGGGTCCCAGTCCCTTACAATAGGACATTCCATGTTATCCACTCCGGACACTCTGAATAGCGGACAGTTATTTTAACTGTAAAAAAAAAAAAAAAAATTCGATTAACGTTTCGACAAACCATTATGGTTGTATTTACATCGGTGTCCCATACATTGATACATTGTACCTGTGGCCCATGATTCAATGCACGAATCTGAGGCCGTTTTTTTCACTGCAGTTGCTTTGTAAATATCAATCCCTTGTAAAGCTATCCTATAAACGTGTTGATTAAGTTTAGTGCGAATTAAAATGGTGTCAAAAAGGAAGAGATTGGCACTGAAAGAAAAAACTGTTCACTGTTCTTGAAGTTGCTGAAAAAGAAAAGCTGAGTGTGCATTGTCTTGCTGAACGTTTTAAAGTTGGTAAAACTTAGATAAGTGTACTTTTGAAGGACAAAGATGAGATTAGAAAAATGTGGATGGTGAATTCAAACGAAAATTCGAAGTGTTTGAAGTTTCGTAAAACTGAAACAAGCAAATTCGACGAAGTGGTCATAAAATGGTTTCCTCTGCTCAAGCAAAGAACATTTCTATAAGCGGTGTTTTGCTTCAAGAAAAAGCCAGAGAATTCGGTCAAACTTTAGGATTGGACACGTTTAAGGCATCAAATGGATGGCTAGAAATGAATTTTCTAAATACTGAAATTAATTTTGTCATTAATTTAAGTAAGACAAATGGATTAGCACTCATTTAAAAGGAATGTAGTAAATAATTGGCAATTGTTCATATTCTCTGGTATCGCAATGGTAATTGTAGAAATTTAATTAAGATTGTACGTAATTTTTCATTAAATGACATGCTATAGGCTAAAAAATGAAAAAAAGATAATCCTCCCCAATAGCGGACACCTCCCAATGACGGACGAAACTTCCGGTCCCGTGACTGTCCGTTATTCGGAGGTAACACTGTATATAAGGTTCGTTCCAGTCCTGAATAAGAGAATGGTAATTTGGAATATATAAGGCTCTCTCTACAGAGGCAAGTTTTGCCTGTAGTTATAGTTTCTCAGAATCTCGGCTAATTGCTTTATTGTTCATTTTAACCAAACATGTGCTTAACAGAATCAATACCCTTATTGTTTCGTAAATTGGATATGAAGAAATTTCTTGATAAATTTTTCATTTGTTTACGGTTGCTTTATATTAACTTTCCTTCCAGTGATTCCTGTATCTGTCTTCTTGTTCTGTCTCCTTTAAGGGGTTCTGTCGTTGTCTTTTTCAATTTCTTGTTCCATTTCGAGAAACACGACTTGCAAGTGTTTTCTTGTTGAAAAACTTAAACGCTGTTGACTTAATGATACGCTGAGCATACACCAGTCTCTATCCCTTTGAAGAAATTAAGCTGCTTTGGGTGTTTCATCATATTTGGCAACGGACCAAAACTCCATCCCATCATGAATTCTTTTCCGTTGTCAGAATGATTGAGTTGAATCAATAGCCAATTGTGGAAATGTCGAAAACAACAAAATCTTCTAACAATAAATAATTCATTCATTTTTAGACTAAACTTCGAATTGGGTTTAAAGGTACACATTACCAAAAATTTCTAGTTTACAACCAACTAGAATTGAAATTAATGTTATTTACTAACTTGGTAATAAATTATTGCTTGGTTGTTGTTGTTGTTGTTCAGGTGAACATAAAGTGCAAGCGTAGTGTTCGTGCAAACGGATCTCTAGGGTTGCAATCTTGGCGAACTCTTAAAGCTAGTCATTAGATTTCTCAGGGAACAGTTACTGAGGTGGTTTCCCGTTGTCTTCCTCAGCAAGTTATCAAGGAATGTCTCCAGGTCTGAAGCGAAAGAAAAGAAGCAGACAATACAGGAAAGGAATTTTGGTTTCAAACATCCATGCCAATGCCGGGATTCGAACCCAGATTCCAAGACATCTACCTCTTGGCAGGCACCTGCCTAGACTACTAGGCTATACCGGAACGGCATCATTGCTTGAACTTAACTTAAGATATAGCACAACAGAATTTTGAAAGCTGTTTAATTCTAAATTTACAGCATTTAGTAATTTAAACAGAAACGCTGCAGAATTAGAAAAAAAAAATATTAGTAATTTACTAGAGAACATAAAAAGGAGAGATTTAAAGCCTTGGCGTACAACTACTTGATATTCATTATTAAATATGAGAATTTAATAAGAATCTTATTAAAATATATTTTTATAAGTTTAATATAATGCAGAAATTGAAAATAAATTATATTTTACAGAAACTATAAATGTTCCAAAATTATTCTTTAAAAAAAGTAAACAACAAATCTTCCATTCCTACTTTTGATTACAATCTTCGCTTAAAATTAAATCCAAAATTTTTTGTAGCAAGACATCCATTGTTATTGCAAAGGTTGACAGCTGAAGTTCTATTTTATTTTTACTATACAAAGGAGCAATATTCATTTTTATTACAACTTAATTTTAGATCAGTCTATAGTCCTGACAAATCAACCTCAATACAATGTTTTCATTGATTTTTATACATCAATACAGTAATGGATTTTTTTTTTTACATTCACTACTGAGCATATATATATATATATATATACTCGTAAAAAGTACATGGAAGCTCGAAATGCTCTAAGGTGTCACAGATCTAGCATCGTTTCAACACAACAATCAAAAAGTAAATGGATGTAAAATGAAATGCAAATAATGATTTAGGACTAATAAAACTAACGGGCTAAACTGGGATTAAAATTGTAGGCCTGCAATTAAAATCAACTCAAAACTAATTAAAAATGTTCGGATTCATCTGAAATTTATTGTTGATCTCGGCGTTTGACTTGGAACCATTTACGACAACAAAGGGAGGTCAAAGAGGGAGAGGTTGACAATATCATCTCCACGATCTTAATACTCGGAGCATAGAATTTAGGAGAGACCGAATTACGCTTTGCTAGAACATTCTGCGTCCCAAGTTCCCTCGAAATGCTCCAATGGCTTCTCTCATTGGCTGATGCTTCCCCAGAAGCTCCTTTATAAAACTATTATTTGCCAAATTGGCAATCTCCGCTGTGATAATTGGCCGGAGCGAGAAACATGATTTAGTTGAATCGTTCGAAACCAGGGGTCGCTTCCTGAAAAGGCGTTGATTTTTCGTACCTCAGTGAGGTTGGCTCCTCATACAAAGGCCGTAAGGCTAATAGGAACACCGGGTGCGCTGCAGTCAGCCGAGAAATTAGGCGTCAAAAATCTTCCCTTCGTTTAGCTGTTCCGAAGCCATGTGCTGAAACATGTGCTGAACCTGTTCCACATTCAAGACCTCCTTTCCCCCCCTCCCTAAAGTCGATGGAACATGTTAAAAAACAATTGTCTTAAGAGACTGCAACTTCATTGCATCTAATTTTAAAGTAATCGTTACATTTCTTTTTTCTTAATATGTAGCTTTGATTAGAAAATTTATTAGGCTTGAGAAGTCACAATTTCTTATGTTTTATAAAAAAAGTGAGTTTAAGAATTGTCTGCAGGAGTCATGCTTTAGTGCATGGTTTTCTGTAGTACTGAATTGAATCCAATAAAGAAAATTTGAGAAATTTATGCAGTATTCTGCAGTTCACTGATGCAGTATTCATACTATTAAAATGCAATTTATCATTGCAACATGAATATAAATCAATGTTGAAATTTATTAAAGTTCTGATTGCCAAAATGAGAATTCTCGGAAAAATTAAAATTTCCATTAGCTTCACAAAATCGCGGAACAGTCCTTCGACACTTGGTTTAGCAGCAAATTAAAAATTTCAAAATCAGAAAGAATGATTGTAAGTTATTTCTATTTCCAGTATTTTGTTTGATATCTGAGATTATTTGTATAGCTTCAATCCTGTGTTTCTTTTAACACACATATTTATTGGTATTTAACCCAACACATATATAGTTAATACTTAAATCTGTCAATTGGTGACTCTGTCAATGAGAGAGAACATTTCCATGAATTAAATACATTAGAAAAATTAATTAACTGAAGCCCTGAAATTCAAATTACTTGTTACAAATATGTATAAATATAAGTACAAATCATGTATAGGTTACATACAACGAAGTTCGTTAACATTCGTAATCTCATTTTTATATTTAGTTTCGTTAGACATATTGGATCAGACATTGAATCAGGTTTTTAGCTAGTCAAAAACTCATTTTTATAAGTGCTCATATAGTTATATATCAAAAATAAAACACTTACATTAAATATACTGGAACGTTGCTGTAAGATACATGTCTTTCTCTCTTGATATCACACAAAAGTTTATCATCATTGTCTCATCGAATTATAAGTACTATTCAGTATAATATACATCTAGTAATAATTCTGTGTATATAAGTAGGCTATATCTTTTTTGCCTTTTTTGCCTCCATTAAGGAACTGTATTTTATCTTTTCAGATGTTGAAAAACCTGAAAATATTGCTTGTGTATAAATTATTTTTCAACAATCAATTATGGTTTTAATGTTTGCATATAAACTGTAGTATTAGTTAAATTTTTCCAATGATTATTTTAAAGTAGAACGTTATTCACAAGCACAATCCACAAAATTCTTCGGAAACAACTGGAAAAAGGCTTTGATAGAGTTTCAAGACCTGAAATTATTGTAAAATTGCCTAAAAGCTCTACAAAAACAAACTTCTTTTTTAAGTTAACCGATTCCTAAAAGCATCAAATTTTAATTTCGTTTATGAAATGCATAAAAATACTTATCTAACTTTCAGATAATCTATAGAGTAGCTTTTCCATTCCCTCATTGGATAAACTTCTTCGTGCCTCTTTGGATGTCTTCCTATAACTTCTTTCATAAACACTTCAAGACGAAAATTAAATTTTAAAATGGAACCAACTAATATGCATTAATCACGATTTCCAATTGTTTGTCCTTTTCTCGTCTTCGGAGTTCTATTTAATTAAGATGAACTCGATGACAATAACAAATAATCCGAAAAATAAATAAAACGAAAAGCTGATCGTGTATCTCCGCGATTGACGTCAAAATTTTACATTTTTACAAGACGTCTGCAAAGACCAAGTCTAATTCCACTCTTTGGACTGCATTAATTTACAAGTAATTTTCAGAACTTGCCTTCCTTGCACGTTTACCTCTCATTGTTCTTTGCTCTCGATGCCTTTCCAGTTGGCTTTGATCGATTATTTGTATTGAGAGTTATGTAGAATTTAATTACTTGCCGACGCGAAGAAAACTTCGAACCATCCAAAATTGAGACATTGCCTGCGTAAACAACCCTCCAAGAAAAATAAACCAAACAAGAAATCACCAAACAATAACCTTTTGTTTGTTTGTAAAGTTCTTTTCACGATACTCTTTTGTCATTCGGATATTTAATTAAAGATGGACTTAATTGCAATGTAACATCTGTTTTTTGTTTTTTGGATATTTTTTTCCCCTATCCTCTGGTGCTTGTAGAGAGTTGTCATTTACTTTGGCGTTCTTTAACATTGCAGGGGAATGTTGTAACAGCTGCGTTGTTTCAATCGGACTTCTTGTAGATTTCAATCTATGAAGTTAGGAAGATCGTAGCGCTTTCATTGTAATTCCTTTCCACGTTTTCTGAAAACGTGATTTCTTTACAGACTTAAAGCAGATGGAAAGATTAAAGTAAAAGAAACACGGATTGTTGATCTTCCAGGTCCCCCTTGCTTCCCAAACGCAATTAACATATGATAAAAATAGATAATTATTAATTTTTCTTAACAAAAAATAATTTTAAAAAAGAAAAGAAATTTAACGTGTTGTAAGAATCAGTGAATAAAGTGAATAAAGAAAAAGAAATTCAGCACTTGCATAAAAAGGAAATTGCCTTTCTGATTCGATTACGGGAAGGAATAGGGAACGACCGTTTCGTCCTTCTACGGACTCATCAGCCCAATCCCCGCCTTCCCTTAACAGAATCAGAAAGGCAGAAATGGCGTCGAGAGACGCAGCAATTTGTTTTTCTTGCCTTTTGTTGTTTGTGGGGCCACTGCCAGGTTGGCGGAGGCTTTCACTAACAAGATCTTGCCTTTCTGATTCTGTTAAGGGAAGGAGGGGATTGGGCTGATGAATCCGTAGAAGGACGAAACGGCCGTTCCCAATTCCTTTCCGCAATCGAATCAGAAAGGCAAATTCCTTTTTATGCAAGTGCTGAATTTCTTTTTCTTTATTCACTTCATTAAAAAAATTACTTTACTTTATAAAGTTATTTTTTTGTCAAAAAAAAAAAAATTAATTTTGAGTTTCGATTCTGTAGTGGTTAGCGGTCATCAGCTATAATTTCTCATTGTACAACAGTAATTTAGAGTTATTGATTTTTACATTTAACGATACAGTTCAGATAGTAGAGAACAAAGCTCTTCTACTGATCAATGAAAATGATAACCATATAAAAGTGGTTTATAATATTTACAACTAACGTATGTAAAATTGTAATTATTTTAAAAAACTTGAAGCCAAACACACTAATTAATTAAAAACATTTAACACATTGAAATTTAATTACGACCATGTTTCATCCAGGCTAGCTGGCTGCTTACAGTTTTGTAAACAGCCAGCTATATTGGCTGAAACCCGTGGATAATTAAATTTCAGTGTTAAATATTTTTAATTAATTTGTGTGTTTGGCTTCAAGTTTTTAAAATAAGTATTTACAACATATTGAAATGATAAGTGGGATTTATTACCCCCAAAAGGGGCAAAGCGAGAAAGAATGGAGAAAGCGAGAAAGAATTATTACCCCTTCTCTATATTTTTAAATTTCAAAGTAGTTCAAGAACACTAGCTAATACAACAAAAATGTGGTGAATTTTATTTGAATTAATAAAATGTTTTATTTCAAAGTTATTTTAAAGTTCAAGTATACTTAACACAATACAAATTTAATTTTCTTTTTGTTAATAAATTTGGATATTCCTGCATTGTACTCCTGGTCGTATTTAGGATAAGTCATGTATTTTTTTTTTCTGATCATAATTTATTCTCGTCATATCAATAATGTGGGGAGGGTTAACAGATGATAAGCGGTGAATATTTTGAATTCAGGCTTTTGCAAAGGAGGTTATTTACTTTATTGATTCGCATTCTCTTCCTCCCAGAGAAGGAGGATTAACCAACCCCTCACCCCTCCCAAACAAAACAAAAAAACAGAAAGAAATAAAAAAAATATAAGCATGAGTGTTTTATAGGAGACGCCATTATGGAATCTGAACTGAGAACCCTGGAAAACCAATTCAAGAACTAGATTGACATATTGCTTTAGGTTCTATTGTTTACTTGAAGACTATTCAACGTTCAAACAAGTTTTCAGTATGTTAAATACGTAAGAAGCCTTACGTTCAAATTTTTGAAACATTCATGAAAAAAGCATTGAAAGTCCAAATGATTTTCTCCTTCGTTATTTGTACGTAATTGTAACGTAATTGTATTTGTAACGTAATTGTTATCTTCTTCTGCTATTTTTTTACCAGAAATTTGCGAAATAAACGGTGGTTGATAGCTTTTCCCTCCTATCCGGCTGCAATTAAAAGATGAGTGAATATCTAGTATTTACTCTGAAGTTTAATCACGAAATGTCTTCAGAAAGTACGACAACTTCAGTGTACTAGAAGCAACTTACGTTTCTGCATAAAGTGTATTTAATATTGAATCGCTCTTTGTGATCTCAGGCAGTGCTGCTATAAAAATCGACGAGTGACTGATGCAATAAAGATGGCACTGCGGGCGAAGTTGTCTCACTTCAGTGGACCCAAAGCCCCCCGATGATTCTTCTTTGGTAAATAGCTTAGGAGAAAGAAAAAAAAAGGACGAGGCAATGGAGGCGCGCAATTTTTCAAGCTTCTCATCTCATATTTTTATCGGCTTTAAGGCGGGTGGTGTTTTGATGGCCCTTGTGGATCTCCTTTCCCCATATGCACGTATGAAAATTTTATGTTCGCTCCCAAATCAATGAGCTATTAAAATGCAGTAAAGAAGAAGGCGATGCTTGGATGCCCCTGAGCGACTACAAGGAGAGCGAACGACGGTCTGCCTTTAAAGTAAAACTACGGACCAAGAGAATTGGAGATAGTCCAAAAGCACTGGTCAAAGAGCCAGTGACCGAATCTCTGCAACGACATGGCTTTCTTAACTGGAGTCAGCCATTAATGCTGAGTGGATTTCATCAGTTGCATGTGCGCAAATCCAGGAAGAACGCTAAAGATTTACGACGAGATTAGGGGTCGTTTCAATAAAATTTAACCATTACTTGAATGAGGGTGATATCGAATGGAAGTTAAAACTGATAACTGAAGAATTAATGGTCGAAATTCGTAAGATGGGAGGAATTTCGCTTTCATTATAATTTTAAATCTCCCTTAATTCCTCGAATAATTTTCTTCGTGGAATTCAATAGGAAAATCACTGCAGTGAAAATCTCCAATAAGGAGACATTCCTGTGTCGATACTGGGATTTCAAGTGTTCTTTTGTGAGATGACAATACAAATTGTCAGAGATATGAAGGTCCCTAAATCACACAGTGCTTCTCGATAGCCAATCTATATCATCCCCTATTTCGAGGTATTTGATACTTCAAATTATTTTCAGTTACTTACAGCTACGTTTTCTATACATATCAGTGAAATATAGGGATATGCTTACGACTTACTATTTACATTGGCTCCAACTGATGCAATTTTGTTTATTTTATTTATGTATTTATTTACTTTTAATTTTGCTTTTGGTCTTTATCCGTAATTCAGTTTCTTTATTGGTTTACATTATTAATATTACAAACAAATACTTTTAATCAGACAGGTGACCTTTGTTTGTGAGAAAAAATATATTTCTTTTCCTCTCGTATGTGTTTTGAGTTTTTTGCTTGCTGGGTATCCCTGGCTGAAGAGAGCCTAATAAGCTCGAAACAGCTGTCCCAAGGTCTTGGTTTGATTCAAAAGGCTTCCATCTGTCATCAAATAAATACTATTAATATATTTTAACAAGAAAATAAACCGCAATTACACAGGTATCGAGATGCTTTCATTTAAAACAAAATATATACAGTGAAGTCTTACTTATACGAAACTCACTTATACGAAACATTCAGTTATACGAAGAATTTCTCATTCCCCGGCGAAACCCCATAGTCCTATATGTAATTCACTTATACGAAATATTCACTTATACGAATAATTTTTGGTTCCCCCTCATATTCGTACAAGTGAGACTTCACTGTAGTTATTAAAAAAAAATGTTATTTTCATATTGATGATTTCAGATTTATTTGAATAAGAAAACAAGAGACAGGTGTGGATAATGTTATCGAAGTATTTACTAAAATTTAAAATAATCATTTTTTTTATAAAAGTTAATATGTAACGTACAATATTCATATATAATTGCAATAAGTAACAAGAAGAAAAATACAAAACTATTAGAAAAACTATCAGAGCGAACTTGGAGCCACGGAATTGAAAATGATACAGAGAAGTCTGGTACACAAATGTAGAACTACTGAGGCAACAATTGGAAAGAATCTGATTAAAAAGTCAAATGTCTTGAAATCGGACGACGGCAGGGGTCACATTAATAAGAACGGTTAGTAGATGAGTAAAAGAGGCAAAACTGATTCAAGTTACAGTAGAGTCGCGATATTCCGAGGTAATTGGGGCTGATACAGTTACAGATACATGAACAATATTATCTGTTACATGAAAAGACGCTTTGTAAGCATTTACAACTTTAAAAAACTGTGCAAGGTCTTCTGCTTCACAGTAGAACAACGCTTTTTAGCAGCGATGTCACGCCATCGTCTAAGTAGTAAAATGGAAAACTATCACACTGACCCCTCAAATGACTTCTTGGAATCGTCGCCCTGTGTGACCTTGGACTAGCCTCAACTCGGATTACACGGAAGCTCGGATTACCGGGACTCGGATTACCGCGACTCTACTGTACTTAAAATCAATGACGACGCTAATAAATGGAAACAGAACAGGAAAGGAATCAATACTTGATAATGATATCACAGAATCGTTTACAAAAGAAAATTCGAAAGAAAGAGAAAGAAATAGATATCGGGGAAAATGATGCATGGATGGCAAGCACTGGGAAGATTGCACCGCGCAGCGAGACCGTCTTTATGGATGATATATTCAGAGTTACAAGGAGAAAGTAGCTAGGAAATAAAATACAAAGTAAAAACTTGAAGCTTTCAATTTTAAGCAAATCATTGTTCTTTGATTTGGTATTAAGATCTGCGTTTAACGCGTGATAATCATCTATATTACAAAGCAAACAACACAGTTTTTGTAATTTTAACAATATACATTCGTGACAGTTTCGAGCAAAGTCTGATGAAGAACAGTCAATGTTCGAAATATATACATTGTTAATATTACATAAAGTGTGCTGTTTGTTTTAAAATTTGGTACTCCTTTCACTATTTTCATCATCTTGATTAGATACATCTTTTACTTCCAAACAAAGATCTCGCTGTTTACTTGTATATGCTCCTAGCTGATAATCGCCAAAGAGCGTGAAACAGCTGTACTAGGATATCACATAGTAAACAATTGTTTAAAAATTTTATTAATTTTACTACGTTTCAAGTAATTCGTTATTAAAATTTTGAATTTCTTCAATTTCGATATTGATTCATTTTTTTAAAGTTTTGAATGATGTTGTGAAGCAAATGAACCACATGCAGATCTGAGTAAGATAACAGAAGTGAGCTTAAGATCTAGATAACAGATCTGATTTTGAATATTAGTTTTGTTTTAGATCTAGACGCAAAACTAATATTGAAATATGTTGATACGACCAATAGTGTAAACAAGGGAAACTAGATGGCAGCAAGGATATAAAAATATTTTGATAGGTCAAAAATTCAAAATATGCTTAATTAAAGTTAAAACTAATTACGTTAGGAAAATGAAGTTAAGAATAAGAAAATAATGATGTAAAAACGAAAGGTTAGAATATTAAGACAGAATTAGAGTGAATGGTGGAAAGATTGAATAAATACTTGTGATATTTTACTTTTTAATTGGCATTGAGAATTATAATTGTATTTATGAAATCTATCTTTAATGTCCAGTATTTCATGAAAATTTTGGAATTCGGAATTGAAATGTTCACATGCCAACAAAACAGTACATGTTGGAGAGACCATTCAAGACTTTAATAAAGAGATTGTGTTGCAGTCTCTTTAAGTTTTATTAAAGACGATATTCAGATGTAAATGAGCCACGTTCTTTTGCTTCAATACATCTTTGAAAAAAAATTATTTTCAATATTTTGTCTGTTAGATGCTGTAGGAAAAAGTAATTGAATAATTCATTAGGATTGCTGTTTTGTAATTCTTTGCAAATGACTGTAAATTTAGTAGGGCCTTGATTTTTTTTTTTGGGGGGGGGGGGGAGAAGAGGCGAAATAACGTTAGATAATCGAAGGCACTAGTAATTTCTAATAATTTTTCACTAATCATCTCCGGAGAAGATTAAAGAATTGTTACAAGTGCTACTTATTTGGGACGTACGGTCCCAAACCCTTCTCAGCACTCTATCAAATGGATATTAGGAATTTTAACTAAAGAAATCATATCACTTCTTTACTAGTAGTCCTTGTTAAGGTATTTTAGACCCTAACTCCTTTTCTGTATTATTTGATGTTTAAAATAGATGCTGATGTATTCTAACTGTATATTTCTTCTCTGATACCGTCAGAGAAGACGCTATAAAAATATTGAATAACTGCATATCTGTACAAGTACTGCTTCTTTAAATATTCACTCTTCAATATGTCAGAACAATGTAGTAAATTATACATTAAGTTCAACTTAAATAGTGAAAAAAAATGTCTAACGAACTTCTTCTTATTCTTATTATTCTTCCAAATCCGTTACCGTAAATTTTACAATGCATAATACACCCAATAAAATCAAAAGTTCCATTGTTTTATACGCCTTTCTTACTTTATAAACGTTGTGTATTGGTAGTTTAACGGTGGAATTAATGGGAATATAGAAGTGGGCAGCAAATTAAATTTGGAACTTCGAATTGAGGCAGACAGCATCAATATTGCAACATTACTTTAATCTGTCAACTTGAAACCTCACCAAAGAGATTAGAATGACAACACGGACTTTACTTGCTTCGGTTTGGGCCAATCAATGACAGAACGCGGCGTTCATGGTAATCTTTCAAGTCGAACTATGAATGAACCCCTTGCCCTGAGAAAAAAAATGGAAGACTTGGAAAAAAAAATACATATATACGTTGCAATTTGTACAATTTCAAAATCAATTCTATTTTTTTTTAGTTTTCTCCTTGTTTTTAGTTTTCTTTAAGGTTTTACTTAAGAATTCCCCACGGGTAGATCTTGAATCAGACAGATGTCAGCTTGATTTGTCATTGCAAGAACAAATCTCTTTTCCAGAATTTATTAATGAGATGGAAGACGCTGACTTAGCAGCCTGTGTCAGCACCGAGAGCTAATTTAGCCACTGTGACGATTAACGGTGTGAATATCAAAAAACGCGGAGTCTTCCTCAAAAGAAACGAACCCTGAAATCACCTGAAATTCAAGACAGTTACTGAAATGTTTAAGATTTTTCTTCTTCTTCATATTTACGAGTTGTGAAATAAAGTCGCCAATTAAGCCTGACTTGTTTTTTCATACATTCAATGATTAAATTTTACATAATTTGTATTTTTACGTGTGTTGCTTTAAAATAACATTATTACATTAAAAAAGGAAAATAAATTTCACACAGCACATACCAGATAAAACATAAATAATCTGATGTTTAACGTATGTGAACCAAAGAATAAAAACAGGTAATAAGGGAAACGACACACATATATGTATATATATATATAAAATATATATTAAAAAAGCTATGATTACATTTCGGACAGTTTCGTCAGGCGGTTTTATGCCATGACATCGTCAGCATACGTAAGGGAGCTTTGGCATTCCTTCACGGATAATGCATCATTAGCGTTACTAAACCTTTACAATTGTAATGCTTTAAATATATTTCTTATTCTAATTGAAACAAATATTATAGTTCATTCATTATATATCTGAAGACACGTGACAACTCCATATATGGTAAACGATTGAGCATTAAATATTCCGTGTACTTCCGTTTTGAACATGGCGGCTGCTGAACGCATACCATTGTTCGTTTGTGCAAACAAAACTTTGAAGGGTCAATCGAAAGGAATCATTTGGAATTTTATTTCAAGTCGTCTATCTCTATCGTAAAACGACTGAATCAGCAGGTATTTCATCTCATTCAGTGTTCAATAGTATCAAGGAAACCGAAGCCTCGCTTACCACTAAGCCTAGCCCGTTATTTGAAACGCCGGGCAAGAAAAGAGAGCAGCCGGCATAGATAACAGAAATGGACTACTAAAAACAAAGTTTTTATGAAATCGAACCAAAGTGGGCTAGAAAACAATGTTCTTCCAGCAATCGTTCATTCCTTAGGCTATACCATTATCCTATTTTAATCTAGTTATTAAAGATGAAATTTTCCTTTTAACCTTGAAAATTAAAAGTTCGTAATGACGCTTAATTTGAATCAGAAAGAAAAAAAAAGGATAAGAACAAAAAAAAAAAAAAAGCTTTCAAATTCAATTTAAGTCGAAAATCTTATTTTACACAGATCTAGTTAAAAACGAATAGTTTATCAGTTTACTTGCAATTAATTACTGAAACATGCATGAAATGCGAACAAAGCATTTGGAAACCAGAGTTGTAACCACAAGAAAATTTAAAATTCCACATTGTTTAGGTATCTTTACAATAAATGACTCTTCAAAAGCTGTAAGGAATGAGCTGATTAAAATATTGTAGCAAATCCCGTCTTCTGAGTACACAGCTCAAGGTAGAAATATGCCTTAAAAGAATACCAAAAGCTGTCTGCTACCTAACCATCAGTTAACCTTAATTGTTATATTAATTTATTGAATTTCCTTTTTTTTTCTTTTGTTTTTTTTTTTCTTTTTGACTAACAAATCAAAAATTATCTAGTATCTGAATCTTCCAGAATAGTAGGCGAACTTTTTGATTATTTAAATTTTATTTCTTGATTATTTTGTATTCAAAGAGTTTCCAATCTTTGAATTGGTAGTGCTAGATTTTTCTTATTACATCTTTGCTCTTTTTTAAAAATTGGTAGAGTAAGATCAGAGATGGGAGAAACGTGTGGCTTTTGTGATACTCACAAGGGAAGGACATGGATTGTATATCCCGGGTTTTGATGCCCTTTCATGGAGACGATAGCACTCATGAAGTACTTAAATATATATATATTTGGAGGCCATCCTTCCACTTATTTCGAGTTATTTGACATTGTTTTCATTGAATTTCCTGTAATAGCATAAATGCTAGAATTGTGACAACTCTGTTATTAACTCAGTAGCTCAGAAGTTTGATGATAAGATTTATGTATACGTATGCATTACTTGTGTATAATATTAAAATAACATTCTACTTTATCTTCTAATTAAAGGGGATAATTTTAAAATTTCAAGTTGCATTGCTAAGCCAGAAGAACAAAAAAAAAAAAAAACATTCAGCGAACTGGAACCTAGTAACATCCGCACAGAAGTCCGTTACGCTATTATCTGAGTTAACGCCGACGACAATAACGAAGCCGTCGCAATTCTAGCATTTGAGCTGTTGTAGGAAATCCAATGAAAACAGTGTCAAATATCTCGAAATGAGTAGGTCTCTATCGGGAATATTTTAATAGCATACAACGATAATTTCGTTATGAAAATATAAAAAGCACACATTTACATTACGTTACACGTTGCCTTCAAAATATAGAGTCTTTTTTAAATTGTGTGAATTACCATGAAAATCTTAAATCTCTTTTTAAAACTGAAAAGCATCGAATAGTGGTTTCATTGTATAATTAAGCACACATAGATAAAATTGAAAACCAATATTAAAGGAAACTGAATAAATATTTCAGTATTTAATGATAGTAAATCTCTTACGTAATAGTGTAAAATCTCTTGCATTCATTGAAAGTTCTGAAATGGTAAATAGTTGTTGGAAAATGTTTAATCCCTTAAGACTCTTAGCAATGGGAATCCTTCTCACTATTACTTAGGATTCTAATTCTATCTCGTGGTAAATTGCAAAATGAACTCGTGCACTAAAGGATTAAACAAAACGGAATAAAAGGCTTTGCAGTTGGCGCAGAATTAAGGAGTAAATTTCGTTTGCTATTCATGACTTCTGGTTAGACTGGAAGGCTACAAGACAATTCTTGTGCGGCTGAAGAGAGAGATCTGATGTTGTATCCAAGGTAACGCTTCAATCTGTTTGAGCCAGACCATCCGCCTGCATTATTAATCTGCAATTTCAGGGGGCCGAGATTGCACTGTAACACGGCCGCTTCTGTCACGCCCATTGTAAAGCCAAGAAGTCGATATTAGCAGCTCGATACATGTCTCTATTAAGACAAGTCGAAAGAGAGGCTTTTTCTTAAAGAGATCCTACACAGAATCTTGAACTCAAAAGTGGAATTTAATGAGCAAGTATTTTTGTAATTTAGGAAAAAAAAACCCAACTCACATCTGAAACACAGCAAAGGCTCAAAAAGTAAAAAATGAGAACTGAAACTTTGTAAATAAAGACACGAATTAAAATTTTGAAATTTTAGAAAATGCGAATGGAAACTTGAGAATTAAAATTATTTTAGAAATTTGATTGATGCACATTACCTGCTTTATTGTAAATTCCAGCAATTTGAGTTAAACGTGGATATTATAAAGTTTAGTGTCGATTTATAATTAGCTGATTTTTTAGTAGAAAAATTTTATCAGTATATAAAGTTCAAAGTTCAAGTCGACACACCTGTTTAAACTAATATTATAAAATTAAAACATTACACAACTAAATTTAAAAAAACTTTGTTAAAAATAAAGCTGTATACAATTTAAAATATTTACAATTTAAATTGTATATAGTTTAATATTAATATTAATATAAAATTAGTTTATTTTTAACAAAGTTTTTTAAATTTAGTTGTGTAATGTTTTAATTTAATAACGTTAGTTTAAACAGGTGTGTCGACTTCAACTTTGAACTTTATTTATACTCAACACACGTTAAATAATTAATTATTTATTAGTATATTTAAAGTATATTTAAAACACAACTAATTTGGAAAAACAAATGACAAAACACTATAAATTGGCGTTGGCAAATCTAGGATTAATATTTTATTTATTTTGGAAAACATAATGCGATTACTTGCTACGTAATTAACGATCCACTGTTTGATTAATACAGTATTTATAGACTTTGTTGTATAAATATTCTAAGCTGTTTTCTAAAATTAAAGCGTTTTGTAAAATTAAAATTATTCGGCAAATGGGGAGGAGTTTCGGCGCCCTTTAGTCAGTTATCATAATGTTGCAAACTTTAGTTTTTAGCTGAAGCCCTGGGTACATTTCAGTATCACAGTAATAATTTCTTTCTACGTCTTTCTCGTAGTCGTTGTCTCAAAATAATAACAGGTTCTCATTTTATTTCCCACATAAAACTGTCGAAAGAAACATTAATATCACAATCATCAGAAAATCTTATCTCTAGACACTCCGTTGTTGCGAAATAGGTGATTATCGATTAGTTAAACTTCAGGTTTTCCTTTTGTTTTATTTTTTTTATCCATTTTCTCCCTTTGCAAATCCTTGGGAATAATTTAAATTCACCGTGCAAGTGTTAATAGCATTTAAGCCTAACAGCCAGGACAGGTTGAATCTCGTTTGGATAATCCATGTTTTATCAGTTCATTCTCTTCCCTTTAAGGTAATTCAGTGAATAAATGAATTCTCATTTTTATTCATCGTTTAGTACTTTACGCTCTGCCAAGGGGCTGTTTGCAAGAATCTGTAAACTGAAATGTAATCGTCGTAAACACATCAGCACAAGACAATGCGATATTTATATAAGTTGCTCTTTTGTCTGCTCCTTCGAGAAATGAAAATTCCTCAGATGTTTGTGTTGAATCTCATTTCTCACAGCTGAAACTTTGCTCTCAGTCCTCTCTCTGTAACGAAACCCTAAGGTCACGTGATTTCAGGCAGACCTTTCTTTAAGAGAAGGGCCCATGGCTTTTCTGAGTTAGATAATTGAACTTTCATTTTTTTCCCCCTCCATAAATAGTTAATTAACTAACAGTAAAAGACAAACCATACATTATGAATGGAAAACAAACTATAGCCAAACAGTTATCTTGCAGTTAATATCTTTGGGGTCCGTGGAAAGCTTTAACATTCAGAGACTTTCAATTTAATTAGCTTTTACATTTCTTTCAGCGAGCAAAAGCTTTCTTTGCAGTTGTATGCTTATTTTATTTGTTACTAAGCTGCAGTACCTTTCTTTTTCAAAGTTATATACTTTAGAATTGTTATTTCTAAAGTAATAATTAAAATATTTTCATTAAAAGTGTTGGAACTAATAATCTAATTTTCAGCGCAAGTGGACTTAACGTTTTTTTTATATCCGTTGTCTTTGTCACAGAATTTAACATTAAAGAACTTTATTAAATTAATCTTCATAATTAAGATTTCAAATTAAATTGAAAGGGCCTCTGTCTCTAATGATTCTCTATCACTAATTTGAAGGGTAGTCAGCAGGTTATTTATCGCCTGTCATTTACCCTGGAAAGACAAGCGGGATCCATGTTGTAAAGAGCTGGGTGAACCCTATGACTCCACTGGAGGAAAAATGCTCTGACAAAAATACCAGATATCCATTTCTTGAGCTTGCCTCCTTAAGATCTGTACCACTGGATATGGTGGCCTAAATCACTGGTCCCACTTTTATTAATTATAAGAAAGTTAATTGTAATTCATATTTTCCGCTACATTTCAATCGCCCAATGAAGCAATCTTATTTTACACTTAGGCCTAATTGTTTATGTCACTGAAGCGAATAGCTTGGCGAGGTAGGGTTTTTTTTCCCCATTTACTACAACGAGAATTCAAGTAAGCTTTAACTCGAAAAAAAAACATTTTTTTTTATCAAAATCCAAGTAGTGGAATTAGTGTTTTTGGTGACGGGCAGATATGACGAAGCAAGTGGATGCTTTCAGAAGATAAGAACTGAAAGGTTTGGTTTATATTTAAGGTTAGTCAAACTCAGGATGAATGATTTACACCTGAAACCTAATCATTGAGTATTAAAGCTCTTTCACTAACAACACATTTATATGAGTAAATTTCAGAACATTTGTATTTCATTTGTAGTTAAGAGCTTTCAAATGATTTATTATTTTTCACCCTGAAATATCTTTACTCATTAACTCCTCTTTACGGCCCCGTGGTTGGCATTGTCGCTATGACATTGGCCTCTCACCTCTGAGTACCGGGGTTCGGTTCTCATGTGGGTTTCATGATGGTGGTCACGCCGGTCAGGTTTTCTCGGGGTTCTCCCGTTTCCCCAGCACTTCTCTCACCATACTTTCTTAGTCTTTCTCTTCATCTATCCTTATTTCCGTGGGATAGTATAATAGACCTCCGGTCGCAGTGCTTGGCTTCTCTGCCACCCACATTCACTACATAACATAACTTTATTATGACTTTAGACTTAGCTCTTTATCCAGACTTAGCTTTGCAAAAGTATTTTATTTAAAGAATATTTTGTGTTTTTCGTGTGCTTTAATTGGACTGCTCAGAAGCCAATCAGTGTAAGTCATTTTTTTTAAATTGAAATTTTTTTCTGTAAGTCATGCTCTAATTTTTATACTTTCGGTTAACGAATTGCCCAAATCACTCCTCCAAGTGTATAGTTATGTTTTTCAATTAAAAATTAATTCTTCAAATTTACAAACGTTTTATTTTTTGGTACGTAATTTTAAAAAACCTATTTCATTTTTTAGTTTATTGACTTTCACTGATTGGCTTCTGAGCACTCCAATTATTACTCATTTTCACTCATTCGAACATTAAATAAATCCCCCCAACGAATATACAGCGAAAATATATTTTATTTTGGCCTTTTTTCCAAGAAGAAAGGAAGGCCTACCAGATAAGTCGGTCGGTCTGTGTGTGTTTATGGATGTGTGTATATATTTATGTATATCTATATGTAAGTAAGTATCCCCTAACAACTTACGAATCGCTGGATGAATCTTCTTGAAACATGACATGCTTATTTAAAGGCATGAGGCGATCTTAACTTTTATATTTAAAATGTTTCTCGTATAGATGCCTGTCGATAAATAAGTGCGGGAAGGTACCAAAAATTCCTACAGAAAAATCCTCAGAAGCGAAACATTAGCTTTCTATAGATAATCATAAACAATGGATGCCAATTCGCCTTCTAATCTTCTTAATATTTGCGCGAGCTTTAAAAAAAATATTTTAAATAAACACTAGGCTTTCACTCATGTTTTTAAAAACTAGAAGCTTTATGCTGTTTAAATTCGCAGATATTGTAATTTAATAATAAGCGGAAGTTGACGTGTGCGCATAGTAATTAAAAAAAAATGCCGGCAACCAACACACAAGACTAGTTAAAAAACACTACATACAATTAAAAAGTTCACAACCGGTTTCGCCTCCAATACGAGTCACTCATCAAAGCTTTGTATTGGAGGCGAAACCGGTTGTGAACTTTTTAATTGTATGTAATGTTCTTTAACTAGTCTTGTGTGTTGGCTGCCGCAATTGTTTAATAAATGGAAGCTTATCGTGTTATCTTATTGTCAAGATTTTATTAAAAAAGAGAAAACAAAAAACATCAATAAAACAGAAAGAAAAAGATAAGAAAATAGACTTTAAATTCTTTTAGGAACTTCTTGTTTTTCTGTAATTCGTCTGTTTTTTTGAATATATTCTCTTAAGTCTAAGAAAGTCGATTTGTTTTTTACTTTGTCTTTTTTTTTCTTTACTAATCTTCTACCACGAGTGCAGTCCTTTCTTTCAATGGAAAAGTCCACTTATTTTGACTGAATAAACCCAGACATAGCATTAAATAAGCTTTGGATTCATAAGGATTCTCAAGCCAAGACATTTTTCTTCCGTTCTTTCAGCGGATGAAGCGGTCTTATTCGGCGGTTATCTGTTACTTACGTGCGTCTTGGCCAAGTTCCTTTCCTTGGATAAATTCTCTTTCATAAATTATACGCTCGAGTTATGCGCACTCAGATAAGTAGTAGTCGGCTTTTGGCTTTCTTCAATCAATTAATCAAGAGATTAGGAAGAAAACATCGTAGAAAGGAATAATAATAATAAATGTTCACTCTGAAAATAAATAAACAAACAAATAAATAAATAAATAATTACATCCGCATGATAGGTTTGTAATGTTATTATAAATCGAAGATTAAAAAAAAATGAACAGAAAATTTGAAAACACAAACAAATCATAACTAAAAATCATTAAATCGAACCATAGAACACATGTCTATCCTCCACAATTACAATAATTAAAAAACTGGGCTTCCTAGGAAGCTGAAATTTAAAAAAAAACAAAAAAAAACATATAGGTTGCAAAAAAGAATGATTTTTGTTTTGGTACAAATCCTATTAATTGATAAGACGTTAGTCATAAAACTTTTATTAAGTCATTGATTTTTCTATGTACATAAATAATGTTTGTTTTCCAAACGCAGCCTTGTATCTCATATTACCCGCCTGTTTCATATTATCCGCCTATTTCATATTACGTACCTATTTCATATTACCCGTCAATGACTTTTTTGTATACATAATTACATTTTTTATTTCAAAATAATTATTTTTTTCAATTACAACAATAGACAAATACCGTCAGCTAATCGAGGCATGAACCAGTCTACGTTTCTGTTTGATTAAAAAAATAATAACCGAGTTATGACTAATGAACAAAAAAAGATATTCCATAATCTAAGCTTAGATTTTAAAGACATTATGGATGTTACGTTTGTAAACCCCCTTACATATATGGGGAAAGAGGAAATATTTACAATAAAAAGAGGTTTTGAATGTAAATTTCGATTAAAATACCAAACATTTCTGTCCATCCAACAGATCGTAACCGACAATGATGATGGTAACTCAAAACTTATTTCCTAGGAAGCTGAAATTTCAACTACATACAGTATTTAGAATACTAGACTCTTCAGATCGCTTATGATTTGTTAGAAATCAAATTCAACAGGTAAAGAGTTAAGGGGAAAAAAATTGTTAAAATGTGCTGCCATTAAATCATAATAAACACGATAAAACTATCTACTTTAGAAAGCTGAAATTTTAAAAATATATAAATTGTTTCAGAATGTATGTTCCCAATTGGATTTTTGGCCTACAGCAGCCCACATCTTCAATAATTGAGTCTCTTTATAACAAAAGTTAACACTACAGTGAAACAGTAATTATAGAAATCAAAAGTTTCCTGAACAGAAACAACCTGTCTTGTAAAAAACTATTTTAGATCTTACCGTTCGGATATTAAAAGTTGGTACGACAATTATACATTGTCTTTTTATTACGAAACCGAATTTAAGAGCAATTTACAGACAATTCCGTAATCTTTACCATTTGAATATTATCTTTATAGTCCTTTACAATGATAATATTCAATTGCAATCTAAATAATGAAAAGTTTAATGATTTTTTGTAACGGCAAACTAAAATGCATTGAAAATTTCAAATGAAATTTAGAAATATTATCTTTTGGTAATAAAATTAATCGTTTCTAATTGTCATGTAAAGTATTTTCTTATATCAAATAATAAGCCGACACACAAATTAAAACGACCTGTTTCGATCAGACTAACTTGTAAACGACCAGCTAGTCTGATCGAAACATGTCGTTTTAGTGTGTTAAATGTTTTTTATTTTTAATTTGTGCATCGGCTTATTATTTGATGTTATTAATTTACAAGCGTTAAAATTATGTATTATTTTTATTAAACTACTTTCTTCTTGGTATGAATTGTAATAAAAATTTCCCTTTAGTTAATGAATAGATGAATAAATAAGTTATTGTAATCTGGTTTTCTTCAATTGTAAAGGATCCCTGTATTAAGGGAATTTTCTAGACCATGGCAGAGCTGCATTCCCTGATTCAGTATCGGATCGCGATCGATAACGAACAAATGCACATCTTTCAAATTACAGTGAAAGATAGCGGTAGGAGATCAGAAGGATATAAATCAATTACAGTCTTCAAGATACACTTCCGGTTTATATAAAATCGAATTTTTGATCGTTAAATTGGGTTTTTTATTCTATTTCATTGATCAGTGGAAACTCAGAACAAGAACAAAAAGAATTCTTGATGGAATCTGAAGAAAAAGTCGTGAAAACCATTCAGATTGAAAGAGTATTTTCTCTTTGAATGTTGTAAGAGTCACATTATATTTGTAATGGTCGAGGAAGCACTTTTGAGAAAGAATAAAAACGAGTAGTAAATTTAAATACAGGGAATTTAAGATTTATTAAAATTTTACTATGAAACTTGGACTTAGATATGTACAGTAAAATTACAATGATATTCGAAACCCATATTTTCATCATGGTAAAGAAGAGTCTAGAATATTCGAATGCTTTCTGAACTGACAAAAGGCAAGTCATAGTAATAGAACGAGTTTTTGATTTAATCGTGGGGAATAATGACATCACAGTGTTTAAAATGTTGTGTATGTTAATCTTGACTGTTGGTAAACAGAAAATTCTTGACAGCAATTATAAAATCCATTTGTTTTTGAAATTGTCTTTTATTAAAGCAATTTTTTCCTAAGAATTTCTTAGATCTAAAATAGTGTGAAGATGTTAAAAAAATAAAAATAATTAAACTTAGAATTAACTTTCTTTTGCTCTCTCATTACAAGCATTTGAAAAAGAAATAAAACTCGAGTAGATTCCAGAAGTTTCTAGAATAAACAAAACAATTTTTATCCCTTCTTCCATCCTTAGTCAAAAATAAGATAAATTAATGTTAATCGGTGAAAGGTAATTGGTGATAGTAGTTCAACTTACAAATTTAATTTGTTTATTAAATGTAAAATAATATCCTATAACAAATAAAGAATAAAAATTAACTGAAATAATATAAGAAGAAAAACACAAATTAATAAATATTGCAGAAATTACAAATTTAATAATCTAGTAAGAGAATAATTCTTAATAATTATTAAGAAAAATAAGCTTTATTTTTTATTATTCTTGTAATAGGCTTTTGCTTTTTTATAATAATATAAAATATCTTAAAAAATATAAAATATATATGTATTTTTTAAATGTTAAAATTGAATATAGGGGTCTATTCGTTATTATGCTTAGATTTTGATTGTGTCTGATGTCTGAATACGGTTTATGATATCAGCAGCTGCTACCCAGGCAAACATTCTACACAATTTAATATATTCTCATTTTATGATTTTGAAGCAGAAACGTTCTTTTGAATATCTAAGTATCTTGTGTGTGTGTGAGTTTTTTTTTTTTTTTGTGAAGTTCGTAATCTGTGAAAGTGTATTAAGTAATATTATAATTTTTCGATAAATTCAGTCAGATTTATAACAAATTAACTTACTCAAATTGAAAGGTTCTTAAATACAAAAATTATTATTTCGAGAAAGAAATGAAGAAAAGTTAGCAAACTAACGTAAACTGTACCTAATCGTTCAATAAAAAGGATCAGCAAAAACCGTAAATTTAACGTGCTGGAATTTCATTAGAAAAACAAGAAAGTAAATAAAAGCAGCACCAAGAAAAATTTGCCATTCTGGGCTAATGTTGCTTAGCGGCACAACATTTATTATTGTTGTTTCTTTAATTTCGGGGGTCACTGCCAGGTGTGACGGTGACTTGCACTGAAGGTTTTACCTTTCTGTGTTTTTTTTTATCGGGGAGGGCGGATTGGGCCGACGAGTCCCTTGCAGGACGAAACGGCCGTCCCCAATTCCCTCCCAAAATTAACCCAGAATGGCAAATTTTTCTTGGTGCTGCTTTTGTTTACTATCTTGTTTTTCTAAAAAGGATCAGCACTCAGCTTATTTCATATTGTTTCTTTTATAAAGGAGCAATTTTATAGTTGTTTATTTTTATTATTACAGTTCTATTTCTTTGCTTCTAATGTTTCAAATTCTAATATATTTTTTTAAAATAACAATATTAAGTTACAATGAATCTCAATCAAGCATTTTTAAGATATTTAACATCAAATATGTCAACAACAAAAAAAAAAAACGGATTTTATATTGTGCACGAAACTGTACTTCATTTTCGATCACTTCCACTTCCTATGAGACAAAGTGACCGGAACTCGTATTTTTTTCCGACCTCTACAGTGACCACAGACCAGAACTCTTACTTTTCCCCACATCTAGTCGTAAGCTTTCCAATGAGGTATTGCTCATGTCTGTCTGACTTATAGTTTGGACTCCAGAGATGGTGAACCTTATTAAGAATTCCCCTCTTACACTTTGGGTATAGGACCGCTAAATAAGTAATAATTAATTCAAATAAATATTTCAGCTTAAATCTTAGGTTATTGACAGAAAAAACATTAAAACATGAAAAACATATATTTCAAATATATTAATTTCAAGCCAACGTTCCAAAAACAAAACAAAAAATAAACATTAAAAAAAAATTAATCTTAAAAATTTAATATATCCACCGAGGAAGCCTCGTCACATTCAGGCGAAAGCTCTGGACGTTCTTGTGTTTTAATGTTTATTTTATGCTTGTGTACAGGCTGTACATTAAACCATCATATTCAGAACACGTAAAAACTTTAAGAATTAAAAAAAAAATTGTTACCGAAATTACTGTGCAAACAAAATTTGCCGTTCAGTGTATTTTTAATTTCAGATTTTTTATCAAGCACTTACATTAACTTTTATTGACACTTCATTTATTTACGTTTATCCCTGAGAATATAAACAATCACTGGAGTTAATGTAGAATTTTAAGTTTTCCATCTACAAAATCTGCAACTTACTAAAGATCATTGCTTCAAAGTGCGGAATAATTTACATTTAATCCTTTGCAGAGCATTTGATGTGTTAATGGCTTGTTCGAAGCAGCTGAGAACTGCTTAGTAAAATGTAGGTAAACCTTCCCTTAGCCATTGCGTATAATAACTGGTTTTATAATCACATTTTAGCGTAATTATGGAAGGCTGAATGCCATGTTTCCCTTTCTGTTATCAGTTTAAAGTGTTACTGGGCTTAGTGGGTTTATTCCGATTGCCAAAAATAAAACGGTAAACGAGTTATTCGTTACCGAGTTAAACAAGTCCGTTACCATAGTGACACCTGGCTGACAAATAGCGAAACCACAGAGACACTAACTGATGCAGTAAAGGACGTTCTGCTTACTGGATTTCCCACAGGACTTGTGGGAATCCATTTCAACTGATACAACAGTAAGTAATTCATCTTCATTATTGTCGGAATCTTTGCTGTTCCAGTTTCACCTCAGTAGATTAATTGATGGAGATCTCCTCGGATTTGATAGAATAACTGGTTTTTTTTTTTGTTGTTCTTTTGGTTTTTTTTAAGACCTGATTCTTTTTCTCAGTGATTTATATCAAAAACCGAAATTCTTCAGAGGCATTTTCTTTCTGAAATTATTAAGTTTTTATTTAAATATGTCTAAAATTATTAAAAAATGTCAGTATTATTACAAACCCATGATTGTTATAATACTGACATTTCAATAAAAAATGCATTAGAAAACATGACCTTAGTTAACTTACTGTTAGTTTGTATGCACATTAATATGGTAATGCAATATTATTGAATCTTTTTGTAACAAATTATAACGATTATATTAGCTCTTGATTGTTTCACGTTTTTAAATGATGAAATATTATTGATATTCCTTTTGAATTTATTAAGTTTTAAACTTTTATGCCTGTTTTATTTATATCACATCTGAGGATGTGGAATATACCCCAAAACATGTAATGTACTTTATTACGAATTGCTTTTTTGTTTTCAATATTTTATGTGCTTGGTCCTTTTTTAATTATATTCTGCACAACATGAATGATAATGTCTAAAACTGTAGAAGCTCTAGAGTCTGATGTATGTTTCATGAAATGCATTGTAACCTTAGCCATCATGTCTGTCGCTAAAAAAACTAATCATAAAATCTCATTTTGTTAAGAGATAAAGAAAACAGATAGGTCCTAGCACAAATATGAGATATGACAATATAAAATATTTTTCCTTTTGTAAATTGAAGTTCTAATTATCGAAGTAACGTCAAAGCCCATTGGTGGTAATATTCAACGATTCATCTCTGATGCTAGACTCGCTTCTCGACTGAGGGCGCTTTAAGCTCTTAATTTCGCTAATTATCATGTTGATGAGGCCAAAGTCTCAACACCAAAAACATGAGATCTGATGAAGACTTCATGAAATAAAAATAAACATGTCAACATTTTTAATCTTATAAAAATGAAATCTATAGAATTTTGTTTGTAGTCTATGGAAGTTTTCAATTTAAATATAAGTTTTCTCTTTCTGATATTTACGATGTTCTTTTTGTAAATATACATCTAGTTTCTATATTTCTTGCCATTAAAAGAAATTGAATATTTCCAGTTTTGGGAACAAATGAAAGAAATACAAATTAGAAGAATTGATTATCCTTTTTTATAGTTTTTTACGAAATTGTAAAGGGGGGGGGGGTTCTTTTACGTTCATTGTTTTCGTCTGTCCGTCCGTGACTACTTTTATAGCCCAAACTACAAGTTGGACAGACATGAGTTATATCTCACTGGAAAGCTTATGACTCGTAGAGGTGGAGAAAAATACTACTTCCGGTCTGCGGTCACTGTGTTCTCACAAGAAGTGGAAGTGGCCGCTTCTTGACATGAAACATGTATGGCAACGCTTGGATTTCGTGCTCGCTATGAAACCAATTTTTTTGTCTTATTTATCGCAATGAAAATTATGATTTTTAAAATTCGTGATTGCTGTGTTTATTGTACAGCTATTGTGCATCATTGGAAAAAAATGAATAATTATTATTTTCTTTTTATTATTATTATTATTTAAACTTGAACAAGATATCGTGAACAAGTGAAGAGCGACTAGTTTGGATATTTTCGTAATCGTAGATTAAAAATGTGATGAGAAAATATGAATTAATGGAGTGATTCAAATTTATTACTAATTTATGATTTCGATTAACTTGTTTTGTTTTATGAATACCTGAATTTAAAAGAATGTTGTGTCATATCGTGACGGATGAAAATATTTTAATTTTAATATCGAAAATGTAGTTTAAAATAAATATCGTTTTAATAATTCCATAAATTCACAAATTCTCTTAAAATGTCTAATTTTAATATTTTATTTAATTAAAACTAGCAAACCTGCGACCACAAGATCTTGGATTCTGAGATAATTTTCTCATCACCCGTGCCCGCGACCGCTTCCTCACAGCTCACGAGCGCCTCTCGGAGACCTCAAGTCACGGGACGTCTGGTTGATCGAAATTGAAAATGTGAGCATCTCGCAGACAGTCTCGGAGACTCGAGATGTCTGGGGACATCCGGTTGACCCACAGAGATAAGAATTAAAATGTGAGCATCATCAATACTACACCTAACATTTATCACCACTAATTTGTATTTCTGTGTCTTTTGGTTTCGGAGGAGATAGGGCCAGAAAAAAAAATCAACTTTTCTTTTACATACACAGATTGGTTTTATTTCGTATAGGAAACAATTAGATGTACGCTCAACTATGCAGTGCAAAGTGGGAATTGAGTACGGGAGTCCAACTATAAGCATTGTTCCAATTTTAAAAGAAGTCATTCCAGCCATTTTAGAGAGAGATTTCGAGGGTCACTTTTGAGGGATAGAAGAGGTGGAAACCAACATAACAGTGTGTCTAAGTTGAGTCAAGCTACGTACCAAAGGTTATGGAAACCCGTCCAACCGTTGTGACGTGATGCGTATACAAAACAGACAGACAGATTTACAGACAAATGATAAGCAGAATTAGTGGAAGGCTTCGCGCGCTCGGTTAATAATGAATTTCTGATTAATTATAAGTTTATTTTATTATATTTACCCAAGTAGAACCCCGTAGAAATTCTACGGTTGGAAATACAGTTCTCCTAATTATAATTAAGTGACAATTCAGATTAAATAAGATCTTTTTAATTATATTTAAGTGAAAAAAAAATACATAAATTCAGCGATTACTTCGATGCGAAAGGAATCAACCATTTCTAGTTGAAGGAGGACGCAATAACAGGGATCCAGGAGACGTCAGTTTCATTAAAGTAAGGTTTTCATTAAAATTACTTTTAACAAAAAAATCAACATGCTCATGTACGCCTCCACATCAGGACCTGTAATTTGATACCACATTTACTCCTGTATCTCATGTGATTCCCGAAAAAAAGCGCTTACAAACTCTTCCTTTTATATACTGTATATGTGTAGATTATAGATTGTAATTTCTCATTATCTGGCTATTTACCCAAATAAACCAAATTGTTTCAATAATTAAAATAATGTTTAAAATACAATTTTTTCAAATTGTTTTTTAACCTCTGTCGTATTTTGCAAAACTCTATAAAGCTAATAAAATAATAATAACAAAAATCATAAAAGAAGAAGTAGTTGAATTGAATGAGTATTTGACTGAAAACGAAGGAAAACCTAATATTGAGACAACAGTGAGATTTCATTTCCTGTAGCGCAGTGGGAAAGCTGGACGAGTCGTCGTGGAATAGAGGGAATTGTCTCCAAGGCAGACCGACTGTCTGCATCATCTAGACACGGGGTTGCTATCAATCACTGGGCTTCTTCTTTTCCCCTTTGTTTTTTCCTCTCGAACATCCGTTGAGCCTTCGACCGAAGATCGCTCGGGATTAGAGGCCCATAAATTTTTGGGTCACCGAAGCCCAGCAGCGAGAAAGCGGGGCCGGCGGCGATGACGAGTCATCCCAAGTGGAATACGCCAATTACCAGTGAAGGGTGTAGCAGAGAGGCTAACCAAGTGCTTTGTTGCGCCGGCCGCCCACAATGGCCGAGCAGATTTAATTTGATTTATAAGGATCTCGCGTGTATACAGAGCGTTTCCGTGTGGTCGCCGACCTGGTCTTCGAGTTCCCAATAGAAAACCGCAGAACTATGTGAAATCACCGTGAAAGCAAAAATGATGCCACACGCCCACAAACCCACGACGTGTTTCTATTAGACTAACCTTTAAACGCAGGAAGATTACAGAGGAATGAATTTAATGGTAGGTCATAATGAAGCTTGTGGGCCAATTCTTGGTAAACCTCCAGTAATTCGAATACATCTGTTCTGTCAAAATCAATTAGTCTGGTAATTTCAATTAAGGCTCGTTATAACGACATTGCTAAACAGTCAGTGTAATCCAAAAAATTATTAAATTTCTTAGTAATTATAAATAAAACACCTTTATTATTTTGAATAAAATTCCTACAAAAATAGTACGTAGTAACTTTATTTACTTGCTTAATTTTTAATTTATAATCAACGTAATTAAAAATAATTTAAAATAATATATAAATAAATAAGTAGATGTATTTATTTATTCTATTTATTACTCTAAACTTATTTATTTATTAGCTCTGTTTTGTGAGATAAATTTCAAGGTATAATTTTCAATAAATATTTTCATAAGATAGGTTTGGGTGATTGGCTTAATATTATTCCGTGTTTAATCTTATGATAAACAGACAAATTCGGTCATATCATCTATACTTTGATCACGAGATCGATTTTAATACGATATTGATCCGTAGTTATTGATTGAATTAGTAAACATAAAACACATCCGAAGCGAGAGCAATTGTTGAAGGTGGTGCCGTCTGTGGGCGATGGGGCGCCGATTAAAGTACCCTCTTAACGTGGGCTTCACTACACGACATTACTTTTGCAAAGTAACTTACTGTACAATTAAAAATATTTACGTGCCGTTATACACTATAATACAAGCCAATGCTTCGACACTTCGTCACATAAACAACGTTAAAATGTCTCAAAATATTAAAAATATTAAAAAAAATAACTTACTGTAATTGCACAGGGTTATTCAGAATTCCTTGACACATTTCAGAGGCTCGCAGCTGGTCGGCGAAAAAAAAGGGATGTTTGCCCCTCGAGATATCAAATGAAAGACAAACTCACAAAGTTTTTTTTTTCATAAATGTTCTCTGTCCACCTTGCGTGACGCGGCAGATATCCAGACGGTAATCCATTTCTGACCATACGCGGTGCAGCATATCACTGTCGATGGTTGCAAGGCATTGGTGATATGATGTCGTAGTTCGGTGAGGTTAGCAGTCCGGTTTTATATAATCTATACTCTGAGATAATGACAAAAGAGGCATTACAGGAGCTGAAAGAGGGAATCAAAATAAACGGAGTAACAATAAATAATTTAAGATATGCTGACGATACCGTGGCTGATTGCAACATCTTCCACAGACCTCCAAAACCTCATTAATGCAATTATTAATAAAAGCAAGGAAATGGGACTCAAGTTGAATACAAAAAAGACCAAAACAATGTGCATCAACAAAACCCAGATCCAAATGAAGATTAAATGTGATGGCAGAGATTTAGAACAAGTCAATAACTTTCGCTATTTGGGTAGGCATTTTTATTCAGATAATGACCAAGATAAAGATATAAAAAACAGAATTATACAAGCAAAATTAAAATTTAATGAAATGAAATCAGTATTATGCCAAAAGAATCTCAACCTCGGACTAAGGAAAAGGGTGTGGAAATGTTATATTTGGCCAATCCTGTTATACGGATATGAATCATGGACTCTCAAAAAGGGAATTAAACAAAGATTGGAGGCATTTGAAATGTGGTCATTAAGAAGAATGCTAAAGATAAGTTGGACCAGCAGGACATCAAATGAAAGAGTACTTCATTTTGCTAACTACAAGAGAATTATCGTCAAACTTATACACCAAAGAAAACTTGCCTATTGTGGACACATACAAAGAGATGTAAAATATGAAATACCTAAATTGACACTAGAGGGAAAGATAGAAGGGAAGAGAAGCGTTGGGAGAAGAAGAAGAAGATGGATGGATGATTTGCGTGATTGGACTGGACTTGATGCTCAGGACATAATACATGTTTCAAGAGATAGAGAACTGTGGACCTGTTGATCACCAACCTCCCTGTGGGAGAAGGCACCTAAAGAAGAAAGAAGAAGAAGCAGTCCGATGGTGGAATGAACACTTCACGTATCCCCAAAGAAAAAAGTCTGAAGGAGTCAGATCTGGTGACATCGTATCTCAATGCAATTGCAATCATCGACAGTGATATGCTGCACGGCGTATGGTCAGAAATAGAACATTATCGCCTTGATATTTGCCGCGTCACGCAAGGTGGACACAGAACATTTAAGAAAACAAAAAAATAATAAATAAAAAAAAAAAAAATTGGCAAGTTTGTTTTTCATTTGATATCTCGGAGGCAAACATCCCTTTCTTTTGCCGCCCAGCTGTGAGCCTCTCAATTTTGTAAGGAATTCTGAATAACCCTGTATTGCTTTTTGAGACAAAGGCTCTCATGTTTTGATGATCGCTAGCAAACATGAAACAGCTGTAGTCGATGCGATTTTTTATATAAAATCTCATTTTTATATAAGATCTCATTTTTATACAAAAGTTTGAAAGGTAAACAAAAAAACAACAAACAAACAAACTTAATAAAGATGTTCGTTTTATAAAGAAATAAGATTTTATAAATAAAATGTAAAGATACCATTAAATAGTAATATTGTAATAAAATTTAAAAAAATAATACAGTGGAACCTCTCATAACGAGCGCCTCTCATAACGAGTAATTCGCATAACAAGCAAAAAAAATTTGTGAAAAAATTACTCCCTTAACGAGCGACATTTCGCATAACGAGTGACGCAGAAAGGGGAAGTCCTATCTTCACGTCACTCACTTGTGAGCCGGAACTTCCGCGCATGTGCGTCAGTCTGTGTTTAGCACTCGTTCCGCTAGCACATTAGTACCGCATGTGATCACACATTTTTCCAAACTTGTGTTCAGACATTATTTGTAATTTTTTTGTGAAAAGTTTAATAATCCTTGCAAAAATGTCCCCGAAGAAAAAGCCACAAGAAGACAGCCATAAGAGACTAAAAGTAACTGTAGAAATGATAATCGAAATTGCATTCCAGGTTATTACGCTCCTTAACAATTTATAAGTACAGGAATTTTATTTGAATAAATGTTAGAAATAAAAAAATTGAGTATTTTTTTCGGCATGGAACGCATTATCGTATTTTAAATTGATTTATATAGGAAAAATTGTTTCCGCTTAACGAGTGTTTCACATAACGAGTAAGATTCTGGAACGAATTATGCTCGTTATGAGAGGTTCCACTGTACTAACTTCAGACAAAAATATAAATGCTTTAGAGTGTGGACGAAAAATTTAAACATCTAGTTAATAACAGAATTATAAAAAGCATAATAATTAAAGAAAAAAAAAGAGATAATGCATATTTATGTAGAAAATTGATTTAGAATAATTTGGAAACCTCTGTGATTCCAAATGTGGGCAGTAAAATCGTTTAAATACTGAGAAAAGAAATTGGGAAAAATAATACTGTAAAATTCTACCATATTGTTGGTGATATAGTATTATTTAAAACCCCTGTGAAATTTATTTCTACGAAGTTGAAGTTTTAAAGAAGAAAAAAAAATTGAAAGAAACATTTTAAATTTGCTTGAAAATAAATTTATTTTATTTTAATTAAAATAATGAGCAAAGCCCAGGTGATACAAATTTTGAATATGCAAATTTGTAATGACGTAGTGAATACTTGACTTGTGACAATTGAAGTTCTGCCTGAGTCGAGAGTAGTGACAGTCGAAGCTTGGAGCTCTAAGGAGGTGGAGATCCTCCAATCGTGTGTGCTCCGAGAAACCTGCGGGAGACTCGAATTGTCTCTGAAGGGAGAAGGTAGAAATGGTTCTATTTCCCTGATGTAACGCAGTCAAATAACTTGCGTCTACCACAATAGAAGTTGACGATAAGTATTATAATCTTTAGATTATTATTATCAATAATTCAACTGAACTGTAAAATCTTGTAACAGCTACGATGAAATTGAAGTAAACGCAAATGCGGTAATTAACTTTATGTTAAGGCAAATCCATTAAGACGAGTACATTAAATACTCAAGGGAAGCAGAAGTCTAAAGTGAGCGTTACTAGAAAACCTGAAATGGAAGTTAATAGAAAGGGACTTACCCATGAATTATTAATATTGATGAATTAGAAGTAGACTAAGTTTATTTGTATAAGTTAAGGATAACGGAACTGAAGTTAATAGATTAGAAGAATCTTAAATAGTCAGAAGAATTTACTACAGTAGATTCGTTATTAAGCTGACGAAGAGGAAGTTGATATTTCCGGAGTTTAATTAGATATTCAATTCATTTGAATTCTATTATCCATTACAGTAAATTCTAATACTCTGAAAGAGATTAATAGATATAGTTAATCAAGTACTAATAGTTTATTTCAACGGACGAAGAAAGAAGAAGTTCCGATTTACTTAAAGAGCGGGATATCTCGAAGACCCGAATACCCCAAGAGGATATCGAAGAAGGCGTATGATTATAAGATACGAAGTTGACCGTCATTAAAAGTATTAATGATGAATGCGGTTTGAATATTGGACCATTTACTAATACATATTTGTATTGATACACATAAGGTGAGAAGCTATCATCTTGATTGAAGTTGTAGAATGGTACCAAAGTGAAAAGGATCATTATGACGTTGATAAGTTTCAAACGGAAACTGAATGCTTCGATATTGTGATTATAGTGTAAGTGTCAAGAGAGTTGCAGTTCATCATCAAGTAGGTACAACTATTGAAGACTTCAACTGTAAGTTTGACTTAAACTATTTCTTAACGATTGAAGATAAGATTTAAAGTAAAGACTCACGCAGTAATATTCTTTATTATTACTAATTAAACAGTGAAAGATCATGCTTAGAATTCAAATCTAGAGTGACATATATTATACTCAGAATAGTGTTAATTACATTCATACTAGTGAAAAGCCATACTAGAAACTCTTTATGAATGAAAATAATTTATATTTAAATCAAAGAGTAATGTTTGATTTGTGTTATATTCATTAAGATAAAGTCTTTTATTAATTATTAATAGCTAACCTCAAACTGAATTTAGTAGAAGCAGAACTATTGAACATTTAATTTAATTCAGTATCCTAGTGATTTGTATTACTAAAGTATAGTGATGTATGAACTAAATGTCAAATCATAGTATAGTATTGTTGAACCTTAAACTATGAATAGAAATTAGATAGTAGAAATATATTGTTATATATTATTAGTTTTAGGAAGCAGTGATCACCTTCCCAGATTGTATTTTGTAAATATTTATGAATATTTATAATTTCCAGTTATTAAACTTTTTACAAAATTTTTTTTAAAACACCTAGCTATACTCTTGCAGTCCACTCTGTTACACAAGTATGCGTTCTGGCTTAATCTCGCAACACATATTTTATGTTATTATCTTTGAAATGGATGTCCTGTAAATATCCATATTTTATATGGATATTTATAGGAAATCCACTTTCAAAGATAATAATAAAATAAAATAAAATATTAAAAATAACTTTGAAGATTTCATTATTTATTTCCTTTATAAAATTTTCAATGTATTGAATCTTGAAAACAAACCGGTAATTTATTTATTTACTTTTTATTTTTCTTTAAACGTTCACCATATTTTTTTTCCTCTTTCCTTTTGAGAGTTTAAAGAGCATCAAAGGTTAGGGTGTTAGGTTTACTCTGCCTTGTAGATCGATAGCCAACGTATCTCCTGCACAAGCCTTCTTCCCATGTTTATATTTCGTCTCTTCGACGGTCATGTTGTTGGTTTTAGCTGTTTGTCGCTAACAAACAAAGCAAGATTATTATTTTATTTCATATTTTTAATTGCCAGAAAAACTAAGATCTTTTACTAGCTGGTGAAATATAAAAAGTAATTTGTTTTTGGTTCCTTTGATATCAAGTATTATTTGAGGATTATTTTTTTATTTTTCAGTTTCTTTTGAATGGTTTATTGTGTTGTGTCGTTCGTTTCTTATTGTGCTATAAAGGATGGTGAAGCCAGACGGAAGACACAATTTCATCCACTTTCGCCAATACTGGTGGTCATAAAAATTTTATTGGCACTAAAATTGATTTAACACTTAGACGATTTCTAATACAAAGTTTTTGTAAAAGCAAAAAAAGCTTTTTTTTTTTTTCTTTTTATAAACAAGGTTTTTCACAATCGCACAAGGACCGAGCAATGTAAAATAAAATATTAATAACTTCGTTAAAAGAGGATATATAAAAATTAAAATCAAAATAAATTGTGAAAATATTCAGTAAAAAATAAAAATAATGTTTGCCCAAAATTCGTTTATTCTTGAATGATACAGAATGATCAAAAAAAAAAAAAAAGATGTCTTACACATTGAATAAAATACATTAAGTACATTTTCATTGAACGTTCTGTGCGTACGTCCGCGCAAAATGGAATTTCGCAACAATTCGTATGAGAAAGTTGTTGTATGGTCGGCTGTTTCCACAACAATGTAATATCGCACGTGCGTTGCAAGGCAACAGGAGTATTGTGGCAATGGTCAACTGAACTGCGCAAATTTCCGACTGCTACAAATGGATCAATATTGTATTGCATTTATATTTTAGAATTTAAAATTCAATTTACTTTTCGTTTTAGATTTAAGATTTAATTTTTAGTTTACTTGATGTAATTTGTGTTTATTTTATTTTATTTACTTTTTTTTTTGATTAAATACAATGTTTGTTTCCGGCACATATGGAAGGCTTCCGGAGCAAAGCTGTCGAGTGTATTATAAAAAAAGTATATTAAGAATCTCAGAATTTTAATAGAGTTGATTTTATTCTATTTCAGTTTGAATTCCTTTCACAAAATGTTGCATATAAAAGATACAGTAGTTTTTTTTTCTTCTCATAAATGTATGATAAATAGAGGATTAAGTGAAGGACGTCTATTACGAAGAGGATTAAGCTAAAAAAGTATGACATGTGAAGGGTAACTGAAGAATACATGAGCTGAAAGAATTCATGAGAACACATGACATTAAGAGATTACGTAAAAAAATACTTGAAACGAAAAGGATATGAATTGCCGTTAAGACAATGTAGAACATTTGAGGAAGTTAAGGTTTAACAAATTAACAAAATTGAAAATAAAAATAATGAAGCAGCAGTATTTAATTATCCCAAATAGAGGCTACTTATCTCGATCTTTCTGCACTGGAATCTTTTTGTTTCATATTGGATCTGCTCAACTAAGCATCTGCCAAGCAATGGATAGCTGTAGCTGACGAATTAACCAACTCGAAACAGCTTCTGTTTCATAAAAAAAAAACAGAAAAAAAAAAAAGGTAAAGATATCAAAATTTGTTTTTTTTTTTTTTTTGCATTTTACTATTCTGGCTACAACTTTTGAGAAGCTGAGGATTTAAAGTAAGAAAAAAGTAAACTGCTTTTAAGTAAACTAATTTACTAATCCTATTATAAATAATAATTTAAATCAGTAATCAATAAATTCTAAGGATTATACGTGATTTCGATAAGCTTTGCAGATAAGAAATTGTATCCTTACATGTATTCACTTTAAACTATTTTTTTTTCTTAATTTTTACTTTACGTTGACAATGAATTCCGCGTAGGTAATTCGAAAGCTACATTTGTATGTATATTTTAATTGTATTGACTTTTTAATGCATAAATGTTTTAAGTTTTAAATTTTTAATATGTAATCTGAACTTTTTAATGGTTAACTTGAATCAAACCCACGTTAAGCTATCTTTTTAATATATTTTTTCTTAAATGCAAAAGCTTTTGTTCCCTTTTCAAAAAAAATCTCATCTGTTTCTGCATTTTTTTTAACCTCTTTTCATTTTTCCAATGAAACGAAATTTCATTTTTGAGTTTCGTGTGTTTCAGAACTTTGATAGTTCTTCCTTTATGTTAATTTATAGAAGATAAACCATTGAAAACCTTTTTTTTTTTTGTTTTTTTAATTCATATTTTTTGACAGTTTTTCGAGGAAAAAAAAATCTAATCTCATGTTTGTTGCTCTAAGTGCTCTTATGAACGATAAGTGTTAACAACTTTAATAGGGTTGATAGTTCTTTTGTTTTTCTAATATTGACTTAAAAAGGCTCGAGAGTATTCTTCAGATGCAATTAAAACCCGTCTGGGTTTTTTTTTTTAAAAGAGAAGAAAGAAAAGAAGAGGAGCAAAGAGGAAATTGATTTCTCTTATGAAAAACCCACTCCATTAAGGGAGACAAGGCATTAAGAGATAAAAATACTGACTGCAGTTGCTTTTAAACGTAATATATTTAAGGGCTATTTAAAATAATAACAGATCATCAGTCAAATCCACCGTTGTGTTTATTGAATGTGTTACATCCACTCCAGTTACGAGTTAAATCTCTCTATGAAACAATGTTAAAGAAAATATAAATAACAAAGAAAAAAAATAATAGATAATTTTTTTTATCTGAACTGAAGAGGATGCTGACGTCATTATAATAATGGCTGAGCAAACTGTTCTTAGTTTACTTCTAACGAGAAAGTGAGTTACATCAAACCAGTCGGTCTAGGTGTGGTGGTGTATCTTTAATACTTTACAACCGCTGGATGAATCATCTTGAAACTTGATACACCTATTCGAGGACTAGGGAAGATCTAACTTTCGAATTTCTCATAATATAAATATAGGGCCTTTAAAATAATCAAAAATCACTCTTTAACGCCATTGTAGCTCGAGTATTCCAAAGAAATGGCAAACAACTTAAGGACAATGTAGCTGTATAAGAACAACAATATTAGAACATTAACTCCTAAGTATTAAGATCAAACGTATAGGCCTAAATTACGTGTACGAAAACTTTTTACACTTTAACATAAATTGTAAAGTTAACATGTAGTACCTTTGATATGGTATATCCCACTGGGAAACAAAACATACATTTATAATACTAATATATTGTGTATAGTTTACTTTTTATGTTTATGTATATTGTATTACATTATAATGGTTCCAAATGTTTCAATAGGAGGGAATGTATTAATAAACACTAAAAATATCGTAGAAATAGTTATTAAGTTTTAAATACTGGACTTCTAGTAATAGAAATGTTTTTTTTCGAAGATGGTTCTCTGTTGATTTCTGTCTTATAGGAAATTGCAATTAAAGATTGTAAGTAGTTTCTGACTTATTCTTAAGTCTACTTTCTGAAGAAAGACAATATCACAGTATTCCTGTATGCTAATGTGTGTGTTTTTTTCTCTAGTAAATGCTGAACCAATCAACGTATCTTTTTGAAAGTAACCGCATGTATTAATGTTTGTTGACAGGAGACTATCTCTCGTCTGTGTTTGTTATGTTCTTTTTTTCTTTTGACAACTTAATGACTCAGTTGAAATAAGTGACAAAAGTTAAGTTATTATCCGCTTTTATTAATAACAATCTGATTGTAAATAAAGAACCAATGTGATTGGTCAACAAAGAACCAATGTGATTGGTCAACAAAGAAAACAACGTGGTTGGCTTATTAAGAGAACAATTGAGTGACTTTAATAAAAGCTCTGAAAATCTATTTGATCTTGAAAGGTATATAAACAAAATATGGAACCAACAAAATTATCTTCTGATTGAATTCTGATAGTAGTTCCTTACAAAAGATCAATTACATTTCTGATTTTAATATGATACACCACTAATAAATAACTAAAAGTCTGGTAAAAAGAAAAGAAATAATGATCTTGTAAAGAAACATTCCCGAAAATGGCGCTTGGTAATTTTCTGTATTAAAAAAAAAAAAAAAACAAGATTTTGAGTTACGAATTATATAAAATCTTTTTGTGGTTCTCTATAAACCGAATCAACTCACTTCGTACTGGAAGTTTGTTGCAGGAAAGGAATCTGTGAGATTTAATGAAACTGACCGTTGGAATCTGGGTCTTGTGGGAGATAGCGAAAGACTGAGAAAAGATCTCTTCAATTAGATATAGAAGACGGGGATGGGAGACCATTCCAGTAACAGAAGTGCTATAAATCACAGGCCTAGTATTATCGGCTCTGAAACAAAAGTGAAATTAGGACGAGATAGAGGAGCTTAAATCATTTTCGTAAATTGGCGTCCACTGATCAGATCCTTCCACTCATTCGAGGGTGAAAACGTCACATCGATTTATAACACTGATTTCACGCCGAAAACGAGATTAGGCTTTTATAATCTATCGGCACTGAGGGAATGTTCTCGATTGCTGAGGGTCTGAGCGTCGTATCTCAACGACATCACTTAGTCTGCTGCAATCTTCCAACAGATGCGGGTGCGTTAGGAAAAGCCTATTTACAAGAAAAATTGAATGAGATTTCCAACAGTGTTTTTTTTTTCAAGATAAACAATGTTTTTATGTTTCTTCTCCGTTTTTTTAATTTTTCTTTTACGATCTATCTAGCTAAAAGCCAAATAATATATTTTTAATCCTTTTTATGCTGTGTCTCAGCATTTTGTAATAAAAAAAAAAAGATCATAACTGTCGATACATCAATAACAAAAGAAAAGTTATGATAAAAAAAAGGTCGTCTTAACACTTCCAGCGCTAGAGTTTCTCTACAACCGCCGTAATTCTCTGACTCCTTCCTCATTAGTGTTAACTAGAACCACCCCAACCTGAAACTTCGACACAAAATTTCATTTGTTCATTAAATGCTTTGTCCCATATTCGATTTTTTTTAATCTTTCTTCATTTTGGTGCACCCCTTCCTAAAAAAAAATCGTCTTCCCCCTAATCATGGTGACCCAGCTGATGCACTTTGACCTTTCAGGAATACTCGTAGAAAATATCTGCTACAATATCTGTTCCACCTTTTGTTTTGCCAAACGATAAGAAATTGACTATTACGGCAAATTATTTGCTTAGAAAATTAAACAAGGTAGGGATAGCGATTAGTAAACCAATCACAATGCTTCGCAATGTCTTCTGATATGTAAAACTAAATATAATTGATATTGCTTTAATTTCCTTATTATTATAAATGTGATTGTTGCGATTATTCTGATTGTTGAAGAGCTTTATTATAAACGTGATTGTTGTAGAGTGTATTATAAATGTGATTGCTGGACATGCAAAAGACGCAATTGTTGCGATTTTGTGATTGTTGCTAATGATATCTGTCAACAGACGGACAGACAAAACGGGAATATTAGTCCTTTGATTAATAATCAGAAGACTAGAAACTCCTAAATAATCACCTAAACTCTATTTTTAAGACATTGGCGCAGCTTAGCCGCAGCTGCTTTTGTGCCATAAAACACCAACCTGGTCCGTGTTTGAAAATCTTACTAAAGGAGTTGTCAGAATGTTATTAACAAATAAACCTATACAGAATAAGATAGCCAAAAATCAGTTCATTCTGAATTGCCTTGCAGGTAACATTAGTTTGAAAAAAAAAAAAAAAAGCACCTAAGCAAAATTTAATAAGGAACTTAGAGTTATTGCAAATACATTGATGCTCATTTGTCTACAAACAAAGCCATGTTAGCGAAGATTAGATACAGCAGTTAAAAATGTCAGTGCTGGAAATTGACAAACATAGACAATTTCTTTTTTAATGTTTTGTTTATTATTAATCTTAAATGTATAAATCTTGTTTTTGTTTTAAATAATATTGTTAACCGTAATTACAGATATCAAATAATATTATAATTCTTAAGTAAACATGTACCAAGGAGTTCCTAAAAAAACTTGAAGTCTATTACTTTCCTTAATATTTTTTTTTAAAGTTGCGAATCTAATACAAAGAAAGGTCTTCGTGTTTGTAATTTATCACATTCGTCGAAAACAGTTTATCTATCGATTTTTCCATTGGCCGTACATCTTAAATCTCATTTAATTTTAATCTCATCAAAGCGCTCCCAAATTAAAAAGATTACTCTGAACTGTTTTTAGCAGTTGCTTTGCATCTAATGTCTTTTCTATGGAAATTCAGGAGACCCAGAAGGATAAATTTGTAAACACGAAGGACAGACAGTCTTTAGTCCTTAAGGGAAGATACATACACAAATATACAAAATTACACTTGACATGGTGATTTTATGGACCTCGTTCTTTTCTAAGTGACAATGGGATTAAAATGAAGGGTTGACGTTTTTGGTGGTTTCAAAGAATTGTTGAAAGGATTAGAGGATTACAATGTTACATCCTATGATTCCATATGTTACATCCTGGGATTACAAGATTATACTGAGATCTTAATTCGTAACAATCAAGAATTGAAGAGGAAGATGCAATTTGCAATTATTTCATAATAGTCAAATTTAACTTGCGGGAAGGATATATAACAAGAAAAAGAAGCATAAAACCGCACACAATCAATGGTTCACTGAGCTATTTTTGGTTTTTCCGTGCCGGAAACCCAAGACGGAACCGTTTCGAGATTCCCATCTCTCATCGGTTGGGTTCGTCCAGCACACAATAACCCAGTAGAACCAAAAGAAACATAAACAAAGAACAAGTCGACAAAACAATGACCCTTAAGCTAAAAAAACATCAAAATATAAATTAAGAATAAAAAGGGCAAAAAGTAATCCCCGCTAGCACTAGGCTTAACATGTAAAGGATTAACTTATAAAGAAAACATATACATAATATTCAGTTATTGAGTGCTGGACGAACCCAACCGATGAGAGATGGGAATCTCGAAACGGATCTGTCTTGGGTTTCCGGCACGGAAAATCCAAAAATAGCTCAGTGAACCCTTAATTGTGTGCGGTTTTATGCTTCTTTTTCTTGTTACAATTATTTCCTAGTTTTCTATTTTAAAATTACTCAAAAATATTTGTATTAAAATAACTGACAAATGGTTTCTCTTTAACTCTTGGGAAATAACTGTAAAGTGAAAGACTGGAATGAAACAGTTTCTACCAAAGTAAGAAAACGAATGGAAAGAAGAAAAAGAAGAAAAAAGAAAAGAAGAGAACCGCTTCCACTGGAGCAAATTGAAATGACTGAACAGAAATAGACAGAATTTTCTATCGTGAGTCCAATTTCGTTGGTAAAATTCCACTTGGCCACACGCGAACCACAAGTTTCCCAGCTTAGTCTTCAGATTAATTGAATTTCCCATGATTTTGTTGTTGTGTTCGGAAGGGGACTTATTGCCCTCCCACACCTCGCTGCCTCCTTTCCACCTTTGAATAGCAATTCCACCTTGTGATTACAGGTGCT
>JAFIDM010000179.1:22673441-22719681 GCA_023159025.1 Thereuonema tuberculata | reverse complement strand
TTTATGTACATTGACCATTAGCATCCTTCCAAGTCCCAAGAAATATATTTTTATATTTTTTTCTTGGACACCTCTGTTTATCGAAATACAAACCAGGATTCGATATTTCGAGTTATATAAGGAGTCTATATATTTACGTAAGGACTCCGTGTCAGACTGTCATAATTTTAGAGGTTCTTGGAGACAAGCTGAATGATTCCTAATATATCATTCGTTTGTTATTCGATTCTTCGCAGCTCAATAATTTATGTCCATGAATCCAGAGTAACAACAACAATGGCTCAAATGTTTACTGCAATGCCAGTAGTAATAGTAAATATATGTATATAATTTATTCCTATTAAAACATTAATTATTTCCGTAATTTTTGGGATTATTGGGAAGTGCTTTCGATCTTGTAAAAAGAACGAATAAAAAAAATGTCTGTTTTCATGGAATAAAGAAAAAAACCAACAACAACAAAAAAAAAAACAACAACACTTTCCGTCAACCAAATGACATTGCTATTCCTCTTAATAGATAATTCTATTTTTATTTTATTTTGATAATTAATAGAAAGGCTCTTTTTTTTTTTTGGATAATTTTCATTTAACGTTCTTATCTTAAAGGAGAAATAAAAATTTCCACAGGCATGGTGTCCCCAAAATTTCTTCTAGAGGAGGGGGATGGCAACATTTACTTGCAATGTAAAAATTCCATAAAATAAAATAAAGTAAAATTGTACTATATAACATTCTTATTAAAATAATAAAAAAAAATTTGAAATAAATAATTTGAATTTGCTAGTTCTATAGCGAAAACAGGTTAATGATTTAAATTAAAATTAAAAAAATCTAGTGAGGGGATAAACGCCATCTCTGACTCCACACCGGGCCCCTTAGTGTTTCATCGTAAATTTAAATTAAATTAGATGCTTTCTTTATTATTACGTTATTTTATTCTTGGGAACTTCCACATTTACATAGAATAACAGGGCGTGTTTACAATTAGCAGTTAAAACACAAAATATGATCCTTCTTTACTAGCTTTTTTTCTTTTTTATGGTTCGTTCTTAGATTAAAGCCAAAATTGTTAGAGTTAATGATAGACTTCAATTTACTGTGGAATGATATAGTGGGTGGAGACCGTGTGCTGCTCTTGTGTTATCTGCTAATATTCCTTCATTTGCTTGGCTGTGATTGCAAATTTAAGAGCACTGTTTATAGCTCATTACGCGGGTCCCCATTCACGAACATAATGGAAAGCACGGAAGCCTGGATTAGTCCTTTTCCAGAAGCTAATCCAGTTTATTATCCAAATGACGCATCCATACATTAACCATCTTGACGGATTCGCATTGTGCTGACTTGTTACGATTCCTTTTTCAAGGACAGCGCCAGCAAATAAACCCCTTTCCCACCCCATGGCAGGTCTCAAACAGGGAGGTCTCGACCCCTTCACTTTGGTTAGGGCTGATTAAATTCGGTTGTTCATCGTAATCTAGGGAGAGTTGATTGGAATATAAATAGGAACTGGTTATTACGGCATAAAACTGGAGGCGATTAAGCCTCACTATTCTGATAAGGCAGTTGGTTTAGTGTTGATTCATCATTATTTACAACTTTAATTAGAAAGTTCGCTTGAAAAGGAACGCGTTACAAAGTAATTAGGACCCTGTTAATAATTAACCAGCCATGAAATTTATATCGGTTGGTGAAACACAATGTCTCAATAGAAGTGTTAATAATACATTCTCGATAGCATTAGCTTAGTTTATTGTTAGGTTATTCTATTTATAATAGAAAGTCAGAGTATATTTTTAAAAATTTGCATAATAATTTATATTAATAAGTGATGAATGAAGATGAAATTAATAAAAACCATACTTAACTACTTATAAAATTAAACTGAATAATAAAACTTCACTTCTATTCTCTGTTAACAGTAGAAAATGTAGTTTCTGTAATTAATTAAAATTGTAAAGATCGGTTAAGGCATTATTTAGTTTAATATTAAGAGTAGATGGTAAAATGTGAATTACCTTTAAAATTAATCTTTTGAAAAAATAAGCTGAGGATTTATGAAACCATTTGCTTTGAAGGGAAAGACATTACCATGTTCATCATTATCCTTCCTCTGGTATCCATAAGAGCTCCACAAAACTCTGAAAGAGATTATATTTTTTGTTTTTGAAGTAATAAGTGCTTTAAGTTGGAAGCAGTTTTCAGTCTACGATATTTGTCTTTTAATGGATGTACAGACTTCCCAGGATAGTATAGAAGAAATAAAACGGTATGGAATAAAGAACCGAGGCGAAAGGAGTCGAAAAGTACGACATGTACATGCTCCTGTTGTATACTATACACATATATAAGAGATGTGTATCCATAGCTGCAATTTCACATTACAGTGGCTGTACTTGAAATATGTATTTTAAATTTTTGCAGATTGTACTACGAGCATTAGATTATATGTAAATTGTTTATTAGTATATTTAAATTAAAACTATATCAGATTGTTAACGTTACTCTCCAGAACCTACTGGCAGGGAAATTTCCCTAGTAGGACTACAATTTGAATTGGTTAGAAACATAAATAAATAAATAAATAAATAAATAAATAAATAAATAAATAAATAAAAATATTTATTGCTCAGAAAGAAAAAACAGTTATGCAGATAACGAATTTAATTAATTGAGCAGGTGGAAGTAACGGAGTATCTCAACAATTTTTTAATTATATTTTTAATAATCTCCCTTGTTTAAAGAGATTTAAGCCTTTTTTTTTAAAATACCTTCTTTCTATATTACATTATTTTTTGAAATTTAAGCATTTTTAACAAAAAGAAATCACTATCATAAAATATTGTTTATGTAGCACAAGACGAATCATTAATATAACGAAGTTCAGTTAAAATATAGTGTGGAGCGAGAATAAATTAAATTTTAAAACTAACTTGAAATTAAAATTGAGTCCAATGTTCTTAACTGACATCTCAAGACAGCCTGTTTCGCGCTGTTTATGCATTTTTAGGAGCTTTTTATTCATTTAAATGCACATTAGAAATTCATTGAGGCTGGCAGAGCCCAGCACAAAAATTTCCTTTTTCTTTATTTTTAATGTGTATTATGGTTTTTTAATTTAGATTTGTGAAGGTTCCATTTGTCTTCCCATTGTAACTTGAAGTTAAAACTTGCTAAGTAAAAAATAGGCAACCGTGAAAACCCTAGAATTCTTTTTCTAACTCTAACTAGAGTTGCGGAAGTTAGTATTTTCTTCCATTCTCTTCTGAAGATTTTTTATTCTAATCTGTGCATCTTATCACATTCACATGTGAATCACATGTACATTCTATCCGTCTGTACATTTATCAACGATTAACATAATTTAAGTTATTCTTTTTAGAAAGCTGACATTATTATTACGTAATTCTAAGACACTATCAGTTTGTTATTTAGACTTAACGCGTATTGGAACAGTAGTTTAGGATAGAAATATTATTATAAGTAACGTTAATGTAACAAGAAAATGGAAAGATGGTTTGGAAATTATTATACGTAACATTTGTATAGGTATTAGATAAAAATAGATACAAAGGTTAAATATGCCAATTTGTAGGTCAACTATGAATTTTCTTATTCTGAACAAATTTTAAGAATATATTATATAAATAAATGCCATAATAAATTAATAGCGCATTTGCGCTAATGCTATAATCTACAATTAAGCTAATCAAGAAATCGGAAACTTTTAATGGTACAATGAATTGCAGTCTTTATTGTATTTATAGAAGTTTAATTACAACTATATTAAAAGACACGATAGTTATACATTGTAATTATTTTCTTTCTCTGTTTTTGAAGTTTCTTATTTCTGGATCAGCTTTATTCGCTTCGTTGCCGTGTTTCTTCTTTTCTTTCCCCCCCTTTTCTTCCGTTTCATCTCCTTTTTTTTTCCTTCTTTCCCTTCTTTTTCGGGAGGTGAGATTTCTGGCACCTTTCGTCGCACTGTGACAATCCCGAAAATTGAACCACAGTGTGTAAGGGGTGGGTGGGGAGAGGTCGAGGGACGTGGGGGGGTTCATTACTCTCCAGACACAGAATCGATTCCCAACTCAAATTGAATTCAGCGTCTGTAGTTCACTCACTATAGCTGAAACCCCGTGTAATTTCCATTTCAAATAATCTTTATTCATCTTATTAAATCTTAATGAAGGGACATTGTCTGAACAATGCTATATTTATCACTGCAAGTCAATCTATGAGATTAGTTAACCCCAATATGAAATAGGCCTAATTAAAAAAAAAAAAAAAAATAAGTGAAAAAGAATTGACAGAGAATTTAGATTTCAGGATTTTCTCGGTGTAAAACTGACTTCTGGAATTGTTTTCAGTTTCTACGGAAAAAAAAGTCTGATATGAAATTGGATTTAGTCACGGAAATCCATCAGTTTTTCTTGAAATTACCAGAAAATCTCTTTAACTTTTTTTCTTATTTTCACTTGAAAACGAAAAACTAATTATGGAAAGTTTCTTTCTCTTTTCTAAACAGATTTTTCCAGTGTCTTGTTTTTTTCTTGATTAACTGTCAGAATATTTTTTCCCACTAAATTTCAAGTAGTTTCTGGACAGATCGCATGAGGGCGCAACCCTACATGTTTATGTAATTGAGGTATAATCTGCTGAGTTTTATATTTGTTGAAATCGTGAATGTTTTTTCAAGAAAGAAATTTGCTCGAAGCTAAATTCGGCGAGTAGGGAGATTAATGAACGACAGTGACGTTGTTCTCACAAAATTGTTAGAATGTTCAGAGAAAAATTACACACCGGAAGCGCAGTGGTGCCTCAAAGGATAAAATAAACAATGAAAAACTCACCAATGAACCATTAGTGAAAAAATTCATGTGCCATCAATGTACAGGTCTCAATGAATTTTTTTAATGCAATAAAATTCAAACATGTTTCGTTTGATTTTTCGTAACAATATCAGTAACTTCTGATAAATAGTTTTTCCTTGTTCAACAATTTTATAACTAATCAAAAACGAAAGAACAATAAATAACCTTCTAAATACACCTCTATTAAATCAAATATCTGATCCAAAGCATGTAACACAATTTCTTTTAATAAAATTATTGAAACTTGTTAAATTTTATTACAAGCGACAAAATACGTTTTAATTCTTCTAAACAACAGATCATGAATCGGCGAGAAACATCAGAGATTAGGTAACGTCGGTGTGTATCAAATCGGAATGAATATAAACAGAAAAGTCATTCAAAAATCGTTAAGTGTAACTCAAACCTAAATATAGAAATTTGTATCATATTTTTATGTCTTTTTTGGATAAATCCCAAATTTAATGTATAATATTAAGGAGGAAATTGCTGGATTAGTTTTTGAGGTTATTAATATAAAACCATGATGCGTGATTCAATTGAAAAACCCTAGAACCTATTGTTATTATATTTTCTAAGTTTAATGAAACTTTTTAAAATTTATTTACATTTCTTACCTCATGAGAGCAGAAACCGCGAATATAACATTAATTATGTCAACAGCTTATCTTAATACAGGTACACGGCCAATTTTCCGGCAGTTTAGTCTGACAAAATTATGAGAGGGAACATGAAATTCCCGCGTTCGCCAGACTAGTTGACTGGGTGGCCGCAGATGGCGTTGTGTGTAGCGAGTGCTCACTTGAATTGTTTACAGTGCACTTGCTGGAGTGATACCTCGATTTTTTGATATTCTAAGCTTATTTTGCTTAAATTTAACCTTAGCTATGGCTTCTAAGAGAGATGCTAGTGTCAGTAGTGATGTGAACTGGTAAACACCAGTCCATATCGATCCACGAGAAAGTTGAACTGTTGAAAAAACTGATCGTGCTGTTTCGGTGCTTAAGCTCTGTGACATCTAAATGACATCAACGGTATTGGTTCGTAAACTGTTTATAATATACAAAATATCCCACGGAATTACTTAATTTACATTTAATATTTGTTTAATTTAAGTTTCTAGCAGTCCTTGGTGCTTTAGAGACACGGGAGGTGCATACTTAGTGGGTTGGAAGTGTTGTTAATTTATTATTACGTGGTCACGGCTGGTCCTACAAAATGGGTAAACTGGCAAGGCTTTGGAACCACGGGAGCCGGGAAATCTGTGGGGAATCTGAATAAAAATGCAAATAACTGTTTGCTTTTCTATTCCTATTTTATCTCCACACCGTTTCACCCAACAAAATTTTGCGCAGTTCTTAGGATCATAGAAGATACATATTGTTTTCCATTTTAGCGATGTTTTTCTTATACATTTCTCCTCCAACCTCGTATAGTTCTACTTCTCTGGACAACATGGCCCAATACAGAGAAGCCCACATCATTTATCATTTCTGTGATAGCACCGGCTTTCAGATTCTCTAAATATTTAGATGTACAACACATTCACAGATTGAACTCATACATAAGGGGTTGTGATTATCAAAGAAAAATAAAAAATTAAACCAACCAAATATCTTAGTCGCAATAACATAGAATCTGTAATCTATTAAAGAAGTAAAATAAAACCTTAGTTATAAGTTGAGCTTTACGAACTCCAGTTTTGATTTTAAATTAACAAATTAAGAAGTAAGAACCAAAAATCAGAATTACTCACTGTGTTAGAAACAACTGTTGTATTAATAAATCAGCGAAGAAATATGAAGCCAATTTCTTCTGCAATCTGTTACAAATTGAACTAGATTAAATTACAGAAAGATTTGGAAAATTGACAAGGCAACTAGAACTTTCTTGTTTTTCTTTTTTTTATCACTTTTTTGAAATGTTTAAAAAAAACACAATTACAAAAGCTTTAAAATTCATTGAAAATCACGAATTTCTGAATTTCGTAGATCCTGTGCTAGATCTACTTCAAAAATAACCCTTATGACAATTTATATTTTAGATTAGGGTTAAAATTGGCAAAAGAAAGGATATAAAACTCATTGTTACATTTTTTTAATGTAAACTATCAATAAGATATAAAACTTTACCATTTTCTCATCTGCAATTGCTTGTTAAATAAATTCAAAATATCACGTGATTCCTGAGCTAAGAACTAAGCTAATAACTATAAATTAAACAGCAATCTGATTCAATTCTATTACTTAAAACTATCTCAAATTCAAAGATAAATTCAAAGCACTTAAAACTTGTTAAATTACTTAGATATAATTTTTTTTCCGTTTGTAATCAAAGAAAGGATGTTATTGCAGAAGAACGTTTGCTAAGAACTAATGAAGATTTCTTAATTGAAATTAGTGAGAACTTGGCAAAGAAATGCTAAGCCAATGGCGAATTAGAGTTTCTTTATCTTTCTAAGTTTGAACAGAACCGTAAACATCGTTCTTTCGCGTAATGGTTGGTTGCTTCGTTTCTCGACTTTTACGTAATTACATCGATCAGTAAAACTGGTCCAATAAGTTTGTCGTATAATTGCATTCCGGGGGCTAAAACACGTTCTCCTGCTGTACAACTAAAAGGAATTTGACTTCTCCATTGCCCTTACAGATGACTTTCTGCACTGCGACACAACTTCGGGCACAGCCTCCTACAAGATAGTTTTGCTGGCTTGATAGCAGGAGACATAGTGCTTAGATTCCAGATAACACAGAAGAGTTAATCTAAAACACAAGAACGATTGGGATTGAATGAAATACTACGAGATAAGTGATAGGATATAGAATTCGCAAAGGCTTCACTGGAGGAATTCGAGATATAATCTTTATAATAGAAACTAGTTGATCCTTGCGAATAATTCCCAACAAAAATGATAAACAACTCCAAAGCTGTCGTGCAAGTTAGTTAAGCACATTGTCAATAGATGGCGCCTTCTACATTTTTAATAAAAAGGTTGACACGTGCGAATAATTCGCATGGTATCTTGATCAGTCACCGAATGGTAAGGTGGAAATTTTTAAATAAACAGATTGTCAATAGATTTTTATTTTAAAGGGTTTTTAAAATAAAGTTTTTAACGAAAACATTAATTTTATACAATTTGTTTAGTTTTCGTCATTAGCGGTGAACGTAATCTTCAAAATGACATCTCGATCATTGATTTTGATGAAGTATTAAGGAAGATAAAAAAAAAAAACACCTTTGAGAAATATTACATGAGAAGTTGACAAATTTTTATGTTTTTTATTGTAATAAATCGTTATTTTATTGTATAAATCGTTAAATAAATGATGAAATATTATTTTAAAGGGCATTTTTATTCAAAAAAAGGATATATTTGAAGTTTACGACGCTACAGCATTATTTGAAATGTTGTTTCGCTTTCGAAAGATAAGTCGCTTCTATATAAAGCGTGTCTGCATTTTTGTAAAAGGTTTCTAAAATAAAGTTTTTTAAAGAAAACATTAATTTTCAACACTTTGTTTATTTTTCGTCATTAGCGGTGAACGTAATTTCAAAATGATGTCTCAATCATTGGTTTTGATGAAGTATCAAGGGAGATATGACGTACCAACACAAAGAGACCTTTGAGAAATAATATATAAAGATAATACTGTATATTCCTGAATATTCGGATTAGTAGTCGAAACATTATATTTAACTTTTTATTTTATAACTCATCCAGTTACTGAAGTGCTTTCTATCTTCCAAATACTTTCAAGTAATCATAATCTTAATCACACTCTTAATAAATGTAGTCTAACGTGCAGACAGTTAGTTGGAAATTGGGAAAACTCCAATCATATATCAATATCAACAATAAAAAATTGTTTTGTTTTTGTTTATTATTGGTGCATGAAGTGAGTATTCCCGATTTCCACTTAATCACAATCTGGTCTCAAGCAGTCATATTTTTATAGTAAGGTAGGATACGTTGTAGATAAAAATTTTGTAATGGGACAACATTCATGAATTCCAGCAAAACATCAACGCCATTTTCTGATTTTTTTATAACTTATTTCTTGTTTTTACCCCTTCGATTTCGTTTTTTTTTGGCAACGTTGGTAATGAATGACATCAGCCATAATCTTGAAACCAGATTGATAAGCTATATTTTTGCTTATGTAGCCAAGGTTTTTCTTCATCAAAGCGTCTGAAATCAGATCAACAATTCTCCTGATTTCAGACTTGATCAATTCATTGTTTGTGAAACCCAATCAAAAAATTATATTTTGAACAACGTAAGATGACTTTTTATATGTTTACAAAGTCCAAGCTGTTGCTTTACTCCTTCATAAGGATAAATAATTTTAGACAATTTTGCTGAATAAATCGTTTCCTATCAAAGGAGATTGTCTTGATTATAACCTTGGAAGAAGACAGAAGAGTGAAATATGAACTTCTTCCAACTTTGCACTCTAAGTTCAAGCGTGTTGCCGATTTGACCATTCAGCTAAGATGAATTTCAGCTGTAAGAAATTTTCCCCGCATTGAACAAACTTTTGTGCTTGTAAAAAATAATGACTCCATAAAAGAAGGTGCACATTGTTAAATCGCTTGTAAGATATTACTCTGCATTAACTCATAATAAAATGAAATCAACGGAAATAAACAAATTCAATAGAAACCGGACAATAAGAAGCACCTTGATAATGTTATCTCGTTGCTGATATGTGTCCTAAATGGATAACAAATGTAAATTATGAACAAGACAATAGAAGTGGAAAACAAAATAGACAAACTGGAACTTTAATATCTTTATCGTAGTTTCTTCATGATGAAGAATTTCATAAATTTTTCCCTTAGAAGCTAATGAAAAGAAAATTGTAATCGTTAGTTCTCAGTTACCTTTCTAAAGAAACGTTCATACTTCTTGTTAGTTGAATACCAACCTTCTTTTGGAAGAAGATCATCAGCTTCAAAATTTAATGAAAGAAATAAAGTTTTTAATTGTGTAAAAGGTGAAGCCATGACTTGTGTATTTGTCTGAAGGTCGGGTTTAGCCTCTAGCAACAGAAGACACAAAAGATGATTCTAATATCATTAGAGAAAGAACTTGCAATTTAACGAGGAAAAAACAATACGCAGAATAAAAAAACCAACAACAGTAGAAAAATAAATAATTTCCTTGAACGTGACTGCCACCAACAAATGGCGCATTAACATCCCAAGGGGACAAAAGAAACAAACATATCACGAACACGTGAAGAATTCTTGGTAAAAATGAATCTATCCCCTTTAACTATGAAAATTAAGTTTTAGTCGCTTTATTTCTTGATTGTTTATTCTTTATTGTATTTCTATATCGTCCTTTTTATTTATTAACTTATTTTTTTTGTTTGTTTCCGTGCTTCAAAAGTTAAAAAAAAAATAATTTCCATACAAACTTTTAAATAGACCTCAGGTATTTGTCAATTAAAAAAAAAATCCAGATTCCTTATGTAGGAATCCAATTAAAGAGTTTTAATCAAGTGTTATTATCTTGATCTAACTTTTTTATTTTATTTAAATATGATTTTCGTTAATGACAAAAAAGTCGGATGTTACGAACAAGTTTCTAAATAAATATAAAAAGAAATTATAATTTTTATAATAATAATTGAGAATTTGAAGAAGTTTAAGTTAAAGTTCAATTGAGCTTGTTGTATAATTGTATATAAATACATTTGTGTAACAAGATAATGTTATATAAAAATTTGTAATTTTGGAAATAAGATATTATTATTGTCCTCAAATGAAAGTTGGCCGGCGGAAGTTTGAACTGCGCAGCCCTTCCGGTAGCTGATCAATTATGTTTTCCTGTCACAATGGACGACGTAGTCTGTTTTCACTGAGAAAGACATGTTGATAACGCCAAATTAAAACTTCTCTCGACTATTTAGCGTTATTTCAATACCAGTTGCTAACAATAAGTATTTATATAAATAAATAAATATATATTATTTATAAATACAATGCTCTTTTGCAAAGTAACAACCGTTTACCGTAATGGCGGCGTCCTGTCATAACATCAGACGGAAGTGCCTGACCCGACTAATCGATGATACATGCGCAGATCTCACAAAAACAGGGCGGCCATCTCTCATTTGGAGGACAGTATAATATTTGTAATACAGGAAAACACTATTGCATTTACTTCTTAATAAACTTAAAACACAGCTTCGGTCAACTAATAAAAAATTCATTATAGAGTTGACCAAAGCTATATTTAATCTCTAAAAATTATTAAAGTAAAAGTTAAAAGTAAAAATAAAGTAAAAATTAAAAGGAATGACAGCAAATCTGATACAAAAAGTTATTGAAGAATAACTTTTAACAAGAATAACACGATATGTTCAAATCTATGAAGGCTCTCATATTTGATTCAATTTTATTACTTTTTACCTTCAAATTTGGATTTAATTTCTGGGATGTATTAAAATTGAGTAAAATTAATTACAGAAAAAGAGATGTTAAATCTTTTTGAATTGTTAAATTAAACTAAACACTACAGTTTCAGTTATTTAATTATGGAATACTTTTACTGAAGAGTCACGACCATTACCTTAATAAGTAGATGAAGGGATAATCTGAACTTTTTGATGGGGGTTTTAGTTCCTAATTTAATATAGCGTGAGATATCTTAAGATCAGAATATAAAGGCCCTAGCATATGCATTCCGAATGGAAAGGAGCTGAATTGAACTATTCCGCCACGTGAGCTTTCTTGTGGAAAGAAGAGTAGAATGGGCTAATTAAATTCCTCATTTTGCCTTCGTTTGAGGCCGCCTGATCGACAACATTCCGGGCGTCCTTGAATACGAGACTTCGGACCGCAAATATGATTCCTTTCCACACATCAGACTTAATGATGGAATCTACCGACAACTTCCATGAAGTAAACAGGCTTAAGTGTTCAACGACAAAGAAATTCCTACAGTGGGTTTTATAGTTATTGAAGCATGAATATTAGTTTAAAAAAAATCTGAATATTTCATTCAAATATTTTGCCTAGTAATAATAATCTTTTGTTTATGACGTGTCTTAAGACAGATCTGCTGGTCCTTCGGTCTTGACAAATGTAAGGCTTAACAGGGACATTCGAGAAAATTTAAGTTTGACCTAAGATGGAATATCAATCGACCTTTTGGAGCAAAGAACGATGCTCAAATTGCCTTAGGATACAACAAGCGTTAAATAACCTAAGTCTGTCAAGACTGAGTGGAGAAAATACGATTGAAGCTGAGAACTGAGCTAACAGCGAAAAACAATTATTAATACACGTAGACTTATCTGACATTTATTTATGTGATGTGTCAGTTAAGATCCACAGTTAAAAGATGAAACTATTGAATTCATATTTCTTAACCAAATATCGAAGTCTCTCTCTACAGTCTTCGACATTTTTTGTTGAAAATTTCTAAACATATCTACATTAATTGAGGCGTTGACATGGGAAAGGTAGTAAGTCAGGAAAAGCAAATTTTCCAGGGGAAGCAAAAAACAATTTTGCCACCTAACGTATAGTTACCACAGGTGCTATCTTGTATCGTTCGTAGGAACTTCATCACTCAAAATTTTGACTTACTGCCATTGCTATGCCATTGGCGATATGTCTTACTACCTTCTCAATGAAAAATCTGAATAATGGTGTTTTTTTTTTTTTACTTACTACCTTTCCCATGTCAATGCCTCAATTGTATACTAAAATTACGTAATTACTCCAGTTGGTCAAGTAGTGAAGGCACTTGTTTATTCGCTGGAACGAAATGAGAGATTTTCCTGTAGTTACTATTCGTCTGATAAATCAAAGAATCACCCAACCCTAAACCAGTGCATTTCCCAGAATAGCAACAGTAGAGCGTCGTAATTTGCCTCCACATTTGTGCTGTTAAATATTTACATTCCAAATCACTGCAGAGATCACTACAGACTGAGCATTTCCTCAGACGAAGAAAAGTTTTTGTGATAATAATAATAAGAATTTTTCTTAAAGCTGATCAGCAGGATTCGTCTCAACGAATCAGGAAAGGAACATTACAATTTAAAATGAAAGAAATGTGGTTCCTCATAAAATAAAGCAATGCAAATAAAAACATTGTTGAATCTGGTTGACCAGCCTCAAGAGACTGCCTTCACTGACTCCAACTCTCAAGTGTATGGAAACGACGATGACAAGTTTGTACTGTTATGAATATATATTGATGAAGGAGGTGATAGTTATAATTATGTGAATTGATACTTAATACAATATTTAATTCATATAGTGATAGCAGTAATACATTGGGAACTCTTGATTTTCGATGTAATACTGTGGATTTCCTTTAAATATTATTATAGAGAAAGCATCTTTGATATCTACAGATCTGTTGTTTCAAAAGCAGACGTTACCTAGTTAAAAAAAATAAGTAGAAGGCTTGTGTCTTAGTGGACACGAAACCACAGGAACCCTTACATGCTTCATTTTCTAACGATTAAAAAAATATAAAATATAATTAAGAAAAAAATTTAGAAGAGTAAAAAAGCAAAAATAAGATAAAAAAAGTATTGTCGTGACTAGAATTCAAACCTGAGCTATTTCGGCCACAATGCAATATACAGCTAAGAATACGAACTAAATAAAACCACTAAGAAATGCCTGTAAAGTGATGGAAAACTCTTTCTTAAGTATTATCTTGAGACCGAAAAGGAAGTGACTGTAGATCGAAACTCGTATGAAACTAAAGATCCCTATAAGTCATAAGGATTCCAGGAAGATACGACTCATGTCTGTCCGGCTTGTAGTTTGGAGGTGGTCACAAGACGACGGAAGGACAGACAAACAGAATCAACATAGGAACCTGCTCCCCCTGCTCGTTTCATCGACGGGTTCGCTAAAAAGATAAGATTTGAAATTTTCATTACAGTAAATTGCATTAACGACATAAATCATAAGTCATTGTGTATGTTGAATAATGACTTGGCGTATATTTCATCATCTTTGTCTTTGCTTATTCAACGTCAACTTTGAAAGTATTTTAGAAATGGATTTAATGGATAGACTTTTATTGATTAATCTCCCGTCGCAATTAATTATGCGAAAGGTAATTAATGAAGCAGGTGAGTCAAGAAGATAATTGTCCAAATAACAACATTCTAATTTCATTTTATGTCGAAGGAACTTCTGCACAGAGGATGTTAGTTATCTGTGACCTCCCCAGAAGACATTCATCTCCGCGCCCTCTGACGACCGACAATATGCAAAAATTTTAGTCAAATGCTGCAGCGCCTTTGCCAAGTGTCCCACTGCGTCGTATAAAGTCGTGGACGAATGCATTTCCACTCTTCTGACGTTGATTTTACGTTTTAAGTCTTTTCAAACTATCACAGATTTTATGTTGGAAGACATTTGTGTGTGTGAGGAGGCGTCATAAGCTTTCAACTTGGAATATTTTATGTTTCCGCATTAGAATTAAAATATCAGTAATAAATTAAGAGGAAATGCTGTTTAAACTCGACATTTATCGTTGCAGTGTTGCTATAGAGTAATTTATATAGTTGTAATGACCTGCTAGTGTTACGTTAATGAAAACAAAACAAAGCTTTTGAAAGTGGTTAGTCTTTCTACTAATAGCCAAGTTTATATTTTTCTTGGGTGAATCAGACTGATGTTTCCTAATAAGAACGGAACAACTGTCGTAGCTTCCTGTCAATGAAAACTTGAGGTGAAACGCACGTTTATTATTTTTATATGGTGAAATTTAAATGATGGAAAACCAAATTGACAGTCTATAACTTAATACTTATGATACATAGATGCATTATTTTAAATTTGTAATCCTAATCTTCCAACAAAGATAATATAAATAGATAAAATTACAGCCTGCACACAAGCATAAACAATCACTAGAACAGACATAGTTTTTGCCTCAGTATGACGGCTTCTTCAGTGAATATACAGTATATCCACTATATTCACTGAAGAAGCCTCGTCACACTGAGGCGATAGCTATGGACTGTTAGTGATTGTTTTATGCTTGTATGCAGGCTGTAATTTTATCTATCATATTGTGCACACGTAAAAACTTAAATAAAGATATATAAAGTTAAAAACAAACAACATTATAATGCTTAATATTATAATCTTTAAGACAGGCATTAAGGGAAACACATATGTAAAGCTTTTAAAAAATATATATAAATATAAAATATATTAAAAAAGGTATAATTACATGTTGGACAGTTTCGTCAGGCGGCTTTATGCCATGATATCGTCAGCATTGATAATGTTCACAAAAACACATTTAAGAAGTTTGTGTTTTTGTGAACATTATGCCGACGACGTCTGTCCAATATGTAATTATACCTTTTTTATTTAAGAACTCTAAGAAAATAAAGTAAATTTGAATTTCAGTGTTGAGTAGACTTCTTGCGTAAGTCGGTGAATCGGCGTTGGGTGTCCCATATCCGTTGGCGGTGGGTGGCATCGGGAGGGGTGATTCTTGTGGATGGGATGAGAAGACCGTTGGTATCGCCTCCAGAGGTGTCAACGCATCCCTTGGGAGATACCATCACAGACATGGGTCTTGTTGTGATGTTGTTGCAGTGAAACTCAGTTAAAAAATAAAGAATATACTGCCTGTCTTATTCGATGGCTCACACACATTAAATATCAGATTCTCTGTTATTATAAATCTTTATAATAAAATACAGCAAATATTTCAATTTAACTTATTAAAATAACCTGTTTAATGTAGAAACTGTTGCTATTTAGGTAATTTTACTTATCATTTTTGTTTTTCTTTCTATGTAGGACTGATGTATCTCCTAGACTGGGCGTCTGCTTCTTCCTTTCCAGATATTCTTAAGTATTTTCCAGAGACAGGTGGAGATGCCAGTAAAATCACCTGGGCCCATGCAGTCAATAACAGAGAATTATTGCAGGAAAGCCTTAACAGTTAGTATATTAATGCTATCATTCTTATTTTAAATTTAAGACAATATTCGATTTTTTTAGAGGAAAAGTTTTAAGAAAAACTATCACATTTCTCGATATAGAAAACTAAGCAAAAGATATTTGCATTCGAAAAGTTTAGTTACTAAACGAAAACTTATGTATAGTCGCACTTGACAACGTGAATTAGCTCTTCAAATAATAAGATTTTTGTGGTTTAATGGACCACTTGAGGTTTACGTCCCTATCGGCGTCACGTATGACGTGTATCCCACATGCGGCGAGAGCTTGTGGGATAAACAAACATATAACTTTCTGTGAATTACTTAAAAAATCGTCAATTTTTGATATTTCGAGATGAATGGTTCAGTACTGTGCAGATCCTTATTGTAATAATTCTGTAAAAACGCTTGGAATATCCTTCTTTAATATAATATTTCCTCTATATCTACACCGGTTAAAACAAAGCACATGGCTTTGTTTATCCCACATGCGAAGCAGTAGCCTGGTGGGATAAGTTGTAACTACGAAGCCCCGCCTATCCTCAAGTGATCCATTAAATTATATCCTTTGAAAATATGTTGCTGTCGTCTTCTTCAAAAGACGATAATCAACTCTATATCCAATATGAAAATTTGGGAAGGCTTACAATCGTTGCATCCAAATCAAATCTTTTAGTTCAGCCTCTATATCTACTAGGGTTAAAACGAAGCACAGGGCTTTGTTTATCCCACAAGCCAAAAAGTAGACTGGCGGGATATTTTGGAACTACGAAGTCCCGCCTATCCTCAAGTGGTCCATTGGATGGTGTTAAGCATCATTTAACCAAGCACCAGAATTCGATTTTGAGATATTCGCATAAACACAAAAGCTCATATGTTACTTCACATTTATTATGGAATAAAGAGTGTTATATATCAAAATGAAGATACTTTCACAAGACATTTCTGATCATAAACAAAATTAATAATATCCTTCAAAGATCGTTAGTCACATAATGCAAATCTTATTCGTTACGATTAGTTGATTGGCATTTATTCAAAATTAATTTTCCGCAGAATTACGTTGAGATAGCAAGCAGGAACAATTTTTTATACAGAGAGCTTGGTCAAATGATGCCTAACACCATCCAATTCCAAGTACAAAATGTATTTATATAGCATTGGAATTGTCTTATTTATGTTGGTGAAGTGGATGATGGTAAGTTAGTAGGATACGACCGAAGAAGGAATGGAGGGAATAAATGAAGAATATCTAAACTGTAAATTTGTGTAAAAATTTAAGTTTGCTTGAAAAATGGAATGACTGTTGATAAAACGAGTTCTTATTTAAAGTTATGAAAATTTAGAGAGAACTTATGTTGTGAGTCAGTGTTTTTCTTTTCATTTCTAGATTAATAATAAATAAAACTAATCTCTTAACAAAATATCGTTAGTACAGTAGACATATACAAACTATTCACAATTTCAATACTGATAATAAGTGACTGATTAGCATCAGTAAATATTAAATGGACAGGAATAAAAAAAAATATTCCTACTATTATAATCTGAAGGGATATAGCTTAATAGTACACAATGTTATCTGTCGCTCCACCTGTGGAAAGAATATTTAATTATTTTATTTTTTACCGAATACTTTTATATTGGTTAGGTTTGATTTTTACATGTCCGAAGGTCCATGGTCTATGGATCCCTATTGTTTCCAACATGGCGATTCCCTAAAAGAATCCATAGAAATTCAAGAAAAAGATACTGAGATGGTTTCTCGTTGCCTTCCCAAGAGAAAGATGATGAAGCAGATAAACACAGGAAAGGAAAGTTATAAAACATCCATTCCGATGCCGGGATTCGAACCTAGGTTTCGATACATCTGCCTTGTGGAAGGCTGGACCACTAGGATATGTGGGAACGGCATGCTTTTATGTTACAGTAATTCAAATGTATAGTTATTTCCATCTCGACTACGTTTGACAGGATTCTGAGTGCTTCTAACCGGAATTTCATATAAGACAGAATAGATAGAATAATATTAACAACAACAATAATACACCGACCTAGCACAAGAGCTCCAGAAGCAGTGGAGCAGGACCGAGTACATGTTGTACCCATCGTCCTGTCTGCCATTGATCTGTTGCTTCACACATTGCACCACAGTCTTAGCACACTAGGACATCACAAAAACACTTGTACCACAAAAACACAAAAACTTATACCACAAATCCAGAAGGCTGTGGTACTCAACACAACACGCATAGTTAGGAAATTTATGGACACAACCCCACACATCCCTAATCATTCTTGCACACGTCTTTACACTTGGCAATATGTGCTTTGGTCTTTGACCCACCATGTTGTATTTACTGAGGAAACCCAAGGTTTGAATCTTTTACATAATAATAATAATAATAATAATGAAGAACAGCTTCTTTACATTTTTATTCATTGACTCTCTTATTGCTTATCTTTTCCTTCGCCACAGGGGATGTGAGTGAATTGCGGGATGAGGAACCCAATTCAAACGTTTTACTGATTTGATGTAGTATTGTTAATGCAGTAATATGATGTTTTGTTAATACAGTAGTAGGATGCTTTGTTAATGTAGTAATAGAATACTGTATTAACAAAACAGTAATAGGAGGTTTAGAAAGCGAGAAATCAAAGGCAGCACCTGAATAAATTGAAATTGCCTTTCTTGTTCCTTCCCCGATAAAAGAACCCGAGAGGGAAGGCGGGGTTGGGCTGAAGAGTCCGATGAAGGACGAAACGGCCGTTCCCAACTCCTTCCCTATAATCGAACAAGAGAGGCAATTTCAATTTATTCAGGTGCTGCCTTTGATTTCTCGCTTTTTAAGAATTTTTCACAGCACGTAAAATGATTTGATTTAGTATTTTTAATGTTTGTTTTGACTTTTTGTGGAAACAAATACTTACAGATCTGAATTTGTAATGAGAGTTCCACCGTTTTCGCTCCCTCCGGTTTTGATTCTAAGACTTCAAAATGAAATGGAATTAATCAGTAAATCCAACCGGGTTCTAACTAGTAGCAATTACAGTTCATTGAAGTTTCATTAATTGAGCTGTAGAGACTAACAAGGAAAGGGAAGTTTAAATACGCAGGAATAAACATGATTCTGCTTTTATGGCTGCGTAAAAGTCAACATTGCTTTATTTCCAGTTGAGCTTACAGTTGTTCACCATTTTTAACGAGCAGTGACATGAAAAGTGCTTAAAAGATGTCAGTGAAATAAAAACAATTAGCGCACTAATTGGATATGGTTGTAATGGTTTGAGAATTAGTTTATTATTTCTAGTTAAAACTCGAATTTGCTAATTTAATGTTAACGTAAGTTTCACTCTGAATTTAAGAATTTGCATAAAGAGCTTCCATTCTATGAAGGAAATGTAATAAAAGTATTTTTATTTACTTATACTGTAATAAACAAAAATTACGAACTCTTTTATCTTAAAGGCTTGTTTTTTTTTATTTTGGTCAGTGTATTTGTATTTTTACATTTAACGCAGTACCTTCTTTTTTTAAATAAATTTGTGAAACTTCCCAATTAAACTAATTTTTTTGTAATTAAAAAAGAAAATTCTTCGCAATAAGTCCAAAGAAACCACAACGAATTCTTCACAACATAAATTTACTGTAAAAAATATTCCACCAAAACAAAGACATCGACGTTTGTTTTCTTTCTATTAGGTCAATATTGCATAACCGTAAGAAAAATCACTATAACGATGATCTAAGAGCGTGAATGAATGTCACTGTTAGTCATTTAATAATAGTACACAGAGGTCTGAGACAGAATTTAGAGAAGAAATTAAGTAATTAAAAAGTGGCTCATTTCATTTCATCCTAAGATGCTGTTCAGACATAGTCGAGCGATTTAGGCCGTGGCCTATAACTTAGTTGATATGCCTGAATCTGGATTCGAATCCCGAGGCTGCCAGGAATATTTCCGTTAAAATATTGCATTTCCCGAGCTTGTCTTCTTCTTCCCATTCTCTCCTTCAGATTACCTATAAATACATTTATAAATAGGCCTAGCGACCTCAGTATTATTGGGTGTATCGTGTCCTTTTCCTAAAAAAATTAAAAAATATAGATCATCGAGATCAAGAGTTTCCTGATGATTTTTGCTTTTCAGTAAAGTGATTATTGAACTTTCTATCTATCTATAAAAAGCAAAATACAATTACTTTTTTCTTCCATTAATTACAATTCATTATTTTTGTGGTGTGTGGTGACAGGGAAGCCGAGCTCCGCGAGCTTATTAGGTCTATTGTGCTATCCCACGTATCAAAGGACAGAATGCTGAAGAACGAATGGTGGAAGTGCAGCAGGGTAAATGGGAGAACCCCGAGAAAACCCGCCCAGCGTGGATCATCCAACACGACAGAGAATTACGACAGAGATTACGACAAGTTACTATTATTATTTTTTTTTATTATTTTACATAAGATTTCAATGAAGATTTTAGATTAATGATTTTATATCTTAGAATGAATGAATTGTATTTTATTTACTTGTTTTAATTGTAAGAATTGTGATATCCCAGAAGTCATTCTTTAAGGACATTTTAAAAACTTGAACTTTTATATGCGAATACATTTGAACATATTAGATTTTTTCCTCCCTCTTTCTTCGATCAACTCCTGAGTTTCTTCGGCTTCCTTTTAAGCTTTTATTTCTACTTGAATTTGAAGCGACCATTGTGTGTGTGTGTGTGTATCCTTTATTTACGAGTGTTACAACGAACTTGTGACATTCCCTCCGCAATACAATTTGCACAGTTGGCCATTGTGAGTGGCTGTGTTTCTAGAACAGTAGTTACACTAGCGACGAATGTCTACTGCCATTGCCACAACGCCTTCGCACTGAGTAAGGAGACACTTGTGAAAATAAAGCAGTACTTCAACATTTTATGTCGTTTCTTTTTCCTTACAGCTGAAATGTTTCTGGTGCGAAGGTGAGAGTAAGAATTCATGTCAGGTTTTTTCATTTCGTAGAGTGGACCTTTTCAAAAAGTTTTAAAAAAACTACTTAAAAAACTTACTCCAATAACGAAACTTCACACAATAAACTTCAATTAAATACATAATTTTAACTTATTATATATAATTTTAATTAATTATATATAAGAAGAAAAAAATACCTTCAAAATTACTTTTCCTTGGGATAATGAATCTTGGAGTGGATTCAGTAGAATAAGTGTAATCCTTACTCATTTTTGTAATACTCTTTACCATTAGCATTAGTAGTCAGAATCATGAGTAGCTCATCGACGAAGATACATCGATCTGATACTCTTCATGATTGTAGAGATTTGGCTATTGTACTTTCATTACAAAAAAAAAATTACAAGCTCCTTCTACGCAGATAAAACAAGTATTCTTTTAATATGGAATAACAGCCGATAATGAATATACGATTTAGACTACTAATATAATCCAAATATAAATCACAAGATTTTCATTCTGATAAAGTATCAAAACCAAAGTCAAGAGTCACTTCCTAGAGCCAGACTTTGTGCACAATGAACTTCAAAACTTGATGAAACCATAAACAATGAAAAATTCAGAAGTTCACACTGCAGAAATATAAATAAGCATTTTACTTGTCAAGTCACAGATTTACTTATACTTATACTTATACTTACCTATACTTATTCATTCACTTCAGTGACTTATTATCATTATTATTATCATTATCATTATCAATATCATTATCATTATTAGTTAAGAAAAATTGATGTAGCAGTTTATTACTAAATCTCTTTAATATATCAATATAAAGTTATCAATAATATATATAACAGCATTATTATGATCCTAATTCTAATTAGGCCTAATATAATAACAATTATATGTAGGCTGATTTTCTAATTACTTATTATCAAATTATAAAAGTAGCCTTATATCTGAAACAATTGTCAAAATGATATTTAGAATTTTTATATTTAATATTTTTATTTATTATTTAATATTTAGAATATTCTTCTAAAATACAATTAAGTTAAAGTTAAAGTTAAAGTAGCGATCAGGCCCAGAGGACCGCGCAATGCAGCTGGAGGGTAGGCTCCAGTGTTCAGAACCTACGGGACAAAGTTGAGGACGGGGGGTCGGCCCGTCGCTCGCCCGCCTTTAACTCCCGGGAAAGAAACCCGGTACCTATTCTATAGAGGGCTGGGTAGACCCTAGGGCCCGTTTGGAGGAGAAAGAAGCGTGGAAAAATTCCCGGCCTCCGCCGAGGCCGGGAATCGAACCCTCCACCTCCAACCCGCAGCCAAGCGCCCTTACCCACTCTGCTACCGGGCCCACTCTAAAATACAGCTACAGATTTAAATAGCAGCAGTATTACTTTATAATAAAAATATTTTATATTTAGTTATTGCATAATAAAAAAATGAAATTTCAAATACAAACTCAATTTCTTATTTCAAAACTGTTATTAAATCTATTAATAATACGTAATTAGTAGTAGTTTAATAAGCAATGAAATAAATTTTCTTGTGTCATGTCCTCCCCTTTTAAGATGGTCTCCCGTGGGAGATTGAAACCGTTGGTGGTAAATTAATTAATTTTTTAATTATATATATATATATATCTTTATTATTATTGTCCACCTTCTGCATTCTCTTGTTTTCTTGTTTTCTTTCATATACTAATGAAATAGCAACTTATTAAATATTTTGAACTAGCCGGGTACCGTCGCTTCGTTTCGGAACCTTTGCATACATAACATTAAAAACAAAAAGTTTATTTATTTAGCAAATTAATATCGAGATCGGAGAATCTGCGACTTCCCAGCCCGTTGTAATCTTCTTCTCTTAACTCAGGTATATTGCGGGTTGGCGCCACACACCTGGGGTTGTCCAAAAAAGCATGTTTTTACCTGTCACAGGTGTGACATCTATGTAATAAATATATAAAAACACGCGCGTATTCGAATGCAACGTTGTGTCAAAATTTCAAAGCAATCGGTGAAAAACTTTCGGAGATTTAAGATTTTGAACAAACGAACATTTACATTTTTATTTATATAGATTGATGGAAATTATAAAAAAAATATGATTACATTAAACTTTTCTTATTTAATTAAATCCTCAATCTCTTCACTTTTATAATTCCATTTTCTTCAACAACCAAAAGTTGACTTAAAGGTAAATATGACGAAGGTGGGGGTGGGGGTTCACCTGAAGTCAGAATAAGTTATATTCCTGATATTAATCACGAAGAGAAAATAAGCAAGAGAAGAAGAATGGGCCCCGTGGAAATATTCTATTAGATTGTTCTTAAAAAAAAAGAAGAAGATCGAAGTTGAGGGAATGGATGTTTGGACGAATGCCAATCTCTCACTCTCTCAGATCAACTCACGTGTTAATGCAGTCCTCTTTGAAAATGCTACTTGGGCTTCATTTTACGTTTTTGGCGTAATTAGTTGTGCAATGGAAGTTTCAACTTACCATTATATTTCAACCCGCACACTTCCTTTCTTGCTTTAATTACACCCAGTGTATGACTGGAATAGTGAGATTGCAATTCATGCCCATTTACCTCGTAGAAATTGCGCAGATAAATTAGACTTTGCAAAGCTAATTACATTCCAGTTTTTTGCAAGCTGAAGAAAGTATAATGACGAGACTTAGCTTCGTAACTTTAAATGCCTTAATGTTAAAAAAGAATTATTGGTTTATTATGAAGGTTCAAACAGGAACATCTTACAGTAAACTAAAGGTGGAAATCGTAATGACCTCTCAAAATTAAAGAATGGAAATAAAAAACAACAATTATTGTGGAATACAAACACCCTAGGCGTCACAATTAGCACCGGAAAAGGTATTTGTCTACAAAGAAAAGAAAAAGAAAAAAAACAAAAATAAGGAAAATAAAACCCTCTTAAACGGTGAAAGAAAAGTCTCAAAAATAATCATATTAAAATTAAATGCCTTTTGGGTTAAGCTAAGACTCTGACACGGTCGTTACGATTTCCACCTTTAAATTACTCTTCCCCCCGTACAACTTTTTGGTTTTTGCACTGGATGAGTAGTCCTGGTTGACGAGAGTATAAGAAGCTCGAAACGGCCGTCTCAGGGTCTCAGCTAAACCAAAAGGTTTTGAATTTTAATAGGAACATCTTACGTTAAAGAATCGTAGCCATCAATCTTTTTATATATAAGTTAGGATTTCAGTATGATATTGATTCAAAACCAGCATCTATTTGTTTAATGAACAATACACCTTTTTTTTTAGCCCTCCCAGGTGCTGTTAGGATTCCATTGTCTGTCTGTATGTGTATGTTTCAAGTAGTTCAATCCGTCCTTAGTTCAAATCGGAAGTCGGAGCCCCATGAATCAAACCTCGGACTACACAGGAGGTTGGGTAAAATGCGATTTCCAGCCCCCTACCGTTTTAAGTGTCCATTGACCGGCTCAGAAAAATATTGGTAATTGAACAAAATCGGAGACGGTCTCTACTGAATCGACCATCCTGAGAACAAATATGACATCCCTTGAATTAGAACGACTTGAATAAAGGGTATTTTTCCCCGACAATCAACAGTGTCACTTGTAAAAGATTGCAAATTATGTGGGATTCGCTTAGCTTTGTGTTCAAATACAAAACTATTTATATAAATATAAATCCTAGCCTGCATATCAAATTTCAGCTTTCTAGGACTTCAGGAAGTACCCTAGAGGTTTTGATGATCATGAGTCAGTCAGTCAGTCAGTCAGTCAGTGAATGAGTGAGTCAGTGACGGAATCGACGTATTTTAAGTATTAATAAAATCCAAAGTATAAAAGCTAAATAAATGAACCTTAGCGTATTTCATTAGTCTGCTAACTGCATCTTATCCTGAAAATTTGAGCTCTCTAGTATTATCCAGGCCGAAGCTATGAGGGTTCGAAAATACGACGAAACGCTTCCAGAAAAGGTACGTAGTGCCCTTCCTGCCTTCGGCTCGTCTTGGCGGGGCACTGCCGTGCCCCCAGATTAAGTTATTTGTCTCCTTGATATGCGCAAGAGATCCTTTCTGCTGCAACAAACTTATTTCAAATAGGCCTAACGCCTTATTTATTCTTTTTAATCAAAATTTTTTCAACTGCAAAAGGACAGATGTTAGATCTTATTCCTTCCTTTTATCGAATTTGGCCAACTAGGGACCACGTAACTAGCTCAACCTGACAACGTCAGGGCGAGGCTAGTGAAATTCAAGAAAGGGGGGACGAGAATTATACCCCGTCCAGGATAACCCTGAGATAGTAAGTCCCAGGTGGGAAACGGACGAAACACAGAAGAAGAAAGAAACAGCCATGCCACCACCGGGATTCGAACCCGGGTACTGGCGCATCGGCCACAACGGCAGCCCGCCGGCTAAACCGCACGGCCACGCCAGCACGGCTTTAGATCTTATTATTATAACCTAATTTTTTTTTTAAATTTAACTTTTTGTTAATTATCAAGCAATTTACAAATGGATTTTTTTACATTTCGGTATAAAGGCTTTCTTCAGGATATTCCCTCATTACTTTCGTCATGGGATGCATTAATGTGGATTTTTTTAGAGGAATAAATTACAGTAAAATTTAATGTTATTGCACGAAGCAATTAAAAAAACCCAATGGAAAGGCAGTAAATTAAATTTAAATCAGTCATAAATTTTTGATCAGGTTCATTTTATGTTGTTGATTTTATGTAATGTTTTTCTATATTAAAATACCCAGTAAGTGGAATTTTTTTTTTTTCACCAGCCAGATAATAGAGTTGTTAGCCACAAGATTTATGGTGCCCTAAGGTGATTCTACTATATTTATTCATAAATTTCGACAACAGACCTGCTCAAATTTCCCTCAAGACTCCTTGTGCCTTGCATCGCTGGTATCGGAGTTCATTTGCATGTAAGCAATCCCTGGATCTCCTGTGGTAATGGCCTAGTGTCCTCTGGAGACCAAAGCACTAGTAAACACCACTGCTACTGTCTGGAACAAGATCAAACAGCAAATGCTTTGTAACAAAACGAGAGCCTAATGGCTTTAGGTACATCAATTACTATTTCAATTAGCTACTATTTGTTTCCTGAAAAAGTAATTAAAGTAAGAAAAATGGAAAGAAACGAGTGAAAGGAGTATTCAACTATAATTTTAAATAAAACCTCTAATATTATCTTTAATATTCTCTTAGAAATATTGATGATATCTAGGTGTCACATTATAAACGTATCATTCCGTTTGTCAGTCTGATGTTAGAAACGTTATCTATTTAACGGGAATCTTATATTTTTAACATCTTCTGTTTAAATCTATTGATAGTAATTTTTTTTTAATTTTTTTTTCCCTAAGATGTATTACGGTTATGAATTCATATGATTATTTCCATTCGTTTATTCCTGTAGGTCCTTTACGAAAGACTTTGACCTATTGATGGATCTTGTTCAACTGCATCGTGAATATTTACGAACTTTTTATTCTTTGTGTGCTTCGTGCGCTTCCCTACGGAGAAATTTGGCACAAGAAGGTGACAAAATTCCACATAGAAAGACATAAAAACCAAAGCGATCCAACTCTCACACAGCAAACAATGAATAAAAAAACACTGCAGCTCAAATAATGCATTTTGAACTCAGATTTGCACGTGCTTTAATTTAATAAAATAAATTTCGTCGATTAATTTGAGAATTTAATCGATTCTTAGGAAATGGGCGCTTTTATAATAGATCGTTATATTCTTTAGGCATTATAAACTTTTTTTTTTGTAATTATAGTAGTTTTATGTTGTTTCTGTTCTTCTATTGTTTTGAAAACTAAAAGGCAATTCAAAATAGAAAGGTTTGAAATTCTTTCCCATATCCATATCCATTTCCTATTTTGAGTGATCTATTTCTAAAAATTTTGTATTTCAAATTCCATGGCATGTTTTTACATCCCTGCTTAATTCTTTCGAAATTTCCAAATTTCCCACCCTTAATAACAGATCTATTAAGGTTTTTTTTTTTAATTGCCTTCCTCAGAAAACAGTTTATTTACAAACATTTATAAAAAGTAGTATATTTCTACTGCATAGTCTTAATTCTTCAAAATGAATTACTGGTTACACTGAGATTGCTCTCATGAATCTTCGTAGCTTTTGGCAAGAATTCTTTATTCTTGAAAAACGAATTAGAAATCTGCTGATTCTCAACAAAAGGGAATTTTTCCATAATTTATTTCAGTGAAGCTGAGCCTCCTAATCATTGTATCTCATTCCCAAAGTTTGGAGCCTGTCTCCAATTCCCCATACAAGGTCTAGGGTTAGAGATTATGTAGATTACTTTTTTTAAAGTTGGTTTAAACGATATACAGTGATACCTCGGTTCACGAACATAATCCGCTCCTTGACCCCGTTCGTGAACCGAAAAGTTCGTCATCCGAATCAGTTTTTCCCATTGCAATTAATGTAAATCCAAATAATACGTTTTTTGTCCTAGAAATTTTTTTTAACAAGTTATGGCTTTATTTGTGAAAATAATACAGAAAGGAAATAAATATAACAGTAATATAGAAGAAAGCAGTTTAGTTATCAAAATAAAACTAATTTTACAGTACATATACAATTTACCTTTGTCGCTGATAATTGCTGGCACACGGGGATGGAGGAGGTTGGAACGGGAGAGGAGGAAGATGACTCCTTCGAAGGAGAGGCAGTTGGTAATTGCATAAGATAACGATCCAGAGAAATTTGCGTTTTTCTTTGCTTGAGAATTTTACGAAAATAGGTCATTACATTATCATTTAAAATTTCCACTGCTTTTTTGAAAGCCTAATAATGGATAAATTTAATTAAATAAAGAAAACTAAAATATCAACAGTTGTTGTTGGGACTCTACTGCAACCACGCAAGCTAGGCGAACCGAGTTGCCGCTTGGGGGGTGGCTGTGCGCAGGATTTTGTGCGCTGCAAATCACGTGCGCTCTATGAACTCCGTGCGTGCATGTTCGTGAACCGAAGCAGCGTTCGTGAAGCGAAGCAAAATTTGTTCGCAAATGGTGTTTGTAAACCGATTTGTTCGTAGACCGAGACGTTCAGGATCCGAGGTATCACTGTAAATTAATTTAAGTTTCTTGAAAGACCATCCCCGACTTACGTAGTCCAATCGTATATAGATCCGGAGGTACGTAGAAAGTTCATGGACATTAAATATTATTTTATTCTTGTGTTTGTGCAATTTATTATGAACAATAGCTGCTGGAAAGCTTGGATCTGATGGAATAGAAAGAGGCGCGTCATCTCGTAATTTAACGTTTATTCTTTAATATAACTACTTAAATATAACATTCTTAATATAACTCATTGTTACGTCTTTGTGATACCTAATAAAAGGTATGATCCGACCTACATAGGATTTTGTGGAATGATCCACCCATGTAAGTCGGGGAGCGTCTGTAATTATTATAACTTATTTCTATCATCTACTTTTCTACAAAATTCTCATTTTTTTAAATAAACTTCTTTAATAATTTTCTTTAATAAATTTTTAATAAATTTTAATAAATATGGCAGTTTCAATCACAATTCCTGAAGATTTTGGCTAAAATTTTTAAAAGGGCCATAGAAGGACAAGGTAAAGATGATCATTCATAAAGATGTATTAGGAAATAGAAGAATGTTTTTAAGTAGAAGATTATCGTTATTCTCTGTAACTCGACTTTTAATTGTTTTATTTGCCACTAGGTGTCGCATAGCCAATTGTCGAAGTAATGGCCAACGAAATTGCACAGAACAGAGAATGCTGGAAGTTGAACACAACCGCAAGTTTTTCTGGCGAAGATGTGGCCACTTGTTGGAATTGCGTTTTCCAATCTTATTTAGGTTTTCTTGCCTTAAAATTGTGCAAACTACAGAAATGGCCTAGGAAAATTAATGTTAAGGTTAATGAACAAAAATTTTGATGTCTGAAGGAACTCCTCCATAAATTCTTTTGATCTCAGTCATTGATCTCAGGTGCATTGTTATTAGCTTTGTTACATCCACTGACTGCCCGGTTGATGGTCGACCGATTTAGCCATCTCCATGGTAACTCAGGTATTGACCTTTCTTTTCCTCATCACCGCAGTTCGAAATGTTGGGGAATTCGATAGATTCCTTTCCCGAATTCTTTCTCCCGTTAATGTTATGTCTTAAAGACCTGCGCTGCAGTAAAGTGTTAAAGTTTGCCTAAGCTCGCTGTGAACTCCACTCCTATTGGTTTAATTTGAATGAACTTATACAAATCTTTCGTTTATTTCCATTGGCAGTGGGAAAACGAACTACCGTTAACTTTTAAGAGGTAATTCCATCAAACAGTTTCCAAAAGCTCCTGTAACTATAGAGCTTTTAAAGAAACGCTACAGGAAAGTTACGGAAGTTAAGCTTTTTATAAAACGACGGTAATTTCTCAAAGCAGAAATCTTGGTTTGTCGGAGTGAAGAAAGACGTTGAATTCAAAGTTAGAGAGATGAAATTTTTACGATCAGTTAAGCGTTGTTCTAGATTAGACTACATTCAGAATGACGACGTTAGACAAGAGCTTTAAAATCTTTGTCATTCCGGAGAAAAGAGATAAGATAATTCAACGGAGTAGTCACTTGTTTAAATTAGCTTCTCAAGAATCACCAAACTGCCTGGGTTGTCTAAAACCACGGAAAAGGGTGATTGTCTAAAACCTAAACGACATTGGACGTTGAAGTTGAATGAACAATTAAAGATGAACACGAGTGATGTTGAATCACGTGCTTGAGACAAATTAATACGTAGGACTATTACAACCTGGCTATTTATTTTGTAACTAAGTCGAATTAACAACTTTTTACTATAATGCTAACTTTTAATTTGGATTTCGATTCAGATTTTTTTTCCACGGGTCACTGAGACCACGTGATCACTGTTTCAAAGTAATTAGTCGAGTTTTCCCGAAATAAGTAGATAGCCTAGAATTGAAGACAGCTTAAGTGCTCTCCTCTGTTCGTTTTTATGGTTCATCAAAATACCTCACCCCGAGAAATTGCACTAAGGTCATTTGCAGTTATTTATGCTCTTAGAAAGCCCCTTGTATTATGTTTTTTTTTTTTTGGACGCTTATTGTATAGATATTTTGGTCATTTGGAATTATCACTTCGGTTTATCTCTCCCCTCACACGTTTACACACTTTAGGACCTGAATATCGAAAATTCTTCAAATAATTATCTTTTCGATTTTGACGAAGAACACTCATGTCAAATTTCGTGTTTCCAACTAAAGCGGTTTCAAAGATAACCAGAAATGGTCGTACCTAATTATCCCATATGAGAAAAAATGTTGATTCGAAGAATTGAATATAGATAGATCGATAGATATTTATCATCAGTATGGATTTCGAATTTTCCTTATTCTTTCTTGTTATATAGACCACAAAAAATACTTCTCGTCTCACTGAAATTGAGCAATAATCATTCGTGAATATTTAATTTTGGATTGATGCGCTTCACAATGTCTTACCTAAATTTTGTTTTAATAAAATGTTAAAATAGGTATCACTATTAGATTTACACCCATCAAATAACTTCTTATGAGATTCCAGAATCTAATATACATATTAGTTACTGCTTACTGATACTAAGTTTTTTATATTTTAAATAGTCCAGTATATTACAATGTACTGTGGGTGACATTCCCAATGTCACATTAGCTGCCCGATGCTTTCCCGCATGCCCCGCTTGAATGGAAGTTTACCCCATCGCCGAGCGATGCAGGAAACCACTACTACGCAATGTTACATTGGAAATGCACCCGACAGTATCTGTACTTCTTTATTTACTAAAATGAAGCTATTAGTCTTTTATATTTCAAAAATAAATAAATGATGGGTCTTTATTAATTGCTAATTCATTCATTCAGTTCGTTGTGTTAATTCAGTTTATAAATACTAAAGTATATTTACTTTCATCGAATGTCATCCAAGTCAATATTGAATTACTATTAAAATAAGGTGTTTTTATATCGTTAATTTAGTCGTGCCGCCAATAGTTTTCTTTTCCATTCAGAATCAGAATTATATTTGCTGAAGACTGTTATCAGTGTATTTCATTTTGACATTAATTTGCAACCGTGGTTTAATTCACTTTTGCTTTTTAATTTTACTTTTAATCCTGGTTGGTTTTGACAGGAACTGTTAAACTTCGACTTCGTAAAGTAAACATTTTTCGTAATGTTACTCTGATTCTCATGTTACTTTGTTATTTCATTTTCGATAAAGCATTGTGCTTACATTTTAAGCAAAAAGAAAAAAAAAATAGTCCTGTCGCTTATTTCATTATTATTATTAATCCTTGAATAAAAGGTAAGTTATAATAATTTTTTATTGCAGTAACAGAATATTTACTAACTATACATATTACAGGGATCCAGATACTTTTCAGAGATATTTTACTTTAAATGGATAAATCAATACTTTTTCCGCATCTATCACCATGCGGTCTTACGATAGCAACATCATTTGTATTCATATTATACAAGTCTTTCATGCATCCTGTTGAAGCTAAGTCCCGCCTTTAAATTTTTAACATTTCCGTTCGTAATTCTGCTTCTAGAATATCGTTTTCCATAAATTATTTTTCAGTCTTTATACAACATTAATTATTTGCATCAATCATTTAAATTTGATGTCCTTGAATATTAGTTTATCTCCACCGAAGACCTATTTTTCATTTGATGAAAGTTAGGAGATGATCTTTGTGTTAAGGTATTCGAAAATCGAATTATAAAGACTAGCCGGCTACCGTCGCTTGTATATATAAAGTAAAAAAAAAAGTTTCATTTATTCAAAAAATAAATAAATAAATAAATTACAGCGAGTAAACTAAAAACTGAAACTTTCAAATAAAACTAAATTAAAGTTTATATTCTAAAATAACATACAGTACAGTATTGAAATTAATTTATAACACTTGGAAATTCACGCAGTTGAGTCGATCATGGGTTTCTGGCGCAAAGGAATCGGTGCTTCATAGGGTCTTAAAACGTGGTTGTAAGAAAGTTATCCCCCCCCCCCCCTTCACACGTTTACACTCATTTAGGATCTAAATATCAAAAATTCGTCGAATACTTATCTTTCGATTTTGATGAAGAACACTCATGTCAAATTTTGTGTTTCCAACTAAAGCGGTTTCAGAGATATGTGTATCCTTCAAGAAAGCTTCCCCCCTCCCCCGGATTTACATCCCTTAGTCCGGATCCCGATTTTCATTGTTCATGCATTATTCTGGGATGCATGTGAAACTCCGTGCCAAATTTGGTGAAGATACGTTGAGAAATCACGACGTTGTTTCAAGACAAACAAACAAACAAAACAAACAAACTTTCGCGCTTATTACATAAATGTAATCAAGTAATTGATATTTGAAAATCACTTAATATTTTCTTTGTTTAAACTTACTTTGTTTCTTATTATTTAACTGATTCTTACCTTTATGTTGTTAACTTTCTTAAGGTATCAAATTTCTATTTCAATTTCTAATTTGCATTGAAAAAATCCTTCCAGTTTGACAGTGTATTGCTGAAGCTATATTATTCTTGTTCACCGCAGAAAATTGTTCTTTTCATGGCAGAAGGAAAAGAAATAGAGTTGCATTATAGAAATAGAGTCAAATTGTTTTTCTTTTTGTTTTTGATATTCTTTTACAATGGTATGTTTATCATCAAAGAACGCAGCTACTGAATGTGATAATGAAGCTAAGTTACACAATTTTTAACCTTTTTTTATTAAGGAAAAGATAGGCTCCTGAGATCGTTTTTGTCTGCTAGTTTTCCATCATGTACGTGATCATGTACATCACTGTGTATCAACAGTGAACGAACCTTCTTGAAACTTAACGTCTTGTAAGTCTTTTAAAAATTATTAGACTTTTATCAAAATATCATTTTCTTCAAAATAGAAATTAAAGAAATGGCGGCGAGATAAAATCGTGTTTCACCATATTTTTTTTGTCTACCTAAAAATAAAGAAATTGCACATAAAAAAAAATTAGAATTGACAGCTTTATCAAACACATTATAAACTTAATATTTTGCTTTTCTCGAAATATATGCTTAAAAATTGAAAGTAAAGAAGTCTGATGGCAAGTTCTCGAAGTTAATGTCAGTCTCATAAAAAAAAAAAAGTTACAAATAACAACCAATAAAGTAATAAAATGGACTTAAATGTCATGGTATTATTGTTAAAAAGTCTTACTATTAAATTTCTCAAAGAATTTTATAAAAAATTTTGGAAAGACAATTTTAATTTAGTTTTCTAAGAAGGCGTTTTATTATCTTCTTGGAAAGTAGGTTCCAAGTTCCTTGAAGAATTTCTTGTTATTTATAAAAGTCTAGAATAAAAACCAATTATCTTTAGTTAGGCTGTTTTTCCTTTTTCTATATAAATTCCTGATCGATCTAAAACCTTTTTATCTTTTTGGATTAGAATCTCATTGTGTAGCAGCTATTGTTCTATTTTCAGCTGATATTAAACTTGACTTAAGCTCTATCTTATTGATCGTGGTCTGTGTCTTTGAGTTTTCTTAATCAACATTCTTTTGGCTAATGGTGTGCTTTGTCCCAATGAAAACATTTACGTTTCTCCGTGTTGTTTCTTTTTTGTTTCTCTTCAAATGCTCAGCTCTAATGGTCGCTCAGAGGCCATGATTCTCAAAGTCAGGATTAATAAAATCATTTCCTATATGAATTTACCCAAACAAAATCCATCTTCAATTGCTTCCTCCATATTTCGAAGTTAAATTAAAGGACTTACTACTGATGTTAGAATTCTTCATCTATTTTATTAAAAATTGTATAGATTGAAGGATAGTATCTGTTATTACTAGCACAGCAAGATGAAAATAAATATCTATAAAACATATATTTTATGTATAGATATTCTTATGTCTTTATTGTTATATCTTTTCTTATGCGTTTCATTAGCATTATTTCAGCCATTTTTATGCCAGCCCTATTTTTCAGCTCTTTAAAATTTCTATTGAAATAATTCCTACAGTCCCATCATAGTTTGTTTATTTACGACCAATGTCAGCATTCGTGGTTTGCTTTCTGATCCAGACATTTTGTTTGCTGAAATTTTGAATGAAAATGAATCTTTCGCTCCCTTTTGCATTTAGCAATCTGCAAATTGCTTGGTTTCTGGCGGGTGTCCAATACTTACATAGTTGAGTTGAATACAGTGCAAATAATAAGATGGACTCCAATATTCAAAAATTTCAATATCAAAATGGAAACAGTAATCTCAATCTTAATTACTGGAATATGCATTTAGATAGATTGTATACAGAGGGTGTTTTTCTTTAAAGGTACCGAAAGACATCAGAGAGAGGTTATAGAAAGTGAAAAAATGTCCAAGGTCGGAAATGTATCTTTTACGAGTTAATACGTATTACTTCATTAGATGTGTGATGTATTAGAGCGCGCATATGTAACTGATTCGTACAGTAATGATACTGTGTACATGTATTGTGTACAAAGTTCCAAAACTTACAAAGAGAAAAGATTTTTTTGTTGCACATATGAATAAACACAACAGTGTGCAAACAGGTTACCTGTTGTCATCGAAGCCTCCCCAACACAAGGCATTGAAGTAAATATTCTAAATGTTCACCACCTGCCTCAATGCAGGATGTAAATGTCAAGATAATGAATATCTAATCCGCTAACAAATTCCTGGTATGCTTCGAATTAGCTGAAAAGTGTTGTCTGTCATCTGTCCCAGCTGTGCAATTGTAAACACAACCGATTGATAAACAATCTTTGTTATAGTCTATGTATGCGAAAGATAAAAATTCAGAGAATTTAAATCTGGCGTCCGTGCAAGCCAAGTTAAAGGGCTACCCCGACAATCCAGCGTCGTGGAAAGTTGAGGAAAAAAGGGACTTTATGATGAAAATGGTCGCAAATGAACAAACAGAATTGCCTTCTCGTTTCAAGATTAATGTCTTTCAACATCTCGATTAGATGCCTTTGAAATCAAAGTAGACTTTACCATTTAGCACCGAATATCCAATCACCCCAAAATATTGCTTAAAGTAAACTGTTGTTGGTGTTTTCTTCGGACGATTCCTTGTGGGTTTTCATGTATTCATAAATACGCATTATAATTCGTAATACTACTTCGTAAAAACAAAGATTCGACAGTGAATAAAATTAAGATTCAAAGCTACTAATACCCATACAGTGAGCAGGAAACCTACGGCAGAAGCCTTAAAAGGAGAATTTGTGGCAACTAACCTTTGGATGCATTGAAAAGATGCATGAGGTATCTCTCATGAAGTATCTTCCAAACCGTCGTGAAATCCCCCTGTTCTCGCTATTGTGCAACTAGTTATTCCTAGACCAGCGGCTACGGCATCAAGAATTCGATTTTCTCTTTCGATTACTGTAACACTTTTCAGCCCCTTTTTCTGAGGCGTCGCTCTATGGTAACAGATGTTGTGTGTTATCAGTATCCGCTTACCTGCGAAATGTCGTTGGTACAGCCGACATGCTTCATCTCCTTTTCCATGAGCTAATTCATACATCAAATGCATATCTGCCATTGCAGAAAATGAATACAAACTCCTATTGCTAGCAGTTATGTACCTACATACATATGAAAAAAAAACCAACGAAAGCAATTTTGGATTTTTAGTAACGCATTGTAAAGGGCCGTACTACCGCGTTGCTAATGCCTCAAAATCTCCCGATCTATACGAGAGCATTGACAACACCGCATTAATTTAGCCCCAGACACTCTTATAGGGATAAAATAAAGGAAAGTTTACCTTCGAGAACTGAGCGTTGCTTACGGTCGCCAATGCCCGGTAGACCAGACTTAGCATTGAAAAAGCTTGTGTAGACTGCATCTTTCTTATTCCATACAAATACATAGGATTTCGCTCATTTCTTTAACAACGTTAGCAACTCGGCTTTTTCGACGCACGTGTAGACCAGGCCTAACAATCACTATCCTCCAGCCATTCACCGCCAGCATGGGTGATGTCTTTATGTTGAAGCAAACAAAACAATTACATAACACACACTGTTCATCTTCTGCGACATCAAATAGTCCCTATGTTCGCAATCGATATTTCGAAAACGACGAATAGCCAAAGGAATAAAAAGGAATAAAAAACGCACTACAAATAAAATGACTGAGCTATTTTTGATTTGACACCGGGAATTCAGAACAATCTGTTTCAAGGTTATTATCTTCCTTCAACTGGATTCACGACGAATAACCCTATGTTTTATTGCATATTGTTTGCTGATTTGTCTTTTGCAAACCTGTCATTGACGCTTGTAGGTACTTTTAAAAAACACACTGCTTCACAAATTTGGTAGAAGCATTGAAATACATCTCCAAATATAAAAATATATCCTCCAAACATTACGAACATTTCCAAACTCCATTTTGTTATCATTCGTTAAACAATAACTAAATAAATCGAAACTGATCAATTGTATGTAATAAAGCAACTCAACTTATCGCAACAGATCCAAAATTCCTTAGCCTTCGCAGTTATGAAATAAAAAGCGAAATAAAACTAAGATTTTTTTGAGAACTTTCTGGAAAGTGGATTCCGCTGTTTAATTGTCCGAAAAAGCTCTCCTAAGTATAAAGGAAATTAAGTAAAAACTAAAAATACTGTAGGCTGGATAAGAGGGTAGGAAATACAGTTAACGTGGAAATAAGCTCTGGGCATCTTAAAGTTTCCGCAAACAGCTGAATCTTGCTCCTCGGTGGCTCCTCAAAAGGATAAACATAAAAATAAACGAAAAGATGTCTTGAACTCCAAACATTAACGAAAATTGCTTTTCCAACTTAAAGGTTAGTTAGACGTAATTATTCCCAGACTAATTATTCAAATAATTAATTAAAAGATTAATTAAAAGGGGCAATTGAATCAGCAGATTTGGATAAATAACATTAAAAAAAAAACTTAACAGATTTAATTAACTTAATTTTAGTTTTTTATTAAAATGATAAATAAGTTAAAGAACTTAAAAAAAAATATAAAAGTAAATAGAAAAGTGTGAAAATGAAGAAAGAAGAAAGATTAGTGGCTAATAAACCACTTTGGAATTATTCTTAGTTGGTGACTTTAGACTGTAGATCTTAAGTCACGGTAGATTTTTTGGCTATTCAGATATTTACAATAATGTTGGAAACATTCTCGATTTTCTTTTGATTGGATGTATATTTTAGGTGTTTCTCGCTGTATACTTGACAGTGCGTTATATTTCACTGTAATTTACGTGGTTATTATATTTATCTGATAATAATAAGTATAAGAAGAAGATATAAGGAAGGTAAAGGTCAATGGGCAAGCGTCTATGGGAAGTTGTCCCACCCCGTATAGTGATAAGATATATACCAATAGAAAGATCTCCTTACGTAGAACATATGTTATTATTACGACTCGTCTCAATTATTAGTCCGTTCGGAATTATGTAATTCTAGATGTGACTTAACTATAGGTGCTTGACTTCCCTGCATCCCATACTCACCACATAACATAAGTCATATCTAGACGTATATAACTCCGAACGGACTAATAATTGAGACAAGTCTTAATAACAAAAGATGTTCTATTTATGGAGATCTTTCCTTACGTATATATCTTATCGCTGTACAGGGGTGGGGCAGATCTGCCCATTCTCCTTTGTTCAATTTGTAAAACAAAGAAAAATATTTGCACATATAAAAGAGGTATAAGTCTTAAAATAAAAAGGGATAAAACACTTTTACTTTCCTTTCCCTCACCTTCATAATGACCATCAGGTGACGTCCGAAACGTTGCATTTTTATCTCAGCTTTCATGACTTATCAGATGCAAATATTTTCATCTTTCAGGTTTTCTCATATTGTTTTGCATGTTAAAACCTCACCATTATCTAATTTGTAGTCTCACTAAAATCTTCTAAAAATATCTTTGAAATACTGTAGGAAGACATTAGCTTTACTTATATTATTAAGATACTTTGAATAACTCTTTTGATAAAAACACTAATTCCTGCATTCGTATAACTGACCTACGGCATCGTGTATTCTTCGTCAGTTTTTATCCGAATTTTATTAACAAAGCGGATTTAGCTCGAGTACTGTTGTTGGTTGTCCAAATAAATCTGTGAACTACAGGAACTAAAGATAAATTTCGCATGAACAGTCTTCTCATGTATAAAGTGACTCGACCCGTATGTGATAAGTTGAATAGCTCCTCCAACGATGCTTCACTGCAATAGAGAACTTTTATACAGAGAAGCTAACAACGAAGACAAAAGAACCGAGGTTCGAATCTAAAGAAGTAGATATGATCATTTACTTCTTCACTAAAAAAAATAAAAATAAATAAATGTCTTTGTTTTCGTAAATTAATTCAAATAAAGCCAAGGCATTAAAATTTTTTCCTCAGTTTTGATTCAATTTCTTTTACCAGGAAAGTGCTCTTCAATTATATTAAACATTTTGTAATACGTTATTTCAAATAATAATCTTTAATGATGTCCTAAGCTTATTATTCTCCAATTCTTAATCTATTTATTGAAATTTATCCTCTTGTCCTCTAATTATATCCTGGAAATAAGATAACGTGTTTGCATTCCCTGCAACCACGTATCCTTTATCTTTATTGATACATTTAAAAGTTTTGCCAAGATATTAAAGAAGAGTTTTAAGATGGTGTAGTATTGTATAATTGAATTGGAGATATCAAGAATAAGGTATGAAGTATATATGACTATTTCTCGTTGAAAGTAGCATTGTACTTTTTCTATTGTAAAGTAATAGCGGAGAGTAGACATCTCCAGAGTGTTTGTAAATCTTTAAGGGTATTTTACCTATAGACAAAGTAATGACTGTACAGTACTACCTTTTATAATGAATTTTAATATCATTAATTATCATTGGAGGCGTTAGTAGTGAATGAGCATTTTTTGCCTTAAACAATAAAAAGAATTCCTTTCTTTCAAGAAGCAAAATGGCTTCGATTAAACGCATCTTTTTTAAGACATATTTTTATATAAATATAATCCATTTTATAGTTTTTTTTATCTTGTATTAAATATCTATTACCATACTTTTCTTTCGTTTTGTCGCTAATATGATAGAAGATCTCAATAAATTGTTATGTGATTTTGCCTGAAGCCATTTGTTTATTAACCTTTGACCTTCTTTTCTTTGATAATCCAATTAATTTCCCGTCTTAAAATTAAGGACGAATTATCGAACAGGCTATACATTTGACCCATTATTATTATCTGCAGTGCGTTTATTATTTATTTATTAACCATTATGGCGTCGCTTAGGAAGTACAGTGCAGATTAAAATAAGAAGAATTGGTTCACTTCTATTGAATTTATTATAAAAATGATAAAATGTAATATTTAATGTTGTTTCAGTGGTGTGAGAAGAACTGTTCACAAATTATCCACAAGTGATGTTTTGCACTTATATTTTATGCATATTACCAAATGCTAAAACTTTATGACCTGCATTTCTGTTGTTGTTATGTATTCCTTGACAGATGCATTACAGCGCCATAAAAAACGAGAAGCCCCAGCTAAGTCCAAACATGAAAACTTGAATTTTTATTCTTCTTTTTTTTAAGAGACAATCTTTCAAGTTTTTTGTCTTCGCATTGAATATTTTATCCAGTACTTCTGTCGATCTTCTTGAAGTTGATCTTTTAGACATTTCCAGTTGATTATTTATAACCATTTTAGTTTCAGTAAATTGGATTAATGTCGTTTTGTAACGCTAGCAGAGAATTGTACAAACATTTGTACTTGTTGATAATAAAAATGCAAGTCAATCAATTTCTATATCTTAAATGAAAGTTTCGAACTTTTATCATTTATTCGAATGTATTTAAATAATAGATAAAGTAACCCACAACACAATTAAAATTTTTAACATGTAATTTTTCTTAAAAAAAATAATTGTAAGCTGTGGGTTATTTTATTTATTAAATATAGTTGGCAAACGTAAAATTATTTCCTAATATATTTAAATAACAAAGATTTTTGCATTACGAACTGTTACATGATAATCTAAAACATGTGTATTTATAAAAAAGGAATCCAGGTATCAAATTCTAATTTATTAATTTCCTAACATTTTAGAAAATTAAATATATATCAGATTAGAAAAATGTAAAAACAAATATTCTTATAATAATAATGCTCTTATAATAATAGTAATACATATTTTCTTGCTATGCTAATGTAAAATTTCATTCAAGTTATTTACATATTTAGATGTAATGTTTATATTTTTCTTTGTTACTTTGTAATCTAAATAGATTTTATAATCTAAATAGACTTTCCAAAATATTTCAAATATATTTTTCAAATAATAAAAATAATAAAGTTTCTTCGAAATAAATTTTTATGGCACATAATTGCTGAAGAAAGAAGTTATAATAAGTTTCAAGCATATAGAGATTAAAGAACTACAAAATAAATTTTATACACGAGTCAGCAAGATACTTAAAAACAGTGCAGGAAATAAAATCAAAGCAATCAACACATTTGCTATCCTGGTTTTAATGTAGTCGTTTGATGTTTTAAAGTGGTCATCTACAGTCATTAAAATCTTGAATTCTTCCATTTGTATATATATCAATCCTTATTAAAAACTCCAACTACTGCAACATAAACCAATATTTCGTCTTTATTTTTCCAAAGACTTTCTCAAGGTTTTGTAATAACATAAAGAAAATAAATAAATATCAAGTGGATTGAGAAACAACTTTCTCAAACCTTTACAAATCAACAAACAAAATGTATACCGTACAACAAATTAACAAAGATATTAACATAAATAATACTATTGTCATAAACAATAAATATTCAAAAATGTTCAAAAATATTTGAACAAAGCTAGCTTGAACAATATTACTTAAGTAATGCTACTTGATTAATGTTATGTAAACAATTACTAATTTAGATGAAAGAGAATTTCTGATACAAAAGATTAAAAGAAATTTTAAAATTTAATTGAGTTTTCTCTTTCATCTAAATTAGTATTGTTTACATAACATTAATCAAGTAAAATTACTTAAGTAATATTGTTCAAACTAGTTTTGTTCAAATATTTTTGAATATTTTTGAATGTTTGTTTATGACAATAGTATTATTTATATTAGTATCTTTGTTAATTTGTTGTATAATTTTTGTTAGTTGATTTGTAAAGGTTTGAGAAAGTTGTTTCTCAATCCACTTGATATTTATTTATTTTCTTTATGTTATTACAAAACCTTGAGAAAGTCTTTGGAAAAATGAAGACGAAATATTGGTTTATGTTGCAGTAGTTGGAGTTTTTAATAAGGATTGATATACTGTATACAAATGGTCACCTACAGGATTGGAAGCAATTGACAGAAGCTTAAAGAATAGTACACACCAAGAGACAAAGTCGCGGAACACGTGTCTCGGGACAGTCGCGATACATTGTCCCTCGACAGTCGCTATACAATGTCGCGCGTTCACACCTAAACAGCCAGTTGCACTACAGATATCAGAACACGATGTCCCAACAGATTGCTCTCTGTGCGTTTAATGTGCTTAAATAATTTAATGTTGTTACAAAGTAAAAATTGTAAACCTACACGGTAGTGGAGGAGAACTCTATTTTCGGGAGGCATTACTGTTGCTATTAATCTTCTTGAAAAGTTAAAACCTGAAGATGGCATGGGTTTCAGAAATTTTTGGGCCAGATGCTCCATAGCATACCTCCTTTTATTTCTGTTTTTATAATCTAGACTTGTGATATCCCTAAGACATGGGAGGGCCTGAAAATCTTCGATTATTTTAATGTTGTTCCCATGGCGGACAAGGAGAAACTGAGTCAGAAGTCTCGGAACACGTACAGACTACGAAATGTCGCGCAACATTGTCTCGTGTTCCCCGTGAGACTTGCGACTGTTGTATCGCGACAGTCCCGGAACAGCCTGCGACTTTGTCCCGAGACACATCTTCCGCGACTTTGTCCCTTGGTGTGTACGAGGCTTAAGAGTTGTACTGACAAGATTTGGAAAAGCTACCATTGAAAGAGTTACATTTAGAAGGAGGAAGGGGTCTCATCTGTAATGTAGGTGACCCAAAGGTGGCCATAGTTAAGCTTTGCTGATTTTTTTATAATTTAACGGTTGCGGGAATATAAAAAAAAAATCTAGGGGTCATCATCCTGAACCTTCTCTAAACAAGACATATTGATATTGTTTTTCTTAAAACATATTTAGTTTGTTTTACAGTTATTTTATTAAAAAAGTTACTTCCGGGCCACCTTCGGAGCAGGTGAACCTAAGGTGGCCCACATATTTATTTTGTTAAAAATTATATTTTCCAGGGGTTGAAAGGACACTTAACACTTTATGACTAAATTCAGTATTTTATAAGCTGCTAGTTTTACTTGCCTAAAGTCCTAATACTAAATATGCGTTCAAAATATAGAGGGAAAAAGTCTTTCAAAATGTACAATTAAAATTTTTGATTCTGTCGTCTTGTGTAAGTTTTTCAATCTGAGTCAATGCAAAAAATACGCTTGAAATCTTTGATTTTGTCACCTTTTGTAAGTCCTTCACACTCCTCGTGGACATATCTTAAACATTGGGTGCACAGTCTCATGTCAATTATTTTGTGGTCAGGTGGTCAGGTTGGCGGGCCACCTTGTGTACACATCTCAGCACATTGTTTTCACAAATAAACAATGTCATTACCATGAAATTCTTAAACTGTGACAATACGTCCTGAATGAATAGTGACAGAACTTTAATAAAATATGCAACAACTTGAATTTAACAAAACTTTACACGATTAAATTTAATTTATTACTTACCGGAAATAAGAACAACGATGCTCAAAAACAAATGTCTTCTCAGTAATGGTCGACGTCTCGTCGAAATGGCTTAGTTTTCAGTAGCAAGCACTAGAGTGAGACAGCTGTCAAGTAGCAGGTGCCATATACCGACTGTTTTGTGTATTACTATATTATATAAGCAGATGGCCACCTTGTGCACTCTGGCCATCTTTGGATCACCTACCTTATCAGAAATCTGTATAATCGGTTGATATGAGATGTTACTTTGACAGCAAAGTCAACAATAATCTTTAAAGAATGATCAAGGTTTCATGCCTTCTATCTGTTAGATAATAATTTCTGATGACAGAGTCTGTCCGTGCTCAAATCCAACATGGAAGCAAAATGAACTTCATGGCTCCTATCCACACCAACTCACAAAGGAAGGATTTCATCGCTAAAACACGGGTTTTACATAAAAGGTGGCAGGAACAGAGTTTTCGGCTTGGAAAACATGTGCCAAGTGCTGAGAGGACACTGGTCAAGTTCTACGGGCAACTTAAAAAAATTAAGTGAATTCAAATACAAAAATACTCGTAGTTAAAATATTTACTAACTGATCGAGTGGTCGAAGTCGTGAGAAGGACAATCCACTGGCTCAGGTTCGATTCCCGATACAGGCATTTTTTTAATTATAATTTAATTTGGTAAATAGTTTTAAGTAATTTGTAAGTGATTTAATCATTGCTAATTATTACAATTTATTTATAATAATTTTTGAGCAATTCTGTGCATTTTTTCAGAAGAAACGGTGCTGTTCAAATGGAATACTACAGTGAAGTACTGTCACTTTTAAAATATCTATAATTCATGCAATCTATAATATCTGTAATGATTCAATGTAACGAGTGTTTTTCATGACAATTTCATTGATTTTAATCTTAACTAAAGTTGTTATTGAAAAATTAATAATATTTTAATACGTTAATGTATCAAATGTTTTAATGAACTGCTGTTTTACATTGCGATATGGACAGCGATAATTTATCATTATCCTTCATTTATCAAACTGGATCCATTGAACATAGTGCATGGCTTGCTGAAAAACATCTACAGCGAATTCCGAAGATGTAATCAGTGAATTTGAAAGAAGAAAAGGTGAAATACTATTTGACTTTTTTGAAAGTTTGATTATTTCAAACACCGAAGAGGAGGATTCTCTCGAATTTTTCGCGGTTACCGTGACGATGATGATGTAAGCGAGAATGCCTAAAATCATTACATTGTCATGAAAAACACTCACTATAATGAACTATTCCATTTGAGCAGCACCGTTTCTTCTGTAAAATTGCACAAAATTGAACAAATCAATTGTAATGATTACCAAATGCATTATAAACACTTAATATTAATTAAAACCACTCAAAATCAATTAATACCAAATTAAATACTTCAAAATTTTTTTTTAAAAAATGCCTGTTTCGGGAATCGAATCTGAGCCAGTGGATTGCACTTCTCATACCTTAGACCACTGGACCATTGACTTTCAGTTCTAAATTATTGTTACTATTTTTGTATTTGAATTCAATTCAAATCTTTAAATTGCCCGTAGACCTTGGCGAGTGTCCACTCAGCACTTGATATATATTTTTTTTCGTGTTTTCCAAGCCGAAAACTGTTCTTGCCAATTTTTGTTAAAATCCGTGTCCCAGCAATGAAATCCTTCCCTTGTCATTTAAGATTGTTTTGATAGAATAGCATCGAATTTGTGGTTGAAACGTGGATTGTTGTTTGATGAGACAGAAGGTTTCGTAATAGCTATTCAGGATCGGTTAATTGCTGCAAAAAATTATAGGAAATGTATCATCCAGGATGAAACGATCGATGAGTTTTGCAGACGATATGGACAGGCAAGTGAAACAATTGAACTCGTCGTTAGATGTGGCTTAGTTAGCTTGCAAACTCTTTATTATAATCGTGGTGCAGTTCTGATAATCAAACATACAAATTGTACTGGAATCAATCAGATCAATCAGACAGTTATGTAGGCCAGATATTGTATTGCTAGATAAAACACAGAAAACTACGGAGCTCATCAATATTACTATGTCTCTTAATAATAATTTGCCTAAGGCCTTTGCTAATAAAATTAATAAATACGTAACTGTAGCTCAGGAATTAAATATTGCGTGGAATTTAACCAAATTACAGTGTGGCTCATCGGCATATCAGCTGTAGAGTTCTGCTGAATCTGGTTCAACAACTCCAGGAGCTTGGAATCTTCCGTCAATTGCCATTAATTCGAAGGTCAAGTTTATTAGATGTCAGTCATATTGTGAGAAAGTTTTGTCGCATTAAGGAATATATAATGTTCCTTATAATATATAATGGAATTTTTTCGCATTATACAGTATTTACAATAAAAAAATGAGAAAAATTGTAAATAATAATAAGTTTCAATAATAAAGTGCAATAAAGTCCCGTTAGAAGTTTACTAAAATTCCTAGCAACATGCAAAGAAGTAAAGATTAAACAAAAAACAAAGTAGGTAAACAAGATAATTTATTAATCAAATAATCTTGGTACTTAACAGCAATTCAAGTGATAAATATTAAGTTGATACATTAATATATAAGATTCTAAATTATCTGTATATTTATTTATTTAATAATTACAAAATAAGAATTAAAACTGACAAAATATAATAATTGTAATAAATAATTGATACAAACAGTAATTACAATAATGACCAAATTATCAGTTTGTATTATTAATTTGAATGGAAAAAAATAATATTACTGTATTGTAAACGTCTAATCCATATTTCCTCTTTATCTCTTCTCTCTTAATAGTCATAGTAATTCATAAATAACATCACATCACCCTTAAAACATAAATAAAATATTTAAAGTATGTTTAATAACGCAAATTTTCAGAAAGAATATTAGTCTTTCCTTTTTCAAGCTACAAACAAAATAACAGTTAATAACAAAACAGGATAACGTTGTGCATCAACTTATTTAACAAAATACGTAACCTAACACACTAATAAAAACCACCTCATTACTTATACAAACAACAACAATCCAATATATTCCCTATTGATAATTTAACAATACTCACGCGGTTAATTTATTAATTCTTCAAATTTCATAGTTTTATTTGAATTTTACAAAGTGGTCAATTATTTTCATAGAATTGACAGAATAACGGGTTCAGATTTATTTCATTCCAACATTGTTTTAGATTTTTTTGATCCTAGTAAATTTATTATAATAATATTCAATTTGAATAAGTAATTTTTGAATTTTAATAATTTTGAATTTATTTCTAAACGTTTTGTAGTTTTCACAATTTGCGGCATTAATTTTATTACTTTATAATTTTTAAATAGCTTATCTCTTTCTATGATATCTTTAATGAGATCATCTGTAATCAAGGGCGTATATAAAGGGGGGGGGGCGACGAAATAATGAAAATAAAGAAAAAAATAAGTACCGTAATCTAAATTATTTTAATTAAGTTGACCAACCGTCCTTCTGTTTGAAAGTATGTCTTCCCAAGGTTTTTTTTTTTTTTTTTTTTTTTTTTTTTTTT
>JAFIDM010000179.1:22634438-22658441 GCA_023159025.1 Thereuonema tuberculata | reverse complement strand
ATAAAGAAAACAAAAATGAACACCACAAATGGCCCTCCATATTAAAAAAAACACCAAAACCTAAATAAAGAATTAAAAGGCCAATCAATTAATCCCCGCTAGCGATCGCTTAGCATGGATTAATTGTTAACAAGAAATACATATAATGCAAAAAATTAACGTGCATGGAAACAATTACATGAGAAATAAAACAGAAACGCACAAAGAGTTCACTCATCTGTTTTTGGAAATTGTGATACCGGGAATCCAAGATAGCCTATTCTACTGTAAAGAGATTAGCAATGCAATTTCTATTTTACATGAATATATTTTTCTGTATTTTACATTTCTTACTGGAAAAATGAAAATTTCAGTTTATATACTGAAAAAAAAAAGTATTCTTCTAAAGCACTTCCATACTAATTTTCTTTTTTTTCTTTTTTAATTTAGACGTTGATTGATTTTTTTAAATCTTTGTAAAGTTTCTGGGACGTGTTCTTGCTTTACCGCAATAAAATAGAAATAAGAAAATTCCACGAATTATTGAAAAGTAAATTGAAGGGGGAAATGTCATCAACTGAAGACCTGCCGATTTGTGACAAGAGGGTGGGGAACTGTACAGTGCCATTTCTGTATCTCGGTTGATCATTTGACATCATCCCTTCTCCTTTCTCCACCCTCTCCTTTCGACCGGATATCGGATATAGATCTGTCCACTTTGAGACGCCAGAGTGGAAGATTGGAAGTCTTTTAGATCCATTGTCAGTTTTTGCTGAATGCCGATTGGTGCCGCTGCAGGATGCGGGATTAGGCTTATCATCCACGGCCGATGGACATTTATTTCTGGCCGGATCTGACTGTGACGAGCTCAGGGTCGATGCATTCGCCCGTCTGGGAATGACACGTTCCCATCTGATCGACTGTCTCCCTTATCACAGCACGAGACTACAAACAAAAATATTAAAGAGCACATCACTTTCAAACAGCCACAAAAGTCGCATTTTCAAACATTTGAACCACAAAGTTTATTTCTTTTTAGAGCTACAGTAAAAGAATAAAAAAAAATAATAAAGTTAGAAATTTAATGGTAGGTCTTTGGTCTATATCATAATTGTGGTATGAATTACATCAATTACATGAAGGACTAGAAAATAACGAAATCTTTTTTAGAATTATCTCTTATTGAATGATGTTTTATATTTGCTGGATCTGATTTGAAAATTTATAGATTTCTCTTAATAAAAATTAAAATTACAATAAGATTACTCCACATACGGTTCTTCTGCAGAATCTTCAATTCTAAGTATTTGGGGATTTCCATTTTTAATTTGCCACCTTACCTTTGGCTAAACTTTACGTTTCATTATCTCCAAAGTGTTTAGATCTCAATTGTTCTTTTCAACTTTAGTAATAAGCGAATTGGACTTGTCATTGATTCCATCGGCAGCGAATGGAAGATGTACAAAGATTAAAAATGTGTGAAAATTGTTTTAACGGGAGTTTTTTGCAACAACAATACAACATTGATTTTTATTTCTGAGATACGTAGACTTAAATGTCATGGAAATAGGAATTATTTTTATGAAAAGGCCTTTGTAGCAATAAAACAAATTAAGGTGTGGAATATAATAGTGAGAAGTAAATGAACGGCCACCACACAAAAACTACTGTTTTAGAAAAAAAAAAAAATATGACAATTAAAAATACACAAACGTTTTCCGGTCGGCCAACGACCCTTTCTCAAGTGGAATTATTTTTGATTTGAAATTGGTAAATACATACGCTACATATTCTATATTTTATAGAATGTATCGAATATAAACCAAAACGGAGACTTCTTAGATAAAATATAGATAAAAAAGATTTATTTAAGTACACTAAAAACTCGTTTATCCGAAATCATATTTTTTTTATCATATGTTTACAAATAAACAAAAACTTTTTTTTTTGTCGCTATAGTCCAAATTTAACAGCTACACAAGCAATTATGTAAATGTAACTGAAACTACATAATTGAAACTCAATGAATAACTTTAATGTACAGTAATGAATGTAATTAATATTAATAACATATATAGTGTATGTTTAATAAAATATATTCCGGATTATCCGAAATTTCGTTTATCCGAAACGGGCGCGGTTCCATCAAATTCGGATAAACGAGTTTTTAGTGTATTTGTGAATTTTGTTATTATCTTCTGTAATTTTTGTCCTAATTTCTAACTGAATTACATTTCTCATTTCTTCTATGTCTTTTATTATTTCTTTTTAAATATGCATAATATCATATACAAGAAAGTTACATATTATTTTCTTTTTTTTTCGTATGAATTTCAAAGTTAGTTTTCTTTTTTTTAACCTCAGATTCTGCTTTTGTGACGAGTTTTACTGTATTGTGTTGAGAACAAAATATATAAAAAAAGGAAGTAGTAATAAAATAGTTGTGCATTTATTCTGTGCCAGGGGTTAATGTAGTCAAAAGCGTGTTTTTTTTCTTCTTCGACTATTGACCTACGAAAGGCAAACGACAGCGCTGTCATTAGCTGACATGCTTCTCTACTTTCCTTACGTTGACCGTCGCTTTCCTTGGGATTTATGAGAAAAGCCAGACACTCTCCGGCAGGAACTCTCTTATTTCTCTTGCCTCCCACTCCCCGTACTTACAGACTGTTTCTGAACACCCTTGTCTGTCAGATGGCAAAACGCCATCACTTAAAGCACAAGTGCCAATATAATAAATGGAATCTTCTCTTTCAGAATGGTTTTACCCATCGTTATCAATTACGCTTCTGCAGTAACTATTCCATCGGAATAGAGTAAATATGAGAATGTATTCAATATTCTTGAATATATCTCCGTAGCTTCTTAACTTGACAGAATTAATAAGTAAAGAACATGTTTACTATAACTTTTATATACATATACTTATAAAATCCATAGAAATTCTACGGTTGGAAATATAGTTCGCCTAATCATAATTTAATGGCATTTCAGATTAAAAAAGATCTTCATTTAATTATACACTCATTTCCAAAAGTTAAGCACGGAGCGGTAAAATGCGAAAAAATGGACAAGTACTGCTTTGATTGACTTGAAATGCTGCAAGTAAGTAGCTCTATGTTTATTCATGAAACAAAACAAAGAATTACATACAGAGATAAACAAAATATTGAATTTTCATAATTATAAGATGACGTCAGATTTGCCTCATTAACAAAATGATGTTTAAATTCAAAACAAACAATAAAAACCGACATTAATAGGGTATGTGAGCACCCCTCACCTGTATACAAAGTTTACAGCATGTGATCATGCTTGTTACGAGGTGATCAACCACCGCAGAGTCCAGTAATCGCCATTCCTCCTGTAGGGCAGTTTCTAAAGCTCTGAGAGTGGCTGGAGGTAGGAAACGTCGACATACAGCACGGCCGAGGGCATCCAAAGATTTTCAATTGGATTAAGGTCCGGCGAGTAAGCTGGCCACTCCATACGCGCAATCCTCTCACTTCAGAAAGTCGTCAACGATGGCAGCTCTATGGGGACGAGCATTATCGTCCATTAAAACGAAAGAAGGACCAACTGCTGCAGCATACAGTTTCACAATGGGGTCTAGGACTTCATCTCGATACCGTACAGCCGTCACAGAACCTCGCCGTAGTTGTGCAGGTCGGTGCGATATCCCAATGAAATCCCTGCCCAGACCATGATGCTTCCACTGCGGAATGCGTGATGTTCGGTGATGTTCTGGAGCCGATTGCGTGTGCCTTGTTCCCTCCAGACGGTTACACGCTTATCATCGGGTTGTAGGGCAAATCTGGACTCGTCTGTGAACATAACGTTACCCCAATCAGACATAGTCCAATTCACATGCTGGCAAAACTATTGTAATCGTGCCCCTCTGGATCGGACGGATAAAGGAACACAAACTCGTGGTATCCGGGCGTACAGACCATTTATGTGTATCCTTCGACGAACAGTAGTGGCAGATATCGTCTTACCAATGGCCGCTACAACCATAGATGTCACACGTGTGGAGGTCGATCTTTGATTCCACTTGGCTACAACAGCAATATATCGATCTTGCGCGGGGATCGTAACCCTTGGACGACCGGTTACAGGTCTTCGGATAACTGTTTGGCTGGTTTGGAATTGTTTCCATAATCGTGAAATGACGGAATGATGAACGCCGAAGATACGAGCAACATCTGTTATAGACTGTCCTGCTTCAATGCGTCCGATAGCCCGCCAGGGCTCAGAATCTTCCATTCGTCTTCTGGAAGCCACAGAAACACGTCTAGCTTGAATACAAATCGTACGAACCTTCTAAACACCTGTCATCAGCACTTACATGCAACCTTCTGTAACCCTTCACAATGCTGGCTTCTTATACGATTGCCTGTTTTGCATATTTCTCGACGCGAAACCGTGATTGGCTGTTATCTATATAATTTGCATACTTCCTTCTACCTTTGCAGCAAATTTCAGCTACTTTAATTCAGATCTCTTACGGAAATTAACATTTTTCCTCTCCGTGCTGAACTTTTGAAAGTGAGTGTATTTAAGGGAAAATTAAGTTAAATTAAGTAAAATGAAGAAAAAAAAAAAACTATTAAAGTGAGCAGCCCCTTCTTAGACTTCGATGCGAACGGATTCCATCACTTCCTAATTGTAGGAGGACGCAATAACAGGGATCAAGGAGGCGTCAATTTTTTATTAAAATTACTTTTTTATTAAAGTTACTTTTTAGCGGCCCCTAGGTTACATCTTGCCTGTAAAACATAGGGGACCGCTCTTGCATTTATGCTTGCTGGATGTCACACTCTGTAGTGGCCAAACGGTTAGAGATATTAGAATGAAACACTCACCATTGTGTTCAGCATCAAAAAGTAGATGACCACGTCCAAAAAAACAGACCTCTAGGACCACTCGCTGACCGGATGTTGGGGGGTCAAAAGTGGTCGCTTCCGATAAAGAGGAAAACGGCGACAGACGTCACCTCAATATCGACGTCTGAACACATTTTGTTCATAAAATTGTGCATATTATGGGGCCGCTTTGCTTTTCATACTATCTAAAAGCATTAATTTATCTTGTTTTAAAACTAATTTTAATAAAAAAGTGAACATAACCCATGCAAGCATCCATATCAGGATCTTTAATTTGTTACTACATTTACCTCTGATCTCATGTGGTTCCGGAGAAAAAGGGATTATAGACTCTTCCTTTTATATATATACAGATAGTTAATATTATTTGTTACATGCATATTGATATTCAACATAAAAATTGCTATTCATTAATAATAACTTACATTAGAAGATTACATTATGTCGCTTTGCTAGAGCAGCCTCGCATACAGAATGAAAAAAAAAAACAAAAAAAACATTTTATTTATTCACAAAAACGAGTTACATCAAGTAAACGAAAACTTGTGCGAAATTCCATTTTTGTTGCTAGCGTCGACCAAGCAACAATACTTCTGCTACCAGGCAACGCTCATGTGAATTGTTGCGAAATTCAGTTGTTGACATGTAGGCAGGCACGCATGTACACAATTTTTTTTTATACAGATTATTAAATTTAATAATAATAGATGTACAATTACATTTTAAATAATTACACAATTAAATGATTACAATTACTAGCTACAAGAAATAAGAATTCTAGATATACGTTCCTTTTCTAAAAATAAATTTAAATGAAAGGGTATTTAAATTAATTTATATTTTTTTATTATCAAACTATATTTTTTTCTTTATTTCTGTTATATTTAAGTAAATTCTAGAGTAAATCAAACTCGGTCACCTGATATTAAACTTCTTTATTCTTCAACATAAACTCTCTATTAATCCCAATATTTCGGAAGCCTCAGTGGCTTTCTTTTTCAAGCTTAACATAGAAAGGGAAAGGATATACATCATATCTTCTTCCCAAAAATTTCAGAATAAAATAAAAAATAAATTAACAACAATCACGAAAATTAGAATTAACTTACAAAATAGCAAAAGGGCTGTGCAATTACACATGGCCCAATTTCTCGACGAAACTTTATAATTTTAGCTTGAAAACAATTGGAGTTTTTCGCAGAGAGGCGCAACGAAAAGCGTGCGCTGCTTATTATTTAGGTCTTAGGTTATTCATTTTTAGACATCTAATTTTTTTTTTTTTTTTTAGAATAGCTATGTTTAAATTTAATTTGGTGCATCTTGTAAATCATTGTACAGAAGTTTAAAATATATTCAAAACCTAGTTGTCTCTACAGAACGTGAAGTTCTGAGTTTTGAGAAATGGAGTTGTTTATCAAACAACGTTGCTGGAAAGCCGTTTCATCTGTTTGAAATTTCAAGGATTTGATGTTCTGCTGTGGGGATTTACATAAGCTCGTGCGAAGCCATAATTACAGTTTTCTGCTGTTGGGCGAACTTATGATGTCGACGGAAACTGTTGTTAGGCCTATTTTATATGAAAAAAAATAGTAATAAAAAAAGGAAATAAAGTTCACGAAATCTGATATTCATTTCATATAATGACCGTCCGCTTCTTCAAATAAATACACAAACTCCAAAATGACCAATTTTTCGTCTTTTTTTAATTTAAAGACTTTTTCAAGGTATAATATATAATAAAACTAAAATGTAACTGAATTAATAACAAAAAACAAAATCGTAGGTAAATAATTAAGAATTTATTTTTTTTATTCTTAAGATAAATTAAGAATTTAAATACACCTGAATTAATAACAAAAACAAAATAACGCAGGAAGAGTTTGTGTATTTATTTGAAGAAGCGGGCGATCATTATAGGAAATAAAGTTATTCTAACATTAGATAATTACCAATCAGTTTTCGAATGTGATTTTAAAAAACTTATTTTCTGTATTTATTTGATTATCATTGCTTGTAGATAAATATTGAGTTTCCAAATCTATAATTCCAAAAAGGGCCCTATTCATTAATGTTTTCATTGACGTGAGACCTAATAGAAAAAAAATATACGTCATTGTCTCTGCGGACAGTGGTCCTAGAAATATGAAACACAGTGTAATAGGCGCGTTCGCTTTTTGTTGTTCTAAAAAGTAGGAACTTGGATTCTGTGTTGTCGTAGCACATCGAAATTCAAGTTTATGGTCCTTTAATTTTCTTTGAATCTCTGCGGAATTGGATTGTTAAACTTCATTCTTTTGATTCCATGCAAAGTTTCCTGAGATTTCGGGTCCAGTGAATTAATTCGTGAGTAGGGACGGGGAACCGAGTATACACGTAGACAACAAGACATACCGAACTTCATTCATTAGATGTTGCAATGAAATCCATGTGATATCATTGTTTCTTTTGAGTTTCGTTAAGAACTAAAAGATGGCCAGTCCGACGTTCGCCCATCTTTAATCTCCGTTTAAGAAATCCGATCCCCATTTTACGAAGGATTAGATGAACCGTAGAATCTGTCTGGAATAGAAAAAGGCCGGAAAACCACCACCGAAGATCGATCTGACTGTTGTAATTCACGCCCAATGCCACCAGACAGAGCCACTTGAAGCTTCGTCCAATATTCTGATTTACAGTCATGTAAACATTTTATCTTCCCGTTATTTATCCAATTTCATAGAAAGTTTTTACAATTTTAATGTACAATTACTTTAAGATATATCTATATAAATATATGTAATGGGGCAGTTTTAATTTAAAAATAATTTTAGCTTTTAAAAAAATGGATCCACATAGTAAAAAAAAAAACATAAAAAAAAATAAGTTATAATAATAACAATAGAGAGTACCTGTGTGCCGGTACCCGGGTTCAAATCCCGGTCGATAGCATGGATGTTTCATCTTTCTTCTTCTGTGTTTCGTCCGTTTCTCTCCTGGGGCTTACTATCTCAGGGTTATTTCTGGACGGGATGTGAATCTCGTCCCCCCTCTGGAATTTCCTAGCCTCCCCCTGACGTTGTCAGATAGGGCTAGCTCGGGGTCCATAGTTGGCCAAAGTTGATGTAAGGAATAACAATAGAGATGCAGTTCGACCACGATAACTTGACGATCCCCCTCGGTGCGGGTTCCTGTACGTGGTGAGGGGACCACCCATGGAGGGTTCTCTTTTCCATGAGCTACTCTCCATGGGTCCTAAACGCCCGCCCCCGAATCCAAGGTGGAAGGCATCGTGCCGATGGATGTGTGGCACTACGGGGTTATTTTAGTGTCATGAACGATCCCTGTGGAAAAAAAAAAGATTGCCTGGCAACAAATCACAGTATTTAAACTGCTTCGGCAGTGCCTTCCAGGCAGATATGGGGATAGCTGCCTGGTGACTGTTCTTTCCCCAGCTAAATTTTTTGTGTATGGATTCTAATTTTTTTCCTTTATTGGGAAGCAATTCCCACACCGTCGATGTTCGCTCTTCTTCTATTATCACTCAGACCTTTCTAATCATGCATTCCTTTACCCCTGAGACACCTTTATCTAAACTGTCCCCTTTTCTCATCTCCAAAGCACTTTCAGGTGTAACTTCAAATATCAAGTCAGTCAAGAAACTGCAGTCTGGCGATTTGTTAATCCAGCTGCCTTCTTCAAAAGCTGTGGACCAACTACTTAATTTGACAACTCTGGCAGATACTCCGGTATCTGTCACAAAGCACAAGACTCTAAACTCTAGTCGCGGCGTGATCCGCGAACCAGATCTGGACGGTCTATGTGATGCTGACCTTCTCGAAGGCTTTGCTTCGCAGGGTATGACTGCTGTCCGACGGATTAACGTTCGTCGTGACAATAAGGAAGTACCCACTCGAACAGTTGTTCTTACTTTTAACACCTCCACACTGCCCACGAGTGTTACAGCTGGCTGTCTTCGCTGTCCTGTACGTCCTTACATCCCGAACCCTTTGCGCTGCTTCAAGTGCCAACGTTATGGTCATGGCTCTGCAGCTTGTCGTGGCAAGTCCATCTGCCCTAAGTGTGGTGAGCCATCCCACGAGTCTACACCGTGCACTTCGCCTCTCAAGTGTGTCAATTGTTCTGGAGACCATCCTTCATACTCTCGATCTTGTCCTCGTTGGAAGGAGGAGAAGGAGATTCAGACTATCAGAGTTAAACATTCTCTTTCTTATCCCGAGGCTCGAAGGATGCTTCTTGCTGTGCCAGCCCAAAAGACTTTTTCGTTTGCAGTAAAATCCAAACAGACAGCTTCAATCTCCTGTCAAACAGACATCACTTGTCCTCCTCGCGAGTCCTTTTCAGCCATATTTCAAAACATTGCTACTCCTACCACAACAGTTCCGTCACAATCAACTCAATCTACGTCACAATCCACCATGTTATCTTTGCCAGTTTCTTCAAGTACTTCTAATAGCCCTGCCGGTCTCAACTTCACTCAGAAGCGACCATCTGTATCTCCACACCGACCTTTTCATCGCACTAGTTCACATTCACGTTCACCTTCTCGTGGCCGTCGGAGACATTTCTCTCCTAGACGGTTTTATGAAGACGATCTGGAGGACTCCTCCAAACACCCAAACTTTAGGGCACCACCAGCACCTCCAGCTTGATTTTTAGGCTTTTACCCTTTTTTATCTTTTAATGGCCTTACTGTATTGGAATTGTCGAGGACTTCGCTCCAACCTGAACGATGTTAAAGCCCTCCTTTCTACAAATCATCCAGTCTGTATGTGTCTCCAGGAAACTTTTCTTACAGGAAACGACACAGTTTCTCTTCCAGGATATTCCATGCTGAGTAAACAGCGGACCGATAGAAGCGGCGGAGGCGTTTGTCTCTTTATTCGACATGATACTCCATCCTCTCATGTCCCACTTACGACTTCTTTGGAAGCTGTTGCTGCTCGCCTTTCCACTAGCCGCCTTTTCACTATCTGTAGCTTATATCTGTCCCCCACAGCCCCTGTTTCGCTTACAGACATTGCTCAGCTTCTGGATCAATTACCGACTCCGTTTCTCTTAGTCGGAGATTTCAACGCTCATTCTCCTGTCTGGGGTTCTTCATCCACCAATCCTAGAGGTGCTGTTATTGAAGATCTTTTAGTTCGGCGTAATCTTTGTATCGTTAACACAGGCGCCGCAACTCATTTCTCATCCTCGCCAATATCTTTCTCTGCTATTGATTTAGCTATAGGTTCTGCGTCACTCTTCCCCCATTTCTCATGGGATGTTATCAACGACCCTGGTGGCAGTGACCATTTCCCAATCATTCTCAAAGAGCTCCCTCGTTCAGCTGTTTCATCACCCAGTCGTCATCGCTGGAAATTTGACTCTGCTGATTGGATAACTTTTACTAGCCGCTGTAATCTGGAGGCCATTGATCTTTCAGCTACCATTGATCAACTTATTGACGAGGTCACTCATATCATTATTTGTGCTGCCAAAGCAACAATTCCACAAACATCTGGACGATTCCCTCTGCATCCCAAACCTTGGTGGACTAGTGACTGTACGTCTGCACAGAAGATTAAGCAGAAAGCTTGGAACATTTTCCGCCGTTATCCGACTTCTGCCAATCTTTTGGCTTTTAAGCGAGCACGTGCTTCTGCTCGTCGTATCCGTCGCATTGGTCAGAGGGAGTCGTGGCAACGTTTTGTTTCATCACTAACTTGCACTTTGTCTTCAAAGACCCTTTGGGATAACATTCGTAAGATGCATGGAAAGTACAGATCTCAATCTATGCACATACTGAAAGAAGATGGAAAAGAAATAGCTACTATCTCCGCACAAGCTGAAGCCCTTGGACGTGCTTTTGCACGGAATTCCAGCCCTGCACTTTTATCTCCTACTTTTCAATCGATTAAAGACCGTGCTGAAGCTATTCCTTTAAAGTTTTCTTCTTCCAACAGAGAACCATACAATCTCCCATTTAGTTTACAGGAATTACTGTTTGCACTAGACACCAGCAAAAATACTGCCTGCGGCCCTGACGGAATTCATTATGTGATGTTGCGACACTTATCTGTTTCGTCGTTGAATGTTCTTCTGTCCATCTTTAATAAAATCTGGTTGGAACATTTATTTCCTGATAGTTGGCGACGAGCTATAGTCATTCCTTTTGCCAAACCTGGTAAAGACGCCAGTGATCCAAATAATTATCGCCCCATTGCCCTCACTAGCTGCTTATGTAAGACGCTTGAACGAATGGTAAATCGCCGCCTTCAATGGTATCTTGAAGCCAATAAACTTCTCGCTACCACACAGTGTGGTTTCCGGCAGCATCGCTCTACGGTTGACCATCTTGTACGTTTGGAAGATGCTATTCGCACTGCATTTGTTAATAGAGAACACCTCGTCTCCATTTTCTTTGACTTGGAGAAGGCATACGATCGCACCTGGAAATTTGGCATTTTACAAGATCTTCATCATTACGGCCTTCGTGGTCACATGCCTATTTTCATTCGCAATTTTCTTGCGAATCGTACCTTTCAAGTACGTCTAGGATCTACGCTCTCTACATGTTATCCTCAAGAACTCGGAGTACCTCAGGGCTGTGTCTTGAGCGTTACCCTTTTTTCTGTAAAGATTAATGGCATCATTTCTGTTTTGCCTTCGTCAGTTCACCACTCTTTATATGTTGACGACTTACAGATCTCTTGCAGTTCTGTTAATTTGCGTCTGATTGAACGACAACTGCAGTTAGCTCTACATCAGTTGCAGACTTGGAGTGTTTCTAATGGTTTTACTTTCTCACAATCCAAGACTGTGTGTGTCCATTTCACTCGACGTCAGGGAATTTTTCCTGATCCGCAGCTGACTCTTGGTGGCGTCTCACTTCCATGTGTGCCTCAGCATAAATTTTTAGGCCTCATTTTTGATAAGAAATTGACTTTTAAGGATCACATACTTGACCTTCGGAAACGGTGTCTTTTAAAACTGAATTGTATCAAAGTGCTTTCGCATTCCAAATGGGGTGGTGATCGCTTGGCCTTGTTGCGCATTTACCGAGCCCTTATTCGATCCAAATTGGATTATGGCTGCATTGTCTATGGCTCTGCGCGACCGTCTGTCCTTCGGACACTTGATCCTGTACACCATCAGGCCCTCCGCTTCTGCCTCGGTGCTTTCCGTACTTCACCGATTCCCAGCCTGTATGCAGAGGCTCTGGAACCGTCCCTGCACTTTCGTCGACAAGTTTTGTCTCTCCAATATTTCGCCCGTATTTCTTCACTTCCCAATAATCCTGCTTATCAATGTGTGTGTCGTCCTCGTCAACGACGTCTTTTCACCAATCGTCCTTCCATTATACCACCGTTTGGACATCGGGTGACGACTTGGCTCAATACACTACAGCTCGCTGACCTTCACATTGCCACTCTACCTACTTCACCATCCGCGCATTGGAAATATCCTCTCCCCACCTGTGATTTCTCTCTTCGTACTTCTGCGAAAACCAACACTCCCTCGACAGTCTTTCAGTCTCTGCATCAAGATCATTTGTCCCGTCACTCTGATTTCAACATCTTCTATACCGACGGATCTAAAGGTGCAGATTATGTTGGAGCTGCTTTTTACACTGCTACTTTCAGTCGTGCTGTTCATCTTCCTTCTGAGGCATCTGTGTTTTCTGCTGAGCTTTATGCCATCTTCCTAGCTTTACAGTATGCTTTGCAGGAGAAGTTTACGCACACACTTATCTACAGTGATTCTGAGAGCGCTTTGCGGGCACTGTGCAGTCACACCCTGAAGGGTCACCCTTTTGTTTTATCCATTTTAGATTTTTTACAGCGTTTTCACCGTTGCACTATCATTTTCTGCTGGATCCCAGGCCACGTCGGCATTGTCGGCAATGACCACGCTGATTCTCTCGCAAAGTCTGCTGCTAGTTTACCCTTGCGACGGATCTCCACTCCGGCCTCTGACATCTACGCACTTATACGTTCTCGTCTCCGATCTGCCTGGCAACACGAATGGGATGCTCTTCACGGCAATAAACTTCGTCTTGTCAGTCCTTCGTTATCCTCTCCTGCCACTCGACTGTTTCCAACTCGCCGGAAGGATGTTCTTCTGGTGCGTCTGAGGATCGGCCATACAAGACTGACACATAGCTACTTAGTGCTCAATCGTCCACCTCCCCAGTGTTCTACGTGCAACGTTGTTTTAACTGTCCATCATATTTTAATTGACTGTCCTGCTTTTACTCAACATCGTCGTCAGTGCTTTTATCCTCTTTTTAAATTTCATGTTCCTTTTCATATTTCATTGCTTTTAAATGATAATGATCTTTTACCCATTTCATCAGTTTTACACTTCATTCATCAATGTGGCCTTGCCACTCTATTGTAATTCTCAGATTTTTTTACTTTTCTTCTAAATACCTATCATTTTACCTATATCCTATTATCTTACTTTGCACACTACCTGTTCTTTTCTTGTTTTTGTCCTTTTTAGCTAGATACATGTAGTTAGTCTTCATTCCATTTTCTTTTCTTTTTTACCTTTCTTGGCGCAGCTTAGCCGCAGCTGCTTTTGCGCCATAAAACATCAACCAACCAACCAACCAACTTGACGATCGGGAGTACTCCACATGATTATGACGTATCTATTTTTCAGCCAATCACAAACAAGCGCGTCTAGAAGCACAGGGCTTTAAAAATAAATAATGTTTAAAAGAAATGCATAAAACTTAAATATAACGGCTAAATCTTATATTGAAAGCAGTCAACTAATATATAGCATTTCCCTTAAACATCATTAAAATTATTTTTTTGTTTTGTTTGATAGCTGTAATGTAACATTCTTCGGAACTTTTGAAAGTGGCTAGTGCTGACGTCATGGGGCTTTGGAATTTTTCCAATCGTCAAGTTATCTTGGTCGGACTACAACGTTTTTGAAAATGTTTAATTTTTAAGTTTATGGAAGCCTATTTAAGTTTATTTTAAGCCTATGGAAAATAATAAATGCAAAAACAAAATTCCATTTTTCTTAGTGTAATCATTATTTAAAAATTATTATATATATATATATATATATATATATATATATATATATATTGTATGGATACTGATTTTTGTTTATTGGTTCGAGCAACTACGAAATTGCGATTCGTAGAGAAAAAAATGCATTCTGTATTTCTCTCTCTTTTTTATAATAGATTGGAATTCGGAAAGATGCTTCAGAAACCCTAACATATTTTCTTTTAATGCCCTTTTTTTAAAACCTTCCTTTTTTCAGTTCTAAAAATTGCCATTCCATTAAAATTTATTTTTTCTCTTTTACATCGATCTGAATCTGATGATTGTTTTGCGATCATTTGTAAATAATTATAAAAATATTTACAAAATTGATGCTTCATAGATTCATGAATTCCTCAAACAAAAAAAAGCTTATTTAACAAATCGATTTTACTTAAGACATACCTTTAAAAGAAACCCAAATAATTTAGAGCTCTGAACGCACAATCTATTTACATTTCCTAAGTGCAGATAATATTGTCTCATTATTTTTTGATAGCATTCAGACACATACGACGAAAACGTATTGAATTTTGGCTTTAAAAGTGATTCATCTCTAAATGTTATGATTCGACAACGCTTTGCGTATCTCAGTCTGCATTTTATTTGCACAGATTGACATTATATTTTAAAGAATTAATAAAAAAAATATTCATTATACTGTGAACAGCGATTAAAAAATGTGAAAATCAAAAATGCATGGAATATTGCGATGGTTGAAACTAGAATTGTAGTGTAAATGTTCAGTTTTTCCATTCAACATTAATAATTAATTAATTGATATATTTATTAATCATTCATAATTTAATCAATAATATTATTAACAATTAGTTATTAATGATATTAATAATTCTGCAATGACTATCGAACACGAATTACAGCTCCTGAATTATCAATTATTATGAATAACAAGAAAAAAAATATGTTAGAACATCTAGAACATACTAATAAGAAACGCTTTCATATTCGAAAAGGACGATACAGCAGTGTACATAATTGTGCAGTTTTCTATTTAAAAAAATAATAAAAGAAATCTTGGGAACTTCTTCTTGAAATTTAACGTGCATATTTTGAGGACTAGAGATGGTCTTTTGTATTTGATGTCTTAAGGGGGTTGTTATAGAGAATTAGCGCGAGGAGTCCCATGGAAAATTCCCATAAATTCCCATAGAAAACGATTAGAAGCTAATAATGGATTTCTATCCTGTTTCTAGTAACACTTCATTACTTGAAACGATGAATTTTAATCCCTCTTTCGCTAATTCATTAATTTTGGCAATTTAATAATTGATGTAGACTTTTCCCCAAAAATATAGAATTTGGACTGTTTATATTCAGAAGGTATTACAATATTGAGATATTTTTCAAATAAATATATATGTTTCATTGAAATATTTTTTTAATATTTAAAGTTCTACATGTTTCAAAATTATTTTTGACTTGGCGAAAATTCAGTTCGTGAAGCTAATACTGACTTTCTGTTGGTTCTTTTCAGATGACGTCATGATGCTGGAAGCCGACGTTTCATTAGGGCATGTGTTTACAAAGGAATCACAACCAGCCATTCCAATAATGGCTCATCCACCAGCTGTCAATTCTGATATTTCCCTAGAAGATTGGCTGGATGAAGTTTTATCGGCGAAAAAGAGAAAGGGCATCAAATTGGACTTCAAAAATATCGCAATAGTAGAAAAATCGCTGCAGTTATTAAAGAAAAATTCTGATAAGGTAAATAGTGTCATTTTTTTTGTTATATTTCGCCTTTAATCTTGAAAATTAATTACGTTTATTGATTTCGGTCTCTGATTCTGACATTAATCAACGACTAGTTTTAGCTGATGAGTAAATGTCAATAAGGAAATGTCACATCGTCACTGTAAACCTTGGATAGATTTGTGCAGTTAGGACCTGTTTTTCGACAGGGTTAGACTATAGCAAAACAGGGTCGTAAATTGAAAAGTCGTAAAATAAGACCACATTATTAAGTAATTAATGAGACAGGTTCCAAAATTATCACAAATTCATATATACTAATATTGCGTTTTATTTATAGTTAAACATAAAGTTATTATTATTATTGTTGAGAATTAACACTTTATAGAATACAGTGTAGCACGTTAAACATTGAGGGAAAATTTCACAACGAAGTCAAAAAGGCGGACTGAATTTAAACAATACTGTTGGCGTCGCTGTCATTCCACCACAATGCAACACGAAAAAACAAAAGAACCGCATACTGCATGTTTGGACTTACAGGCGTTGCTATGTATTACTGAGTTGAGATACTTGTTTTTAATTTTCAGTTTTTTTGTGAAAAGTCGTAAAATGAACCATCGTAAAACGGGACCTACATGTATTTTTAATTGGTCTTTGTGGTTAAACCATTTAGTGATATTACTTCACTTGTTAATTACTTAATTATTAATTAGTTGAGAACTAGTCAACGGAATGCTTTCAAAACTGCGAAAATTAAGAGAGTTCAAACTCAAACTATTTAAAATACAGCTTACTTAATACTTAGTTTTAATATTTTTTGATTTTAACTTTTAATATTATAACTCATTTTCTCAAATGTAGTTGCTTTTTTTTTTTTTTTGGTTGTTTAGAAGTAAAGAAAGTTTTCCCATTGATAATAAAGGCAAATAGTAGTGGATCAGCCATTTTTTTAAAAAATATTTCTTAATTTACGAACAGTAATGCTTTAAAAATACAGAAAAATTAAGAGAATAATCAACGAAGGAAGTACGATATCTTCAATTAATGAGGTTTGTTATTCTGGTAGTCAATTTGCAATAATTCTTTTTTTTTATTATTTTGGCGAATCCTGGCGAAGACTTGAAGTAATTTTCGATTTGTCTTCTTATGTTAGCTTTAGCCACTTAAATAAACTTTCTTACATACAGTGGAACCCCGCCATTCGTCCGCCTCGCTATTCGTACAACTCGTTATTCGTACAACTTTTTCAAGTGAAATTGAACTCGCCATTCGTACGCCGCTCACGATTCGGACAGCGTGACCTTGTTACTGGCCGCCCCACGCGGTCGCTTTAGTTCAGTCTCGTTCCGTACGCTACGCATCATCCACACAAGCTTCATGAAACTTTGTGATATTTTATTGTTATTTTTATTGAAAATAGTGCAGCCATGGGTCCAAAAAAGATTACTGATTCAACTAAGCCTAAAAGGAAAGCAGTGAGAACGACAATTGAATTGAAAAAAGAACTCGTTGCGAAGTTTGAAAGTGGAACTCGTGTCTCTGACCTGGCAACTCAGTATGGCATGGCGAAATCAACTATATCGTCTACACTGAAAAAGAAAGACATAATAAGAGAGGCCTATATATTTATTGTTTTCATAGATTTTTTATGTATTTTATGCTTAAAGTATTATTACAAAGGTTTACATAAGCAATCATCTCTGGGTTCTGGAACGGATTAATCCAATTTCCATTATATCCTATGTGAAAAAATGATTCGCAATTCATACAAATCGCCATTCGAACTGCCTCCTGGAACGGATTGTGTACGAATAGCGGGGTTCCACTGTACTTGGTTTTAAGTAGTAGTGGGTCAGCCATTTTCCCTAATTACATTTTTACTGTTGAAAAGATAAACCAGAGAGGCGACAAATAGAGTTTGGATAAGGATATTTTGGGAGCGTAGATAATTGTTACATGTTTTCACATAAAAAATTGTTATGCTACATGCTGTAGCATGTTTCAGTTTATAAACATAGTTCAGTTTATTAATAAAAAGAAGAATATCTTTACATTCTAACTATATTTGCTTAAAAACTTTTGTCTGGATTGTGGAATTATATGATTGTGAAACGTAGGAGATTGCAACTGCAGAAAAAAAAAGACTAGACAGTTTTTGAGGTTGGTGCTATAGATGCATGCGCATAATTAAATGGATTGAAAATGTAACTGATGGTTTTAGAAGAATAAGAAACCAAAAATTTATGAAGTAATATAAATCATAGAAAAATTAAATTTATTGAACTTATATTACGACCTAATACCGTCCGGACATAGCCTTATGATCAAAGCAGAGGCCTGCAAAACTGAGGTTGATACGTCTGAATTTATATGGCATACATCGTATATTATATGGTATTTACTTGGGCCTATATAATCTTTTCAGAGTTCATATAACTTTTGATTTACAAGTTTTCGCTAACGATAAACAATAATGTTCGTAAGACGAAGGACAAATATGTCAATGATTAGCTTCTACAATTAATTATCGTACTGAAAACATTTTTAAAGTTTATAACTTTCCTCGATTAATGTACGTTGCTGATTCATGATGTATTTTATAGATCATCTTCGTTATATTTATTGCTGTGAATGATCCACTTCAGTATTTGACAAATACTTTTTTTAAAGGTGGTAATTACTATTTAAAAGTGATGTAAATAGTGGCATTAATTGGAAGTCGATATTTTCAAACGCGAATCTAATTGTATATTTGTTAAAGTCCTCTTTAATAATTTGACTGTGAATTGTATGTGCCAATTACAAATAGAACGCCCCCTAACGCCGTTTAATCTGATTACAGTCATTTCATTTTATTGGCAATTCATTGAAAAATTAAAGAATAAACCTTAATCGGAATTCAATCAAAAAGAATCGGTAACAATGTTAGAAAGAAGGAACTTCCAGGAGTTCTAAGCAGAAAGAACAAGTGCTACTCAGTGGTGTAGATGGATTCTGTGATAGGAAGTTGTTATCAAGCAGGGGATCGCTTGTGATACTGGATTGCAGGAAGTAAGGATAACCAAAACCTATTGTAGACATAATCTTTTATGTTCTGAGTCCAGTTTTTTAACATTTCAACAACTTTGGAAGTTGTAGAAATTTCGAGATAAAATTCACTGGTTCTGTCCTAAATTTGTGGCTGTTCTGTCGTATTTTCAGAAGTTTTAGCTGTCAGATGCAAAATGGTTGCCAAGGATTTTTAGATCAGATTTTCAGATAAGAATATACCCAAGAGCTTCCTCCCTAAAAAATGCTGAAGAGTCGGCAATAGAACGAATGGATTGAGAAGAATTAACTCTCCATTGTTTGAAAGAAACATTTAATTCAGATTATAACAACAAAATTTAACGTGAATCCATCATAATACCATCCCATTGAAAACATAAATGCACATAGATAAAGATTCATTGAGGTGTTTTTAGTATTTTTGATACCAGTAATCCAAGACAAACTGTTTCAGCTATTATCTTAACCATCAAAATATAAATTAAGACCAATCAATTAATCCTCGCTTTATAAAGGATTAATTGTCGATCAGTTAATCTTTTATAAGCTAAGCCTCTGCTAGTAGAGATTAATGATTGGCTTTTTTATTCGTAATTTTGGTATTTTTTTACTGTGGAGAGCCGTTGTTTCGTTGAATCTGTTTTGTTTATATGTCTTCTTATTTCACTGAGCTGTAGATACTGGGTGAATCCAACTGACGATGGTTAGGAAACCAGAAACGGTCTGTCTTGGATTCCCGATGTTAAAAGTACTAAAACCCGCTCGGTGAATCTATATTTATGTGCGTTTATGTTTTTATTGAGATGTTATTTTCTCAGATTCGCTAAATGCTTGATATGATCCGGTATTTGATGCATATTCAAAATAAGAATTACTTTTGTATTCAATTTCCAGCAATATTATTATATTTATGTATACTATATTACATATGTGAATATTTATGTATATTTATTATCGGATTATTTTCTGGCACACAATGGCAAATCGTAGACTGTCTCTGTAATTCCAACGTTATCGTACTTAATGAATGCAAAATAAAAACGAACATCTTTCTCTGATGGCGGAAACTCGTAACATTCAATTACATAATTTAAACATGAGGAAAAAAAAAATGCTGAAGAAAACAACAAGAAAAATTCCAGATTTAAGAAGCATTTCAATGAAAAAAAAAAAAGCTACTGAATAAGAAGCCTTAAGCGTTTCCTTTTTATTTATTAATGAAAAATTATTGAAATGTATTCACGAGCTGAAAGAGTTTCATGACAAAGCATTTTTTTAGGTATTGTTCTTTAAATAACGATTGCCTCGCACGTGTACGAGTCACGTGACGCAAGCCTTTCCTAATCTAATGGAATCTCAAATCGCGTGGTTATTAGATTCGTGACCAACCATGAATTCAAAGGCAATTAAATTTGAAAAATGCTCTATTGTTGTGCTAAAACTATTATCTGCAATCTAATGAAATTATTAATATCACATGTGGTATTCATAACGTTATTCTGTAGATTAACAGCTAAATTAATGAAATTGATTGTATTCATTAGAATAAATATAAATGCCAGTATAAATGTAAATTTAAAAACAGTTTTAGAATTTGACAGTAATGAATGTATTTAAAATAAACATAATTTCAATTACATAAATTCTTTACTAAATTTATTATTTGCAAGAAAGATATTATTTTCATTAAATAAATAAAATTTTAATAATATTTCAACAGTAAAATATAATATATAAATTATAATAAAATAATTTTTTTGTTTAGATGTTTAATATGAATGACAGTAAATAATTAATTTTATTTATGTAAGTATTTATTAAAAGATGCAAAACAAAAATAAAATAAAATTAATATAAAATAAAATAAAATAAAAATAATTATCTGTTGCGATATAATCTAAGTATTTTTCCTAAATTATTTTTTTTTAATTTCCTTTAATTTTCTCCGTTTTCTGAATTAAATGATCTGAATAAATATTTGATTTTAAACTGATTTGATGTTAAATTTAGTTACTTTAGTAAATTAGGGTTTTACGGAAATATAGGCCAATAAAATGTATTCTTTTCTATTTCATTTGAAAGGTAAATTACACATTTAATATTGAATGAAGAAAACTACTTTTTTTAATAAAAATCTATTTGTTGAATTTCTCAAATCAAAATGAAGTTGTAAACAAACTTGAGTTTTTATTTCCCTAAATTTCGACAATGAAACCAAAAATAATATAAAGATGGAAAATAAAAGCTTGCAAATAGGTTAGTTTTCACTTCTTGATATTACCGTGGACGCGAATCTGGGACAGCTGTTTCGCCTGTTAGGACTCTTCAGCCAAATTTACCTTCGATGATAAGCTGAGAAAGGTTTGAAAGGTTACGAAACTCACTCCCGCCCTCAGAATTGGGACCCACAAAAAATAAACAACAATAAATAACAACAACAGAATTTAAAAACCTGGCCTTCAAAGTTTCAGCACAAAGACTTTAAAATACAAAGAAAAAGTACACGCAAGAAATATAGGCAAATTAACATAAAGATGAAAGATAAAAGCTGCATATAGGTTATTTTTCGCCGTTAGTTTTCACGTTAGTTTTGGTTGTAGTTTATTTTTGTGGTGTCCCAATTCTGGGAGCGGGAATGGGTTACATAACCTATCACGGCTTTCTGAGCTTTTCATCGAGGGTAAATCTGGCTGAAGAGTCCTAACAAGGACGAAATATCTGTCACAGATTCCCGTCGCTGATAAACTCAAGGCGTGAACCTAACTTTATGTGGAAGCTTTAATTATCCATCTTAATGTTAAATGTCTGCACATTAAACTTGATTATTAACCAAAAATAATATTTGATTCATAATAAATATAGCATTAAAGTTTTAAGTCATTTTTAGTTAGTTAAATTAAAAGAAATAAATATTCTTTTAAATAAACTTTAATCAAATGATTAAACTTTAATTTACATATTTTCGAATCAAATTCTAATAATTAGTTTAAATAATAATATTACAAACATGTATTAACTACAATAATTTAGCAATAATTACATTTTTCTTTTTTATTATTTAAAATAAGTTCTTAAAAGCACTGAACGCCTATTTTTTTTTTTTTAAAGTGAAATTGACAAGATAATTATTTATATGGAACTCCACACACTTTATATGGGAATTTCAAAGTTTTAATTTACTATGAAACCTTTAATTCTTATGTAGAACTAGTCGGCTACCCGTCGCTTCGCTCCGGAAGCCTCGCGTATGTAACGGAAAACAATTTATTATTTATTAAAAAAAACACACACACAAATTACATCAAGTAAAATAAAACTAAAATTTTTTTAAAGTTTTTTTTTTATTTTAATTTTTGATGTATATACTCTCTCAATTCACAACTGCTTTTAGAATCAGCGTGTGAATCATATATCTGTGATATATTTTTATTTTTTATAGAGATTAGAATGTAATCCTTGTGGTCTAATGCCTAAGACGTCTAACTTCGGAGCAGAAGGTTGCATGTTGGATTCCAGTAGATAACTTGTAGAAATTATTTCTATTTTTGTAAATTACAATAATTGCACCAGACCGACAGAGAAATAAAAGATTTTCGTAATATAAATACAATTTTCAGTCGCTTTTGAGCTACAAATAGCGAGGTTTCAGTATTCTACTTAATAGAAATAGTGCTTCTTTCTTTCTTGAGTCTCTTTTTTTTTATTTCCATTGATACTTTACAGTGGTTTTTGAGTTAGAAATAGCGATTGTTTTTGAGTAACGAATAGCGATTTTTCAGTATTCTACCTGATAGAAATAGTGATTATTTTTTTTTCTGTTCTTTTTTATCCAATTCCAATTGATACTTTTCAGTGGTTTTTGAGTAACAAATAGTGAAAATTATCTATATCTATTAGCTAGGCCATCAGATTGTTCGATATAGATATTTGAAGAAGAGATTTCAGATGAACGTTAGTTGATATAGATGATAAATGAAGATCGTAGCTTGTATACGAAATTCTTCGCAACAAATTGATTGTGAGTATTCTTTAGAGTGAAGATAATCAAATTCTGTTGAATTGTGACTCAAAGACCTAAAGTTGTATGTGAGTTAAGACAACGTTTTCAATTATATGGCAACTTTTTAGAGTTTGTCCTTGAGCTTTATTGATAAATATCGCATAAGAAGGTCTGATCGGAAATTGTTTTCTTGTGAAAGTGAATGGAAGTAGATTATCGCATTGTTCCATAGTTATCCTATGGATGAAAACAAAATCTCCTTTGTGAGTTCTGTTATAATTTCGGTTTCTATGAGATCATTATCGAATGAACAGCATTTAAGTTGAGTTCCATTGCAGTATGCAAACTTGGGATTGATGTTTCGCAACAATATTATTGGAGATCCAATCTTCAATGACAAACGATGTTGAGGAATTCCGCTGAGATTCAATGCATTCAGACACTCGAGCATATAGAGATGTTCGAGCATATAGAATTATCAGAGTTGTCAATTTTATTCGCACTTGTATGCTCTGTAGTCTCTCCTTGTATTCTTAGACTTATCATTCGATTGATGTTATCGACACTCTCGTTCATCTCGTTTATCCAATTCGAATTGATACTTTTCAGTGGTTTTTAAGTTACAAATACTGATTTCTCAGTATTCTACCTAATGACGTACAGCTTCTTTCTTTTTTGACTTTCTTTTTAATTACAATTGTTACATTTCAGTCAAAGTCAGTTCAGTTTTGACAGATAAGTCAAAAAAAAGCAATATGAAGAGAGTTGTAGTTCCCATGGCCTAATGGGTAAGATGTCTGACTTCGGATCAGAAGGTTGCAGGTTCGATTCCTCTCGCGGATGTTTAATTGAAAAAATTCTTTTTATTTTTCATTCTCACAGAAAACTGCGCCGGACAGACACACAGACACACAGACAGAGATATAAAAGATTTTAGTAATATAGATTGCCACTTTTCAGTGACGTTTGAGTTACATTTATTGATGGTTTTTGAGCTGCAAATAGTGAATTTTTCGGCATTCCACCTCAAAAAAAAAAGTGCTTATTTCTTTCTTGACTGTTTTCTTTACTCCAACATCTGCCGTGTACACGCACATATTTTTCAATATCAAATAGAATTTGGTTATATAAGAATATTTAAAATATTGCAACGTTTCGGCAATTATAGTTCTAATTGTCAGTTTCGAATTACAAATAAACTGATGGATGGGAAGTAAATAAACAATCTTGAGATTGAAAAAAAAGATTGAATACATTCTTTATTGATGGGGGAAAGGAAAGGAGATATAAGTCCAAAAACAATACGAATAGAGTTGTAGTTCCC
>JAFIDM010000179.1:22612255-22634428 GCA_023159025.1 Thereuonema tuberculata | reverse complement strand
AGATAAGATGTCTGACTTCGGATCAGAAGGTTGCAGGTTCGATTCCTGTCGCGGATGTTTAATTGAAAAAATTATTTCTATTTTCCATTCTGACAGAAAATTGCGTCGGACAGACAGAAAGACAGACAGACAGAGAAATAAAAGATTTTAGTAATATAGATTGTTACTTTTCAGTCAAAGTCAGTTCAGTTTTGACAGATAAGTCAAAAAAAGCAATATGAAAAGAGTTGTAGTTCCCATGGCCTAATGGGTAAGATGTCTGACTTCGGATCAGAAGGTTGCAGGTTCGATTCCTGTCGCGGATGTTTCATTGAAAAAATTCTTTTTATTTTTCATTCTCACAGAAAACTGCGCCGGACAGATACACAGACACACAGACAGACAGACAGAGATATAAAAGATTTTAGTAATATAGATTGCCACTTTTCAGTGACGTTTGAGTTATAAATATTGATGGTTTTTGAGCTGCAAATAGTGAATTTTTCGGCATTCCACCTCAAAAAAAAAAGTGCTTATTTCTTTCTTGACTGTTTTCTTTACTCCAACATCTGCCGTGTACACGCACATATTTTTCAATATCACATAGAATTTGGTTATATAAGAATATTTAAAATATTGCAACGTTTCGGCAATTATAGTTCTAATTGTCAGTTTCGAATTACAAATAAACTGACGGATGGGAAATAAATAAACAATCTTGAGATTGAAAAAAAAAGATTGAATACATTCTTTATTGATGGGGGAAAGGAAAGGAGATATAAGTCCAAATTTAATACGAATAGAGTTGTAGTTCCCATGGCCTAATGGATAAGATGTCTGACTTCGGATCAGAAGGTTGCAGGTTCGATTCCTGTCGCGGATGTTTCATTGAAAAAATTATTTCTATTTTCCATTCTGACAGAAAATTGCGCCGGACAGACACAGAGACAGAAAGACAGAGAAATAAAAGATTTTAGTAATATAGATTGTTACTTTTCAGTCAAAGTCAGTTCAGTTTTGACAGATAAGTCAAAAAAAGCAATATGAAGAGAGTTGTAGTTCCCATGGCCTAATGGATAAGATGTCTGACTTCGCATCAGAAGGTTGCAGGTTCGATTCCTGTCGCGGATGTTTCATTGAAAAAATTCTTTTTATTTTTCATTCTCACAGAAAACTGCGCCGGACAGACACACAGACAGAGATATAAAAGATTTTAGTAATATAGATTGCCACTTTTCAGTGATGTTTGAGTTATAAATATTGATGGTTTTTGAGCTGCAAATAGTGAATTTTTCGGCTTTCCACCTCAAAAAAAAAAGTGCTTATTTCTTTCTTGACTGTTTTCTTTACTCCAACATCTGCCGTGTACACGCACATATTTTTCAATATCACATAGAATTTGGTTATATAAGAATATTTAAAATATTGCAAAGTTTCGGCAATTATAGTTCTAATTGTCAGTTTCGAATTACAAATAAACTGACGGATGGGAAATAAATAAACAATCTTGAGATTGAAAAAAAAGATTGAATACATTCTTTATTGATGGGGGAAAGGAAAGGAGATATAAGTCCAAAAACAATACGAATAGAGTTGTAGTTCCCATGGCCTAATGGATAAGATGTCTGACTTCGGATCAGAAGGTTGCAGGTTCGATTCCTGTCGCGGATGTTTCATTGAAAAAATTATTTCAATTTTCCATTCTGACAGAAAATTGCGCCGGACAGACACACAGACAGAAAGACAGACAGACAGAGAAATAAAAGATTTTAGTAATATAGATTAATTTCATAAGTTTCCTACTAATCTTTATAAATCCAAAGAATACTTCCTCATAAGGGATTAGCTTTTTCTACCTTGGATATTCATTGTTTCAATGAGAGTTTGCTGTTTCATTTCTAATTTTTTTCTATGGGTTTTCTAAGAGGTTCTATGGAGTTCTAATCTTTCCAATGCAAAAATTTTTCTATTCAACAGTTTACATTGAAATTTTGAAGTTTACAAGATTTGAAGATTTCTCCCAGGGGATTAGGAATGACTTATTAAAATTGCTTCTTGTTAGTAAGTTTGTTCACCAAATTTCAAGAAGTTGTGTTCAGTCGTTCAAAAGTAATTGGCAGAAAGACACGTGAATACACAGATACAGTGAATTTACGAATCTAGATTTCCTTAGAAGATAAATCTATGTTATTTCCTCTTTAATAAATTATTATTTTTTTTAATATATTTAGAAACTTTATTTAAGAGTAAGAATAAAAAAGATACTTTCAATTCTGTTTTGAAAATTTAAAAATAATTCACTGTGTAAATTGAATTTAAAGTTTTTTATTTTTCTACAATTTAAGGCTATAAATAATTTCTCATTTGTTTGTTTATTAATAATTCGTTCGTGTCGAGAATATTTGGGAATTTTTAACAATTTTATTGAATTTTTTACTTTATTTTCAGAAATATTTTAATGGAAATATTTTAAATCTTTGCTCCTAAAATGAAATAATAAGTTAAGTTTTATTACATTTGATTGACTAAAAGTTTCCATTAGTTATTTGAAAGCAAATCTATTTTTTTTTTTTCAAAAAAAGAGTGATGTAAATACATTAAAAATATTGTAAAATGTTTATACACGCGTATTGAAGATAGTGTATTCTTTAGTTCGTTTTATCGAAACATCAATATTTCATATAATAAATTATTTATAATAGACTGAACTATAAAAATATGGAATTATCAAATTTTCAATATTATCTGACAATATACAACGAATCTGTGTAATGTAATAAGTAAATAGGAAAAATTAACAATGATTTTTAGAATTAACAAAACAAACAAACAAACAAATTATGTCTTTACTGAATCTTTTGTAGAATTTTTATGGTTTTGAATTTAATATATTTTTTAATTTCCGAATAGAAATTTTAATAATGTTTCTGTTTGATGGTATTAAAAATGTAAAAGTTTTAATTCGTAGCATTTTTATGATATTTTTTTTCCATTTCTTTACAGATAAGTTGTCCCTTGTGGTTAAATGCTGATATCTTTTCCGGACCCACAAACGCCACAGCGACGCCAGTTGATCCAGATCAGTTTTTGAAACTGTGTTTTTTAAATTTTCCCGACGCTGTTCTGTCAATTGGTTGGACTACGAGCGTTTCCGAACAGCCGGAATACCGTCGCTACACGTGGCCTTTGATGTTGAAAATGGATCAGACCCTGCGCAATCACCGAGTGCGGGGCGGAGTGTCGTTCCCCGTGAGAGCTGCCTTAGTCGGTCAAAGCATTCAGCAACTGCGCTGGCTCAAAGACGTGACGCCTCGTAGTTCGCTGACGGTGTGGTCGTCGCCGCTGGACGACGTGGACGTGAGTCACTTGGCGCTGGTGCGCTCGAGTTTCCCGAGAGAAACCGTCTTCTACGATCTACCCAAAGATCTGAACAACGAATTCAGCAAAGTGAGAAACGCGCAGATGAGATCCCTAGAACCCGGCCAAGAACCCGTTTCGCCTCTGAACTGGGTTTTCGAAGAGAAAGAATGCGGTCGGCCGGGAACGCAAGCTATCATATTCGTGGGCGGCTGCCTGGCGATGTACATGGACCGCTTCCAAGGGAACATCGCCAATCCCGTTGTGGTGAAAGGAACAGTGGAATTCGTAAGCAGCGAGGGAGGAAGCCTATCGCACGAGGACGGAATAGCATTCGGTCTTCGATCCTACCCTTGGGTGTGGATCCAGATCTACTCCAACGGAAGTGTAAACTATCCGACCAACGGATATCGACAGATCGAGAATGCCTTACCCGGAGGCAAGTGCTACCGCTTTGAAATCACCGACTCTGGAGGAAAACACCCGGTGAAAGTGAATTTTTGGGCAGACCCCTGCCTACCCCTGCAGGACCGTTCTGCAAGTCCTACGGCCAAGTACTTGGTGTCCATTCCAACTTCTATTGATCACACTATTCAAATTGCTTTCAGTTCAGTTGGCAAAGGAATCAAGGCTATACATTCGTTGCAGATCTTCGGTCCTGACAGAAACGGAGTGTGTGTTCATAATAAGTGTCCCTTCTGGATTATACTTTTGGTCATGTTCAAAGCACTTCTACACCAGTTTTCGTTGTTTTAACACGGAAATACACGGAGATAGTGTTTTAACGCTTACCTAATGCCTATAAAATAGCAGACGTCATTCTGCAAAGAACAGTGACATACAACAAATTGCATAATCGACGAGATCTCATTGCGATTCCAATCTGCATGGATTATAGTGAAACATTAATCCAGAAGTGAAGTTCCATATGTCTGCCTTCTGCTAATCCAGCAACAGATTAAAGAAATCGTTTCTCAACTACGTTAAACTAACAGGAAAGACTATGTCATTCATTAAGAAAGATAAAAAACTTTCTTTCAACCCCAGTTTCATTTCTTGATCCAAAGACATCCGTACAAATAACTCAGTTCTACGTTGAAACAGTTTTCCACTAAAATATTTTTATAAAAGGAATTATTAATTTATCATATTTACATTAAGAAATCTACTATTAACTAATCTTGCTTTTAAAATTATTACAAAAATTTCGATAAATATGTTATAACTTCATGTTTGCTTATTAGAAGATAATGAGGAATTAGAAAAAAAATTCTGGCTCATTTTATTAAAAGAATTATTTTATTAAAAACAGTTAATAGAAACGAGTCTTCAAATGTCTTTTAAAAACAAAACTAGTAAAAAATATCCTTTGTTATCTAAAGCTAATCTGTTTCAGCTTCCAAGATGTATATATTCTTTGGCCAGTGAACTTTACAACAAAGATTAAGGAGAGTGGTTAAGTACTTTGGAGGTTGGCAAATTGTTGCAGATGAAACGAGGTCGTAGAAAGTTGTTACAAATGCTATCAGCCTGTAACAAGTTGTAACAGATGCAAAGAGACTAAAGTAAGTAGTTACAAATACAAAGGGGCCATAATTTATTGTAACAGATGTTGAAGTGTGACATCATCAAGTGAAGAGTATAACAAGGCCTAACAGACACAAAGACGTAAAGAAAATGGTTAACAATGCAAAGAAGCTGTAACAGATGCAGAAGGGTAACAACTTGTAAAATAAAAATGCTATAACAATTTGTAGCAGATGGAAAGAGGCTGTTACATACTGTAACAACTGCAAACAGGGTAAAGAAAGAAGTTACAGAGGGGTTGAAGGTATTGTAATAAATGCAGAAGTGAAACAAGTTGCTAAAATCGCAAAGATGCTATAACAAGTTGTAGCAGATCTATGTTAGGTTGTAACAAGTTACAACAAATGCTAAAGAAAGTAGTTACAAATGCACAGAGGCTGTAACATAATGTAACAGATACATAAGTTTTTACAAGTTGTAATAGATACAAAGAGGCCAAAGCAAGTTTTATACTGCAACACAGGTCTGTAGCATTCTCAGGAATGAATAAATAGCCAAATCACTCCAATTAAGCTGAATAAATGATCTTCTTCTACCGTACGATAAGAATTCCCAGAGATGTGAAAATTAGAAACATGCGAACAGGAAAATAAAAGTACAGCCCAATCGGAAGCTTTTACATATAAACAATTAGAATAATAATGCACCTACTTCACGTTCTTTTTTAAAAACTTTTACAACTACAGTTACAATTTAAAGTTCGAAATCTTTTTGTTAAGACTTAAATTCAGTCTTGGAAAGAGGATTTTGTAAGGCCTAGGTGAAAACTTTCAGTAAAAAACATCATTCAATTATTTCAATAGGAATTTCTTAATAAAATGGTTATGCTATCATAAGTTACACATTATTTTAATTTACTTTGTTTTTAATAGATACAAATAAAGAACAAAGTGGATAATCAATCAGAAACGAGTGCTTTTAAAAAGACTGGGAATATTACTGCCATTTTAGGCCTATAATGAAAAAAACTTTTAAGTCACGTGATACATAACTTTGGACATTCACTAATTCTAAATTTATTAATGGTGTAAGCATTATTATTATCATTTAAAGTGTTTATTAAATAATAATTATTTATTCATGTTTATGTTAAACCATCAAGTGACTGGTTTGGAGCAGTTTGGTTTTGTTATTTATTACTCAATTTGTCAGAAAATAGTAATAAAAAATATTTATTATAAGAAACTTACACAAGTAAGGAGTCATTTGGACAAAGATAATAGCTAACACTTTACAAGTACAAGTATTGGGGTTAGAAGATACAGGAGTACTTATAGGGCATCTAATTCGAGTCTGTTTTTCAATGAAGCTGCTGGTCATTTTCCTACAACACTAGATCTAGTTCTGTATTTGATTTGAAATCGGGTAAAAAATTAATGTACAAATGTTTCCAAATTTCTTTTATTTTTAAGTTCGTGACGTCATCAGGTTCGAAGCGGAAATGGTGAAGACTTGTGTAACTGTTTATTCAAAACATTGTTTATCAAGATTGATTATAAATGAAAAAAAAAAAAAAAAAAGAAATCGTACAGTAAAATTTGCTTCTTCTAACATACAATTAGTCATACAAGTAAAATGTTTGTACAAACTCAACTTTCCAATATTAAACATTGGATTAAAAGCCAATAAAAGCCAATTTAAAATTTCAGCCATTGTCAAATTGTAATAATCTTCTTAATTTTGAATAGATTAAATACTTTATTATCATTTTAAATTATCCTTATAAAAGGGTTGTGTAGAGAAAAAAATCAAGTATTAATTTTATTAAAATAATTAATGAAATTAAACCTAGAAAAGCGCTTATCCGCAAGCAGTTCCTTACAGTACAATTTTATGGGCGATTGGTCAGTGTTCATTTGTCAAATGTAAATTATCAGGAATAAAAATAAAATTCTATATAAATAATATAAATAATAATAAATTTATCTCTTGAAATTACGTTTCGTACCAACTTCATCAATTTCTTCCAGGCCTAATCTTAGAATAATTTTTTATACTTTTGCTTTCGTCTTTGCAAAAGTTCACTATGAAATATACTTCAATAAAAACCTAAGTTTATGAATAAAAATAAATATATCGCCTCTTTAAGTTGTAACAAAACAAATCTAATGGGAGTCATTTTCTAACTCTGTTTTTCAATGTATCAGTTATGTTCTTAATTATTCATAACTTTTAATTAATATAATTATGAGAAATCTGAATAAATTAAATGAGGAAATTAAATTATGAGTAACAATTAAATTATTTATTTTTTGAAGAATTTTAATCTTAAAACACTTAAAACACTCGTTTTAAGTAAATACGAAGCTGTTATGCATTCTAGGATTCAATCCATTAATTCATGGTCGCAAATAAAGAGACTCCTGCATATGATGTCTGTATTCAGTGCCCATCACTAAATTTGTTTCTTTTCTGAAAACCTGCTATTTATATTATAAATAATTTATAAATAATTGAATATGTTAAGTAAAAATCATTGCATTATTTATTAATTTAAAGTAAAATATTATTTGGAAATAAAGACATAATTTTCAGAAATTTTTATGATGTTTTTATGATGTTTTATATAATTTAAAATAATCCCACCTAAAACACTTCGTGTAAAATAAGTTGCCAAGACTCACATGCTCATAATGCTTTCACTGTTAAAAAGATATGAGATCTCATGTAGAGCCAAGCCCCTAACTCTACGAGGCCTAACTCTACAAGCACTAACTCTAAAAACCCTATATCTTGGTCAAAAAGTATGCCTTGGCCGTTTCGTGGCTGTCACACAGACAATCCCATGGAGTTATGTAAAGGATATGGAGTATGCCAAGGCACACTTTTTGACCAAGATAGTAGGGTTTTTAGAGTTAGGCATGTATAGTGAAGGACTTGACACTACATGAAATCTGATAACTTTTTAACAGTGAAAGCGTTATGAGCGTCTTGGCAACGTATTTTACATGAAATGTTTTGGGTGAGATGAAATAGTTCCATGAAACGGCCAAGCCATACTTTTTGACCAAGATATAGGGTTTTTAGAGTTAGGGCTTGTAGAGTTAGGCCTCGTAGAGTTAGGGGCTTGGCTCTACATGAGATCTCATATCTTTTTAACAGCGAAAGCATTATGAGGATGTGAGTCTTGGCAACTTATTTTACACGAAGTGTTTTGGGTGGGATTTCATTTCTTTTTGTAGGATGAGATCTGATAACTTTTTAACAGTGAAAGCGTTATGAGCAGGTGAGTCTTGGCAACTTATTTTACATGAAATGTTTTGGGTGGGATTATCTATTACAACTTAATTTAGTTTTAAGATTATTTAGAAAATGGATTTTTTTTCAATACCCTACTTTTCTGTTTTTCTATTAGTCAACTTGTATATACAAGCTGTTTGCACTTTTGTAAGAAATCACATTATTACACAGTATTATTTAGGCCGAAGCATTGAGGGTACGACGTATTTCAGATCCTAATAAAATCCAAAGTATAGAAGCTAAATAAATGAAACTTAGCGTATTTCATTAGTATAGTAATTGCATCTTATCCTGAAAATTTGAGCTCTCTAGTATTATCCAGGCCGAAGCTATGAGGGTTCGATAATACATAACCAGACCCCCCCCCCTTTATGAGGGGTTGGAAGGTGAAAGTTACGGATTTCTTAATTTTTTTGTTGTTTGTGTGCTAATCCTAACCTGCATACCAAATTTCAGCTTTCTAGGACTTCAGGAAGTACCCTAGAGGTTTTGATGATCATGAGTCAGTCAGTCAGTCAGTCAGTCAGTCAGTGAGTGACGGAATCGACGTATTTTAGGTATTAATAAAATCCAAAGTATTAAAGCTAAATAAATCAAACTTAGCGTATTTCATTAGTCTGGTAACTGCATCATATCCTGAAAATTTGAGCTCTCTAGTATTATCTAGGCCGAAGCTATGAGGGTTCGAAAATACGACGAAACACTTCCAGAAAAGGTACGTAGTGCCCTTCCTGCCTTCGGCTCGTCTTGGCGGGGGCACTGCCGTGCCCCCAGATTTTTAAGTTTGTAAGATTTTTATAATAATTCACGGTCTCCCATCTTAAGATCTAATCGTAGATATTTATTTTAATAAAAGCTTGTGTGGCTCATTTTTAGAATATCTGAATCAGTGTAAAGAGTTTCTAAGTTTACTCACCAGCTGGCTCTGATATCGATTGTTACTTTGATCATCTCATAATTACTGGCCTGAAATATTTTGTGCTATTTTTTTTTTTAAGAGCGTGGGACAGTTGAACACTCCCCTCATCCTTTCACTAGCCTCGATATCATTTTTTCTCGAACATTCTATTACCTTGGAGGGAAGAGCGATCTATTAGCCTATGGGGTAATATCACTTTATTCACTTTTGTTAATTATTTCGTCATGTAATGAACACAAACTTTATGCAACATTATAATTAATCTTTGGTGAAAGTCTAGTTGACGGTACCCGGTGTTGGTGTTTTTTTTTTTCGCGTCATCAAACATGGCCCTATTTGAACTATTTGGAAGGATAAAAATTGTTTCAAAAGTTACCAATATATACATCCTGGAGCTGAGCAGTCCTCACTTAACCTAACCTATAGCTAATCGGAATAAACACTTCGGACCTCATTCGGATGAAATTTGTTTCGAAGGCTAATTAATCGGACGTCATCATCGGACGTTGTATTCTTGCGCAACACCCGTCACCCATGTGTCCTTATGAATCATCCTATTGAGGGGTACCGTATTCTAGATTCTAGCCCAAAGTTTTAGTTTTTCATTATATAAATGTTTCGAAGCATATGAAAAATAATAATTCACCTTTATAGCAATATCAAAGATTGTTAGGCAGAAGTGCCACCCCCCCAGACCTTATGGCTCACCCCCCCTCAAAGATCTGGCGGAGGGGGAGGGGGGGGGGGGGCTGGGCCCCCTTTTCCTTTGGGGCCCAAAATTTTTCCCCCACCCCCCTGGCTGAGAGCGCTGAAATCGCTTCCCTTTTTGGCCCCCCCCCCCCCCGAAAATCCGAAAAACATAAATTATCCAAATCAACAACCAAAAAAAGCGACTTTTACACTCTTTTTGATTTTTTTTGAACCCACCCCCAAAAATTTCAATGGCGCAGTCTGCGCCATGGCTCACCCGCGTGGGCACCCCTGTGTTAGGTAAGTATAATAGGCGGAGCCAACCTTCCCTCTTAGATAACTTTGTATAATAGGAAGGGTCGTGTGGGAGACCCTACGGGTCTTCAGACTTGAAAGATTTATTCAGAGAAATTTGAAAGAAACAAAGCGAAATCTCACAGATATGGATTCCATTTGTCTTCATGGCTGTTGACAGGTCAGATTATATCCAGAATTCATCTCCAGAAAGCTGAAACAATAAAAGAGGAATCGAAAACATTCCAAAGGTAAGTGGATCTGTCATCAATAGTATTTAATTAATTTCATATTTCTCTTAGTTCGAAAAAGTGAAATTCGCGAATTTTCAGGAAATTATAGAAATTCTGATTTTGATGGTGTATCACGAGGAAATTTCAACATCCAAAATAACTTTATTTCGAATTGGAAGTCTGAATTTTGCATTTGTGTAAAATAACTTTGCTTTATTTTTATATAAAGGTTTTCTTTTTTAAAAGCTGATTTTTACTCTTTAGTTTTTAGCCTATTTTCTTAGGAATTTGAGGTTCATCAAATCACTAAGTCTGCGTACGCTAGTAAATTTTAAATCCCATCTTTCAAGTTAGCATGCATATTTAAAGGTAAAATACGACATAATTTTTATATTAAAATTTTTTTCTGTATGGATCCTTGGCGAGAAAATAAGCGTATTAAAATGATAAAAATTTCCTTAGAGCTTTATACTGTGGATATTTATAGCTGAAGGGTATTTCATAATAAAGCGATATCAAAGATTGTCACGTAATAGGCGGAGACAACCTTCCATCTTAAATAACCTTGTATAATAGGAAGGGTCGTGTGAGACCTTCCGGATAGGTAGGGTCTACTATGCTTTTTTAGCGACCCATGTGGGAGCTACTGCATTTGTCGTGTCCGTCTAACCGTATCTATTCCCCTATCCCCCCAACAACTCCCGAAAGGAAGATCGGATTGGCAAACGGACTTCACCATCGTGTTCAGAGGCCCAAATACCGTAGGAATGCAGTATTTATTTCTACCTACCGGAAAAAATGCGGAAGGTCGACTATTTGTTTCCGCAAATTTGGGAATTTTTTGCTCGACAACTACTGCTCCGATCTACTTGAAATTTGGCTATGCTTTAGTTTACTGAGTCTGCTATACAATATCTATAACAGTTTGCGGACACAGTCGACTTTTTTTGGACCAAATTTTTGCAGATAGGTAGAAGTAAAAAAGTGTTCATTGTATAGTAGACACTCTAAACCAAAGCATACCCAAATTTCAAATCGGATCGAGTTAGTAGTTCAGGAAAAAATTCCCAGACTTCACCTTTTTTTTCTTGTCTGCAAATAATATCGGCAACATTATATTTATCTGGCTCTTCTCTCATTGCGTCACACTCACAGAGGGAGTGATAAGAGATACGTAACAATGATTTGAATGTTGAATGTAGTGATTTGGCTGCGTAAGGTGGCCTAATGGATAAGATGTCTGACTTCAGATCAGAAGGTTGTAAGTTTGATTCTTGTCGCAGACGTTTTATTGTAGAAATTATTTTTTTTCCTTCATCTTATTTGAAATTGATTATGCACACGTTCAGTGTCCGCATAGGTTTAATGGGTCGCCCTTTATTTTATGTTTTTTTTTATTTATTTCTATTTGTATTTAGAGCTGCTACATACATATTTATTTATTTAATGTAACTACTTTGATAATTTTTCAAACAAATAGTTGTTATATCAGTAGTAGGTTTCTGTAAAAATTTAACTCTGATAAATTTTAAATTTCTCTACAGTTTCTTTTATCTTATTGACATTAAGGATTTAGCAAGTAGATAAGTAAAATTCTCCTTAACATTATTAAAGACTGAAAAATTATATCGAGCAGCCACTTTCTGTTGAACAGATTGGATTTAGAACAGGACTTGGAACCAGAGATCTTATTGTTAATTTAAGGTGCTTGATTGAAAAGCCTCAAGAATTCAATTTTATTTATGCTTCATTGATTATGGCAAAGCATTTGACTGCTTAAGGTGGAATGAGCTTTGGAAAATACTAAAAAGGGAAGTGCGTGACCTCGAACGCTGAGAACCGCACAAAAATATGCTTACAATATAAATCGCTCATGCCAAAAAACAGTGGTATGAGTCATTCTAATGCAAAACTGCACGTCTTACCACGAGAGATATTTGAATGATCATCTATTGATGGTCCAAGAGAGGAACTTTGGTAACGCGAAGAAACAAAATATCGATGTAATAGGACCAAAAAAACAAATATTTCAATGTTGTGACTATATTGCTATATTGCCCTCTGCTTAAAATAATTACTGCAGGTATACTATTCACACAAGTAGATTAAGTACGGTACTTGTTAGTGTAAGTACAATGTGCCACCGTCGGATGGTGGTAGCAGACAACAGCTGCGTTTTTCATGGGAATGATTCATACCACTGTTTTGGGGATGAGCGATTTATATTCTAAGCACATTTTTGTGCGGTTCTCAGCGTTCGTTCTCACGCACTTCCCTTGTAAGTAAAATGAGTATCCATAACATTTTCACACCTGCTAAAGCAACTCTGTGAGAGGAATCAGGCTGTTGTGATTGTTGATGGAGAAAAATTAGTATGGTTCAATGTTGAGAAAGGTGTGAAACAAGGCTGCATAATCTCCCCGATGTATGTATCCTATATGGAGAATTCATTATGAGATAAGGCACTGAACGAAGACGATAGTGGTTTCTCAGTTGCAAATAAAAAAAATAATAATCTCAGGTATGCTGAAGACATCGTATTTATAGCCAACAGCAAAGAAGAACTGTAGTCTCTCATTGAAAGAGTTGAATGGGTAAGCCTGAAATGTGGATTAAGAATTAATAGTGATAAACAAAATATATCACACTAGGTGGAAAGGACAAATTTTCCCATAAAATTTGAGAATATTGATGAATTCATTTATCTTGGAGTCCTATTAGGTATCAAAGTGGATGCCAGAGATCCAAACAAGAATTGCTAAGACAACGAATCTACGAAAATATTTAAAGATAGAAATCTCTCTTTATCACCACCAAATCAAGACTTGTCAATAGTCTGGCGTTTTCGATCGTCATTTATGATATGGAATCGAAGACATTTAATAAAACAGATGTGGAGAAAATCAGTAGCTTTGAAATGTGTTGCTGGAGAAGGATGTTAAGAATCTCCTGGACGGACAAAAGAACTAATGAAAGTCAACTAAGATCAAGAGGAGGCTTAGTGACATTGTTAATGAAAGAATTCTCAAATAGTCACATTTCAAGACATGGAAATGACAACCTTGAATAATTCATTATGCAGAGTAAAGTTGAAGGTCAAAGAAAAAAAGAGGACAACCAAGAACTAGATGGTTGGATCAGATTATCTAACTCACCGGAATTATTTGGAAAAAGCCACTGCAGCGACGGCAGATAGAAATAACTGGAGAGATATTGTGGCTAAGCTCACGAATCCGAAGACATGAGAAGACCATGGAAGAAGAAAGAGGTAAAACAGTCAACGTTCGCCCACCTTAATTCCTGAGAAAGAAATCTGCTATCCATGTGTGACAGGTGGTAGATGAAGTCTAGATTATTGTGGAGGAGGAAGCACCAGAGTAAAATTCCCTATTCCTTTACCATTAGACCCCCAATGACACCAAATAAGATAATTAAAATTTCTGATATATAAATTTTTAAATGTGTCAGTTAAATTTCGGAAATAAAAACATAGAGGTTTGCAATAATGTGAGTGTTACAGAGCCAATATTATCTTTATTTTAATGCGATTTTCGTAATATAGGCTTACGTCTAAGTAGAACCTTCCTCCGAGGCCGGTGTCAACAAATCGGTGATCGGGGTTGATTTTATTTTTTTGCTGGTAATTGCTTGTAATTTGGCTCGTAAATAGACGACGGATGAAAATTTCTTCCAATTTTATTATTATTATTATTATTATTATTATTATTCAGTGGGTAATACTGTACATGTATAACTATTTTATCATAATCACAATAGCAGTGTCTATATTTATTAGAATATATATACTTAATATCTTCGAACTATAACAGTGTGAAAATTTAAATATTTAGGCCTAAAATAAACATAAAAGCTATGGTCTTCCATGTTTTGCAATGTACGGTTAGGAAAGCTGGACTAGGAGAAAAGAAGAAAGAAGAAAATAGACGCTTTTAAGCTTTGGATTTAGAGAGGACTATTGAGAATCCCATAGACAGCAATGAGGACCAACGAATCCGTTTTGGATGAGGTGAAGCCTGACTGCTCGTTTGAGGCCCTGGTTCTCAAACAAAAGCTATATTATACTTTGAACACCTGATGAGAGCTGACAATTCATTGGAAAAGTCACTAATGCTTGGAAAAGTAATATGGGAAAAGGCGGAAGGGAAGACCTAGAACAAGATGGATGGATGGTGTAAAGGAAGCCACTGGATTGTCTCTGCAAGAACTTCGGAATGCTGTTAAAGAAAGATCATTTCGGAGAAAGTTTGTTCCTGGAGTCACCAGGAAGACGAGTTGACGGAAGTTAACAACAAAATATACTACCTTGCAAAATTAGTATGAGCATCAACCAAATTTTTGTTGCGCTTCTGCTAATCTCAGATAGCAAAACTTTCATTTTTCTGCATGCAGAAGTACGTAAACACATACACATACACTCATAAACATATATTTCTTTTCCACTGAAGTGACTTAAAATTTAGGAAAGATACGATGAGTGATACAATAATTTCTCAAATTTCAAAAGATAATTCAAGAATTTGAGTTGGATTAAATCTGCTAAAGATAAAGGCCAGATGGTGAACACTTTGATATTGCTGAAACCAATACGACATGAATGGAGATTATACTGGTATTGAAGAACAAGACAGAAAGGCCAAACCATATCTTCAAGGCCAGAAATTCCAAACGTTGCAAACGATGGGTTTTTCTTGAATACAAGAATCCAGTCATTCACTGCATCAAAAAACTGTAATATTCTGCTCAAAATAATACATCATTTTAAGAATGTTGCACTAATTTGAGAAAGACTGACATCTCAGATTGAAATTTCAATTCTTTCTCCGTATCTTGTTGATGTTGCTGCCAAGATCAATGCTTCAATTACAGCACTTCATCGATGAAAACCATCTTTTTATCTGTATGTTGATATTGTAGTAAGTTAGCTTTTATCTTTTGTTTTCTTTTTATTAATTTTTCAGTTGTAGTTCAATAAGATGGAATAGATAAATACAAATTTTCCTCTGGCTAACGGTTTTAAGTATGAATAAAATTTACAGTAAATAAAAATGCAAATTAAAGGATTTCAACTGACCTTATGAAATCCAACCGACCAATCTAATAATACAGTAATAAAAGTAAAACTACTAGGTCACTGCCAGGTGTGACGGTGGCCTTCACTTACGTTCTTGTCTTAATGGGTTCATTTCCGGGATCGGGCTGATTATTTCCATACAGGACGAAACGGCCGTTCCCGATTTCTTCCGATAATTGAACCGAAAGTCAATTTATTTATTCTTGTGCTGCCCTTGTTTTCTGATTTTGCTTTTTGATAAAAGTAAAACTACTTAAATTTATTTTTTAAGTTTTTTTTTTTCTGTAGATAAGGGGTCGTCCATTAATCACGTGATGTTTTTAGCATTTTTTTAACTCCCCCTTCACCCCTGGTGATACATGGTGGGGTTTTAGACTACACCCCTACTCAAAATCACGTGTATTTTTTTGATACAAAGTATCTTTAAAATTTTCAGAATATTATCTTTAAATACAGGTATAATCTAATTTAATACTGGAAAATTGAGCACCGTGATAAAAATGTCCAGACAGACATTAAGGTTGCAGGTTGTTTCTGACCGGCATAAAAATAATAAAGGAAATGTGTAATCATGTGAAAAACATATAATTGTACTGGTACATGAATATATTTAATAGTCAAGGTCATGCGCCGCTTTTCGGTTTAGAAATCGCGCGTTCAACGAAAAAATAAATACACTTGATCTCTCACTAACCCCCCCCCCCCCCCCTTGTGATCGTGATTTTTTCCCCACCCCCCCCCCCCCTTTTAAGCCTCACGTGGTTAATGGACGAACCCTAATAAGATTTGATAAATTATTACAACTATCATTTTAATACAATAAGTGAAGTTAAAAGTAAATAAATGTCAGTAAAGACAAATTATTTCACTGAATTATAGTTTTTAGTGACTATGAAATAACATAACTATATATTTTTTATTTTTATATTATTTTTATTACTTTATTAATGTGAACAGTTACAGTCCTTTAAGACTGTGTTTCCAATCTGTTTGTAAGTGCTGAATTATCATACAATTTTCTATAAAGAAAGAAGAAACAAAATCATCTGTTTTACCAAATCATCTTCTTAAGCAAGGCATAAAAATTGAAAGTGTGGCTTCGTAAATTTCTGCGAATAGAAATCCTTTACAGGAAACTTTGAGTTTTTGCTATTATTTCTTTTTTATTCATTTCCCAAAGCATTTAACACTTGCTATTTATTTTATGAATGTAAAGAAGTGATGATTGTACTTTTTATTTTTATATCGATCAACAAATAAGAATCGCAACAAATTTTGAGAAAAATTGCTATATATGATTTAGGGCCTTTCGCAATGTCAAATTGTGAAATTTTGGCAGCTGATATCTCGGGCCCAGTTACATATTTTTAAGTAAAATTGTGCAAACTACTTCACAACATCATAATCTACATTTGCATCAAAAATAATTAAAATTGGACTAGCCAAAACGAAAATCTGGATGTTACAAATTTTGCCACTGTTCAGATCTTGTTCTTTATAGTCGACCAAAACTATGGCCGAAACTGTAGCACTTAGAATTATGGTTGATTCACTCATTATATTCGTCTCGTTGTCACGGAGAGCCCTTGTCCTGTGCATTTTTTGGATATCTCCTGGTTTCCGAGATATTTCCAAAAACATGGTATCAGGACAGCCTACACGCTTAAGTATAGGACATACACAGTCCTATACTATTTATTTCTAACAATAATTGCGGTTAGATTAAAACGCTGGTCCAGTATGACCTAATGCTCTAGATGTCGGTCTGCAATGAAGCAGAGGTATCGAAACTTGGGTTCGAGTATCGGCGTCGGCATGGATGTTTGAAAAATCAAGCAAGGAAGGTCACGGGAAACCACCTCAGTATCTGTTCCAGATTGTTCTATGAGTGCTTTTAAGGTCTCAGCATGCTGGCAACGCTTGTGCGCAATAGAACATAGACCTGCGAAGTTTCGCAGATGCACTTCGAGTGCATACAGACTAACAACAAGAAAAAGATATTAGAAAGAAAATTTCCTAAGAAAATACTCAAAAAGAATTTGGATGGTTATGTATTTTAAAAAAAAAAAATATTAAGGAATTTGAACTTGGGATATCTCAGCACCAGTTGTCGAATCTAACCACTTAGCCACAGAGCTTCCATAAATAAGGAGCTTACTAAGTTATATATTAGATCAGTTACGAAATGAAAAAGAAAGTTCATACTATAAATTGTAGTGATGGATGGGACCCGATATTTCGGGAAATTTTCGGGAAAATTATATTCCCGTTTATCGGGCGGGATTTGCTTTACTTCGGGATTTCTTCGGGACGGGATTTCGCGATTTATTTAAATTCAACAAAAGGCTTAATAATGCTGGGATTAATAATCCTGGCAACTGAAGACTACAATAAATCATTGAGAAATACTCTGGACTATTTATTTTCCTTCTACCTCCCAATATTACATCAATAACAAAGCGTTTTCGTCATGGCGTTAGCGATCGACCGGCGAAACCAATAAACAACAGACGACGGCCTTCGTGATTTCGACTAATGACAGACATTAAAATGTTTTTGTTTGTTATTATTGTTGTCATCCATATCAAGTTTCAAAGCCCGAACAACTATTTCCCATTTACTGAAGGAAGAACAGTTCCGTCCCGATCCCGTCCCGATTTTTGGGAGGGAAAAAAAAATCCCATCCCGTCCCGACCTAAAAATCCAATCCTGTCTATCCCTAATAAATTGTGTTGTATAAATTAATATTTGCATGCGTTTATGCTAGAATGACTTCATAGTATAACTTAGCTAGGTTCTACTGGGGTACACTAAGAAAAAAAAAAAAAAAAAAAAAAAACTATTTTTAAAAATGTGACAGACATTGAAAATAACAATAATGATGGCTAGATTAAAATATAGTTTCAAAAAGTAGATTCATATTTACAAACACGTCACAGCTGGTGTGGCATAAAAAACGAGAATTATGATTCAAGCTTATTAAGAGTTTAAGCCCTGAAAAGTCCACTGATAAAGTTTAAATTTTTGGTTGTAAGCTAAAGAAAATTAAGAAGAACAAGAAACTTGAATCATATAGTGTGCATATTTGATAAAGAAGGGTCAGAGAACTGTTGTATAAGCGCCTATCAGTTTGTTTTGTCGAATAAAATGATTCCTGATTACTGATGACTGAATATCCCAATGTGAAAGTCCACACAGAACTTTCAAAAAAATTGCCAGAATACATAAAAACATAAAAATTTAAATATTTTTCATTAATCTTTAATTAAATATTTAATTTAAGACCTTCTTCCCTTTCTGCCCTTCTCCACATCCCTATCACTTCAAACCTTCCTCAGTTGGTACAAAATCACGTGATGATTTGTAATGTTATATTCTGATTTGTAACCTGAAAAACCCGTTAAGTACTCTACAGTAAAGTTTGTCCCGGCCTCCTTCCCCGGTTACATCCCTTAGGATGCGAATATCGAAATTTCGTTGATGCATATGTTTCAGATTTTGACAAAGAACATTCATGTGGAAATGTCGTGTTTGCAACTAAAGCGGTTTCGGAGAATCGCATACCTTCAAGCAAGTTTGCCCCCCACTCCCTGTTTTCACCCTTTAGGACCCGAAAATAGAAAATTCGCCGAATACGTATCTTTTCGATATTGATAAAGAACATTCATGTGAAATTTCGTGTTTCCCACTAAAGCGGTTTGAGAGATATGCACGCCCTTCAAGAAAGTTTGCCCCCCTGTTTACACCCCTTAATCCCGGATTTCGTTATTCTTAAATTAAGAACATTAATTTAAATTAATTAATTTAAAAAGAAAACAGTTAAGAAGAATGTCATTTATTTCAAAATAATAAAAAAAAGAGAAGAAAATTAATTATCATAAATAAAGTAGGAAAGTAAAAAATAGGAAAAAAAAATATTGTCACCAAGCGGATTTAAACCCTGTAACCATATATAGTGTGTCCACCAGCAGAAGAGACTTGGCCACGCCTACGTCACGTGGTACAGGACGGTTCTGTATATCCATTTGAGAGGTAGATGTTTTTTTCTATTTTCAGTGCAAATCGTTTCTTGTTTATAACAGAGGAATTGATGATATGAAATACGACTTATATATCTACTTTTCTTAAATATAATATTAACTATGTTAAATTTTAACCGTAATGATATAGAAAACTGATTTGTTGTTTAAGAACTGTTATATTTATATTGTTTCTTATTTATTTAAATTATGAAAAATCATAATTGTATAAAATTATATTAATTAATGTAAGTAACAAATATATATACTTCATGGTAATAATGTTTCATTTAACAATTAATTGTTGACAGTTAAAAAAAAAAGTTAAAAACAATCCCGTAAAGTTCCTCAGAACGTTTACAAATATACAAATTAAGACCATTGGCATTCGCACTAGTACTAAAAAAATAAAAATAGAATTAGATTGACAATAATAATAATAATAATAATAATTCGAAAAATATACTACAGTCTCCCGCAGGTGGTGGTGGAGAAAGTGGCACCCCATCCTGTAGTATGGCTACCACAATGCCCGGGCAACACCATCCAGCCCGAACAGTCGGAAGTGTTTCGTCTGTGTCAGAGCAGGCGACCACCAAGACTGGGAAACCACACCAGCGCATCCGATGGTCACCACAGATGAACCAGGATCTTATGCGCGACTTCTTCACTGTTACAAAGTTAGGTACTCAACTAACAGGATACAGACAGGCACTACACCAAGCTTTCACCACACGCTATCCATCGTTAGGGCTTAGCGAACAGCGGGTAGCGGATCAGCGACGTTCAATTGTAGTAAACAATCTTATTCTCCCATGCATACTTGCACAAATTAAAGAAGAAGTCGCTGAATCCAACCACAGGACACCAAACCACACCCCACCAGAAGACACCATTATGGAAAACACAGAAACAATCTCTACCCCTCAGTACACATGCCCCAACAATACAACTAATGAAATATTACGTGCAGCTCATGATCATTTCTACACTGCACTTGCACAATACACAGGCACAGACCCCACACTCAGGCCGCCACTCCCCAAAGTACACACATCAAAACAACTCGCCACAGTCATATACCATCTCAACACACACACTATCCCACATCACCTTGACAACATCCAAACATTAGAAGACATACATACAATACTCTACTGTGCTGCACAGGGAACCATTCGGGCACTTCGAATCAAACAACACAACATACCTCCCACTGCACGGACACAAGAATACATCCCCTCTTGGAGACGTCGCCTTGAGGGCCGCATCAGCGACCTTAGAGGAGACATAGCCAGGCTCACACAATACTGTGCAGGAAACAAAACAAAGAAACTTATGTCCCAGGTTAGAAAGATATTCAAGTACATAAATACTCGCCCTTCACATTCAAATCATCATAACCAGGTTCAGGAACATCTCGACACACTAAAACAAAAACTCAGTGCACTTGCAAAAAGATTACAGAGATACAAACAGTGCACTCTGCGCAAACAACAGAACAACACTTTCCAATACAATGAGAAAAAATTCTACAGATTCCTTACATCTTCCTCTACTGCAACTAACACAAACACTCCCAACAGCGAGGCTTTACATGAATACTGGTCGTCTCTGTGGTCAAACCCTATCCCCCACAATGATAAAGCACCATGGATAACAGAGGAACAGCAACTCACTGAACACTTACCCTGCATGTCCTTCCATGAGATTACTCTCGCAGACATACAGACAGCACTAAAACATGCACACAACTGGAAGGCTCCTGGTGCAGACGGAGTCCAGAACTTCTGGATCAAGAGGTTCACGTCCCTGCATGGAAAACTAGCGCTTACACTCACTGACATAATCCAACAACCAGAACATATGCCTCGTTTCCTCACACAGGGTGTCACATACCTACAGAGCAAGAACACTGAAACAGCGCAACCTGCAAACTACCGCCCAATCACTTGCCTCCCCACACTTTACAAACTCCTCACCTCCTGCCTCGCAGACAAGATCTACACACACATCGAGACATAAAACATTCTTTCCGAACAGCAGAAGGGCTGTCGCAGGAATTCCCAGGGTTGTAAGGAGCAACTCCTTATTGACTCTGTAATCCTGCGCCAGGCACGCGCGAAGAATAGGAGCTTACATATCGCATACATCGATTACAAGAAGGCATTTGATTCTGTCCCTCATTCCTGGCTCCTACACACTCTTCATATCTACAAAATACACCCCAAGATCACGGCATTCTTAGCTGCCACGATGAAGAGTTGGAACACAACATTACACCTACGCACCTCTAACACCTCCATCACTACAGATCCCATTCCCATAAGGAGAGGTATTTTCCAGGGAGACTCCTTGAGTCCTCTTTGGTTCTGCCTCGCCTTGAATCCACTGAGCCATATACTAGATAACACAAAACACGGTTATAGGCTTACCACAGGCACTGTGACACCATATAAAATCACACACTTACTCTACATGGATGACATTAAACTCTATGCCACAAACAATGCACAACTTACTAGTTTACTACAAGCCACCACCCAGTTCACCAAAGACATTGGGATGGAATTTGGAATTGACAAATGCCACAAGTTACACATAATACGTGGGAAGACTTCGAATTTGGAGGGTTTTGAACTGGACCATGGTTTGGCCATCCAATCCATGGAAGAGGGAGAGACCTACAAGTACCTGGGCTTCCAGCAAGCGCGCATCATTGACAACGCAAACATCAAAAATGCACTGAAGAACACATACCTT
>JAFIDM010000179.1:22579734-22607255 GCA_023159025.1 Thereuonema tuberculata | reverse complement strand
AAAAAAATTCATCATTCCTTTCTCCTAACATTGTAACATACAATATTTCGACTTTATAATCACCGGTCTCCTTCAGGCTCAAGAGGTGGGAAGAATAGTATCTTACAGGCCTCGGATTACAAAATCCGTTAACATTCAAATGAACAAAATAATATTAATTATAGCAGAGTAAAAATATAAAAATTTTCATTATTAATTTAACGATTCTTTTAAAATCTTTTCTCATATTTATAACGGTAGAGATGAATTTTACCGTGGCTTAAAATATGAATAAAATAGCGACGCCGACGCACTTTGTCATAGGTTAAAAATGAAAATATATAAAAAAATTCATTAAAAAAATACAACTAGTTTCGGCCCCTAAGTAATTAGGGCCTTCTTCCGGTAAAAGTGAAATGAATGAAAAAACACGTTTATATAGTAGGCAAATTAATGGAATTGGAATAAGTAAAATCGAAAGGTTGGATGGGAGAATAAATTTGCTCCAATCAGATTCATTCATTTCACTTTTACCGGAAGAAGGCCCTAATTACTTAGGGGCCGAAACTAGTTGTATTTTTTTAATGAATTTTTTTATATATTTTCATTTTTAACCTATGACAAAGTGCGTCGGCGTCGCTATTTTATATTTATTACATCAAACCATTTTGTTACAATAACAATTAGCACATCATTATAAAAAAAATCTTTCTTTGTCAGCACATTCGGTGTTGTCTTATCTACATTGTGGTCTTAGTTTTCCCACTTCTTGAGCCTGAAGAAGACCGGTGATTACACGGTCGAAATATTGTACATTATAAAGTTAGGAGAAAGGAAGGAAGTTTTTTTGAAGTAATAACAATTAATTTCTAATAGGTATTGTTAATATAAAATTATCCTTCAATATTGTATCCATCCATAAACATGCATGCAAATATTCATGCAACCTGATGACTAATAAAGTTATACTCAAAATTCAAGTCAGATAAAATGTTTAAAAAATAACCCAATGAGAAAAACCCCCAACAAACTTAAAATTCACTGGTAAATCTACAAAGGTCTTTAGTTATCTCTAAAAAAATGAAAAAGGCGCCCACTGCACAAGAAAGACAATAAGGAACAAGTTTTAAAATATTAAAACATTTTAAGATGCGGTTAAGAATACATACAAATAATGACCCATAACGCAGTCTTTAAATACGAAAAAATTAAAAAAACTAACTTAAAATTTTAATTTTAATTTAATTTTACTTTTTAAGAAAATTAAAAAATAGTGACATCTTTCAGATACCCGTTAAAACATGTCAGTACTTTTTTAATTCTTTAATTTTTAATTTTTTTCATGTTTAAAGAGTGCGTTTTATTAATCATTATTTGTAATTTTTAAAATAATTGAAAAATATTTTGAAGAATGCTTGAAGAATACTTGAATAAAAATATCCTAATTGGAAGTTATTCATCATTTCTTGTGTTTGTCTGCTTATTTGGGAAGATAAATGTTTACCTTTATTTTTGTTTTATTTGTACTTTTATTCCTAGATCTGAGTTTCTCCTTTATTTCTTATTCGCAAGAACATTGGTCACATTTCGTGTGAATCAACAATCTTACTATCGTAGCTTCTTAAAAGGTAACACTCTGATCATTTAAAGAAATTGGATGATAAGTTATAAACAGAAGAACAACTTGACTAGAAAACAATATGATACGTAAATGGCGTTTGTAAGATACAAATAAGAATAATACAATCTAAAATTAGTCTTTTCTACTCAAGGAAAAGGTCGGGATGGAACTTTGTCTTTGTCATTCTAGTGTAACTCAATGATTAATATTCTAGTAAAATATCTGATTCGAAATCCATCTGCAGATATCTATCATTGGCAGTGGTGCTCAGTATTGGAATCTGAAGGCTAATCCATGGCTTTGGTAACTTAAATAAGATAGTTAAATAAACCAAATAAGATTTCGAAGGCTTTCGTTGAAGCATTGTTATTTTCTCTGGTTTATCATAAGAATGATTTGTGATAAATTTTGCCTACAGGTTTCATCGTTGGATGATTCTGTTTTACAATTCCTATTTTTTGATCGTCTGTTTATGTTGAAAAAGAAATCTGTAAATTCATATCGAAATACTACTAATATGCGTTCTGGAAATTCTTATAAATACTAATGGATATCCTCTTTCCTGGAATTCAGGAATGTGGAATGTCAGTGGATGTTTGATCTTAAGAAAAAAATGCTCTTCGCAATTAAAGTATAACAGAAATTTAAATCCTTTAAGAAAGATGTTATTTCCTTTCAAAGAAAAATTTGGAAATCTTTTCCATAAATATGACTCGCTGTTCGCTTTTTATGTATTTTTTTTTAATGTCTGCAAGTTCTATTACATAAGAATAGTGTCTAGAACTAGATAAACCTTTCTTTTCAGATAAAGGAAAGATTTCTACTCGTCTGCAGTTCCTAACAAGAAAAATTTCTACAGTTCTAATAATACTCTTATAGTTAATAGAAGTGATGTTCAGGATGTTACAAAACATGAGATTAGCGGATCAAATGAAAAGCTTGTCATGGTGTAAATAACAGTCTCTAAATCAATAATACACGAAGAATGTCATAAATAGAATGATTATTATATTTTTTATCATCTTATTTACCCCCAAAATTTACTATAGATCAAACCTGACTTTTATCCTCTACTTCATATAGATATGAAGTAGGCCTATACACTTAAAGTATGTATATTTAAAGGCACGTTACTATTAACAAAAATTCAATTGATTTTTTAATGCCCAATATACTTTGCAAGTGATTTATTGAATACAATTTACAAAGCTCTTTGCAAAGTCGTCAACATATCAAGTTCCTGATGTTTCTATAAATTTTAGTGTAACTGAATTTTACATAACTCATATCGAATTTAAATAAGAATGCCTTTTTGAGTCGAGCTCATACTCTGGGACAGCCGTTTCGAGCTTGTCGGCGTGCTGCCCAAGGATTTGTATTCCACATTTTGTTCTTGTTTTTTATTTTCTTGTTTTTAGTCATTGGGGGGTTACTGTCTCCATCGTGAATTCATATTGAATTTGGATATGTAAATGATAAGAAAAATTTAAAATTTATTACCAACTATAAAATATAAGCATAACAATTAAATGTTAAATAGAAAATAGTAATTATAGTACTACGAAATAAGAGATGGATATTCGAACTTACTTATTTGGGTGGCTTTTGCTTTTGCAGTGTTAGTTACTGGAGCAACGGATGTTGTGGTGTCTGAAACTGTCGTAGTTGATATAATTGGAGTCGTAGATGTTTTGGTTGATCCGCCGTTGATTACCTTTTAATAAATAAGGCATCATTAATCACAAAAGTTAAAGAGCTTTTTTATAGCTCAAATTTTTCTGCTACTATTACTTAATGTTACAAGAAACAAAATAACAGTGTTTCTTTTATTATTATTCTTTTATTACTTTTACAGTATTTAGCAGTATACGTAATAAAATAGAAACAAAGTGTAAATGCTTTCATCAATAATCCGGAATAAAAAAAAAATGGGAAAATGGTTTATACGATGTTAAATTACCTACAAAAAAATGTGTAAAAAATATATTACATTCAATTTAATAATAAAATTTAATTAAAAATGTTTGATTTCTGTATTGTTCTCTATTTCTTTCTATCAAAATCGTAATTTTCTTTTTTTGGTATGATTAAATTTATCTGGGGATTTTCCTATTTAAATTCTTTAATAAATATAAGATTTATTAGTTCATCTTCAATTTATGCATTTTTAAGATTAGTTAATGCAAGTTAAACTGTTAAAATACTTGAAAACTTAAAAATACTGTAATTTTACTGCAAAAACTGACTTAAATTTTTATATTGAATTTGAAAGATACCAACTAAATCCTCTTTTAATAAATTAAAAGACAACAATGCTACTGGAAGTAAAATCTTTAAGACAATATTTATGTTTTAATTTTTACGTTAATTTAGATGTGCGAAGAGTCTCTCTATTCCCAACTAGATCACATTGTGTGAACCATTTTATTCAAAATCTACAATAGCTAGAAATATGACATTTTTCATGCCCACGTAGAAATCCATGTAGAAGTGTACAATGATATTTTCAACACTAAAAAACTAAATATATTTTATAAGAATTATTTATTTTCAAAACGTTGGAAAAAGCCATAAAAAAGCGTTATTAGTTCTGAAACCGAACAAAAAATTTTAATTGCAAATAATCCTTCAGCGTTGTAGCATTAGTCACTTTAAAGTGCCTCGTAATAAATTATTTATTTAAGTACTTAATATTCAATAAAGTATATAAAGTGCGCTAGTCTACTCAAAACCCGGCTTTTTGCTAGTTAGTTCAAATTTTGAAAGTAAAACTTGAAAACTCGTTGGTTGAATAGCTTCAACCAACGAAAGCGAAACACATAAGTCGAGCGCTTGTAGATACGAAATACGAAACTAAACTGAGAATTAATTTTGAAACTTCGAGAGGATGAACAATTAAATCCATTCAATTACGTTTTAATACATTAGGGAAAAAAAGGATCAAGTATTTTTGCACAAAAGAACAGCAATTTAAATGAATAAGTTTTCAGATCCATAATTGTTTTTTTAAAAAAAAGTAGCAATGGAGTCATTGCAAGACTATCTCCATACTAAGGTGCCTTAATTTCAAAATAATCCTACGACTCTATTTACGAACTAAGTCTTTCATGGTAATGTCCATGAAGAAATTTAAGAAAAATTTTGTCAAGTCATGTCAGAAAGGTGTTAAGAATTTCATCTATGCTGCTTTCAATATCTGTCTATTTCGTTGTTTTAGAATCCGATTTTCGCTTCCATATTTGATAGCTGACTTTGATGTTATATTATTAAATCTTAATTGTGTTTCTTGGGACGTTTGCTTTCCAAAATTTCTTCTTATTACGCCATTCATTCTGTTTGTAAATTTGATTCTAACTGGGCATCATTATTATAATGGGATATTGTGTTTCCCTAATTTAAGCTAAGACCTGAGAAGGAAATATTTCTAGGTTGTTGACCAAGGGTACGAGGATATAATACTTCACCTGGATACTAAAAAAGTTGAAGGAACCAGAAATATGTTTATAAATGAAAAGGGATCGAGCTTGTTGAAGATGAAGTTTTCCAGACAAGTATATTTTAAAGCACTAACATATCTGATTAGGTAAAATGATAACTATTCATCCGAGGAAGAAGATGACGTGAAAATGAAGCTCAGGAAAAGGCAGTGCTCACTTACCTGAACCAAGTGACCATGAAGACTGAGATAAGATTAAAGAAGAATAAATGCAGAGGAATCAAATTTAGAAACGAAATCTGATGCAGAAGAAAGCGAATAAGAAACTTCCACATGAATTTAAGGAATAGAAGAATTAAGAAATGAGAGTTAGGTATCAGAAATTGTACTTGGAAGGTGCAAGAACCAAAGTCCTACTCCGAAGCAGTAACTGGATTCCAACAGGAAGTATGGAATTCAAGCTAAAGATGCAGAATTAAAAGCATCAAGGACCATAATATTTGGAAGCCAGATATATTGCCACAAGATGCGAATCCATTATCGACTCAAGGGATATTTAAAGTGAAATATCTTCAAGATAATAAGATTGATAAATATAAAGCACGTCAATGGCTGTATGAAGCGAAGAGAAGTTGATTATGACAAGACATATACACCGACATCAAATTACGCAGTAAATCATCTTGCTAGAGGAAAGTTAAAAATCCAACGAGTGATGATTTAATGAAAGCCAAAATAATTATTAAATATTTTATTATTGGATACGGGGTGTTCCAGGAGGAAAGGTCAATATTTTGGGAGGTAATAGCATCGGTCATTTTAAGCAAAAAACAGTTCCTTTGAACGAGTGTCCTACTCCGAAGGGTTTCCGAGATATAGCTATTCGAATACACAGTTTCAAAACGAATGATAGCAAAGAGATACTACATACTGTAAAAGAATAAAGAAATGAAAAATATCTGAGCTTTCATCGGTGAGAGTTTGGGACGGATGTTTCGTCCTTTTTGTGCACTCGTCAACCAAACCCACTCACCAGATGAAATGCTCAATTAGTGCAAAAGTGATAAGCCGCACCGGCTGTGGTCCCCTCGGAAAGAAAACACATTTAAAAAAAGAAACCACTTACCGTTTCTAATATTTATTGGCCAAGTTACACATTTCTTACAGTTTATAATAAAGTATCAAAATTCCACCGCCAACATCAATGCATTTCTCAACTTTTATAACAACAACATGACGGGTTGCTTATCTGAGTTCACCATGACGTTCCTTTATGCTTGTAAATGCATCCATTATTGAACGAGCAATTCATCTCATGTATTCACTCTAGTCTGTACACTTCGCTCTTCATCCAACCTCATAAACAGAAATCCAAGGGGGTTAGGTTTGGAGATCTTAGCGCCGTGCGGTGGAAGAGAAGGAAAGCAGCGGCCAGCAGGAGCAATGACAATTGAACGCCAAACTTCAATTGCCTCGGAAACCATTCAAAATAGGAGACTCGTTCATAGGAACTTCTTTTTGCTTAAAAAGGCCGATACTACCACAACCCAAAATATTGATCTTTCTTCCTGGGACACCCTGTATACTAACTTCTATAAGCATGAAGTTATTTATCGGAAAAATTAGGAACAGATTAAAGCGTTGGTGATGCTAAATGGACGGATGATACTGAAGATGGGAAGTTAACATCAGGAAATATTATTTCATTAGCAAATTATTGCTTTTGCTTGGACAAAAAACAAAACAAACAATCTATAAGTGCATAGACTATGCAGAAAGCGGAATATACCAGCATGGCAAATGCAAGTAACTTAATTATGTACATTAAAAATATTTTGAGAGAATTAAATGAAGTGGAGTTTATTACAGATCCTATAAATCTCTACAACGATAATCAATCTGCGATTGTATTAGCCACAGACTTTCTGAATTAAAACAAGAGGTGCCACGTGCTATGTGATTATGTGCTGAATGAAGAACTTGATATTAAATGTATAGCTAGTGATAAAAACATTGCAAACAGACTTACAAAACCAGTGGGAAGAATAAAGCAGACACGATTCTGTGAAATATCTGGGCTATAATTACAAAAACAAATTATTAATGTAAGGGGAAAATTGTGCAAGTTTGAATAAGAACAATTCCTCAATAATTTGTTTGTGTCATTTGAGTAACTTGTAGCGATTGCATGCATTTATTGTTTAAACAATGGCTGCATGTCTAAGTGAAGTAATAATAACAATAGTAACCCGTTGGGTGTAGGTTGTAAGAAGAAGGAAGCGGGATTCTATAGATCAGTGGTCCCCAACCTTTTCATCGCCGCGGACCGGTCAACGTTTGATAATTTTACCGCGGCCGTGGGGGGGGGGACGTTCATTGTTTATATTTTAGATTGTTTTCATTTAATAATTATAATTTAATTGTATTTAAATAATGCCTTCAAAATAAAATACAGTTAGACCAAAAAATGAATATAAAGCGATTTAGCATTTTAAATCACCAGAATGCTAAATCAATGAGAACCCTGAGCTTGTTTCTCTGCAACGAGACGGTTCCATCTGAGGATAATAGGAGACAATGACACCCGAAATGTGTTGCTTATGTCCAGTTTATTCCGTTGTTTTGTTTTGATTGCTGTCACTGTAGAAAGCCCCGCTTCCCACAGATAGGCTGTGGGAAATGGCAATAGGGATTTAAGTACTGTGGTGGCAATCTCAGGGTATTCCACCATGACTTTAATCCAGAACACCTTGCAGAGTTGTTGTCTCGAACGCAGTTTTAAGGCCGCCGTCATTTGCAATCTCCAACAGTTGATCTTCTTCTTGCACAGACAGTCTAGATTCGCCTGGTTTGTTGACAATGGGTCGCGGATCCATTCCTTACCAGTTCGTGGGTCTTCAGTGGTTGGGAAGTAGCGGTCGAGCTCTTAAAAGCAAAGACAGGTGATCGTGCACCAACTGGGAGAATGAATGCTCAGGCTCTGTCTTGCCTAAAATCCCCGCTAATGTCTGAAACATGTCCAAAATGTCTCTGTTCATGCGCCGTCCCCACAACTTCAGTTTGGCTTTAAATGCAGCTACTTTGTCTGCCAACTTGAAAACAGTTGACATTTTCCCCTAAAGGGACTGATTGACTTCCTTGAGCAGGCTGAATATGTCAAACAGGTAAGCCAGTTTTGCGACCCATACCTTGTCACTGAAATTTGCTGCCAAGGGTGACTTCTTTTCTGAGAGAAATCTTTGCAATGGCTCTCGTAATTCAAATACTCTGGTTAGCGATTTCCTCTGGATAACCATCTTATTTCTGTGTGTAAGAGAAGACATCTGTGCTCTGCGTCCATCTCCTCACAAAGCTGCTCAAACAGGCGCGAGTTAAGGGCGTGTGCTTTGATGTGGTTAATAACTTTAACGACATCAATCAATACGCTGTTAAATTCCGATGACATTTTTCGGCTTGCCAGCATTTCCCTGTGAATGTTACAATGCGTAGATTCACTCTCAGGTGCAACCTCCGTAATCCGAGCAGTTAAACCAGACAGTCGTCCGGTCATGGCAGCAACTCCGTCTGTGCATAAGATGACACAAAAGGACCATTTAAGTTGTCCTGATATATAACCATCCAGTGACTTGAACAGTTCTGCTCCTGTGGTGTTGGTTTGAAAAGTTAGTGCACATAACAAATCCTCATGCACATCCTCCTGATAAAGATATCGCACATCTACAAGTATTATTGCCTTGTTATCGATATCTGTAGATTCGTCAACTTGGAGTGCGTACCACGGTAATGTATTAATCCTCTCCAACAATTTCCTCAATGCGGCTAGTCACAGTGCTAGCCGACAAAGGCACATGTGTTATCTTTTTCACAGCAGCCTCTCCTAGAAGTTCACGGCGAATGTCTTTAAAGGAGGGCAAGGTCAATTCTTCACCGATTGTGAATGGCTTTTTAGCTTAGCAATACGGTTAGCCACCAAATATGATGCTCTCAGTGCATTCTCCTTTATTGATGTGGTGGCCTTCAGAAATTTCTTCTGTTCTTTGTGTTCCAGTTTTTTTCTTTCGAAATACTCCGGGAGCTTGTCTTTTAATCCAGGGTGCTTGGCGTTCAAGTGGCGAAGCAGTTTTGAAGGTTTCATTGCCTCATTAGAGAGCCGGTCGCCGCAAACTATGCAGAGCGTGGTTGGTGTGTGGGAATCACCTGTCCCGATAAATCCACATTTCAAGTAGGACTCATGGTATTGTCTGTTAAAAGTTTTATGTTTCTTTGATGTTGAAGTCTCTTCTTCTGTCTCTTCACTGGGCCTTTTCTTTTTCCCAAGTAAACTTCCAACGACGTCTGTTTCATACTCATTTTTGCTAATTTGTGGGTTAAATTTGAGCAAACACAATATACACGTACAACTACCGGTGTACTGGGAGAAGACCGATACACACCTTCTCTCCACCAAAGCTACCACTCAGCTCCCGATATGACGATATTTTGCGCATGCGCAAATATTGTCGGTAAGACAGTCGCTAAAAACCAGTCTCTGGTTGCCTCTGTTGGAAGGTTGTTAAAATAAAATAAATAAAAATAGTGTATATAGATGCTATATTAATATTTGAGTTAATATTTCATTTTAAATTGACAAACACTTAAGACATGTTGCAATATTTCCGTTTACTGGTTTAATTAACTAATTAATACATATTGGGGTGTAACAATGTAAGTAATGTGCGAAGGTTAATACATATTATAAAAAATATATTTCAATATAACATAAAAAGCTATTACCTGAAAAAGTAAAAATATTAGTTTAAATATGAACACAGTATTTGATTTAAATCCTGAAAGAATGATAATAATATTAAATGGTTGTGACTGCGAATGCAGCGCGTTTGGAATAGATTAAACAACTCAACAGATGACTAGCGCCTTTACTCGCCTACTGTTTACTGTTAAATTTGGAGTGTCTTAAGAATCGTTAATTTGACAGTTGGCTTTTGGCGGGATAGCGACTGCCTTCCGACAATATTTGCGCAAGCGCAAAATATTATGATATTGGTGCAGTTTTAGGTGACGTCTCTCGGCTCCCCGTTAACCTCTCGTCCATGGAAAGTCGCACAAACCCGAGAGAATTTACTGAGAGCACAGTAAATAAAATAGAAATAATTTAATGTTTCTTGGGCGGCCCGGTACCAAATGATCTACGGACCGGCGGACCGGGGGTTTGGGATCACTGCTAAAGATCACTGCCGATGAAGGGAGATGAAAAATAGTTATAAAAGTTGTACTAGCCTTTAATTTAAAATATAAAGATAAGTATCCAATTCCTTTATTGCAGCAGCCATGAACTAGTGTAAGAAGATTCCTGTTTTTAGAGATAGATAGGATGGATGGAAACAATCCACAATGGATTCCTGGATCTCGATGGACAATAAAGCATACAAGGTGTCCATAAAGTTTCTGTGCACTGAATAGATTTTGTGTGATGAGGATTGAGGTAGATTGTGAGAAAGAGAGGACATACGTATATGACCTTGCCGGCTTGACTTGGATAGAACCGCGCATGCGCAACAGGTTTGTGCGTCATTTAGTTTCAATATCGTTTGGGAAGTAGATGATCACGGTTATTCATTGTGCTAGATAACGAAAATGGCGTTGACGACGGAACAGCAAATTTTCCTGGTTGAACATGTGTTCTGAAGCGGTGATAAGTACACGGATGAAGTGCAGGAGAAGTTTGCTCAGTCATTTCCTGAATCGCCAGTTCCCCGTCGTAAGGCGGTGCGAAGTCTCTTATGCAAGATCCGTGAAAGTGCTGGTAGACCATCCAGAGGATACAGTGCTAGACACAGGCTATAGGACAAGGTGATGTACAGTCCGCAAAAATCGATCAGACGACTGGCACAGCAAACGCACGTGTTATAGACCAGAGTCCGTAAGATGGACTTGAAGATGCACCCTCACAAGATGTCTGTGGTCTATCAATTGCATCCTGCTGATTATGAGGCCCGTGTGGAGTAAATGTGAATGGTTTTAAAACTTGCTGAAGGAGGAAGATGAGAACATCCTTGATATTATCGTCCTTCTCAGATGAGGCATGTTGTACGTAAGAATAACCTAACTTAACGGAAAAAGCCCGTGTCTATCCTCCAACAGATTAACGGAGGTGTCATCTTTTTTAACCTTTACTCCAGCAGAGAATACTTGTTGCACCTAGCTATTAAATCTTTCGTGTGAAACTAAAGTGTGCAAAAAAAAATCAAACTAAGAGAGATCTTTAAAACAAATAGACATATATTCTGTTCATAGGTACATTTACAAATATATCCAGATCCAAATTCACTTCTATGAATTTACGACTTGTAAATTATAACTTTCTGAATTATCCTGTTATAAACCTTGATAACTCTCTATCTGGATCATATAATAAAAAGTCTCTTTACTTAATCTTTAATTACTGTTGTTTTAAAGTCTTGAATCTCTAATGTTACACTTCTTAGTTGTATTTGCTAAACTCTTATTCGTGGAAGAACTTGCGATGGTAATTGTATTCATGTCTTTTGGACCGTCCGTGTTAGATAAAATCAAACGTTTACTTACAAATGCTGACGTTGTGTTATCTTCGGTCTAATCTTTCAATATCCAGTTACTTATTTGGATGAACGAGTTTGTCTTCGGATTCTTCAACCCACGAGTCCTTTGGAACGTTGAATCGCATGTCGGATTATCTCTTAAATCCTTTTCGCCGAATCAAACTTTATATCTGCACTCCTATATATATCGGGCGTGATCATATATTACTTTCGGCAGGAACTAGAAATGTTAACTTAAAGCAATTCCTAGTATCTTTTATCGAAAACACTTATGAATACATCTTTGTTTACTCATCGAATCTCCATCTTCTTCCGACGTCATTGGAATCCATTCATCACAACAATACAACTCGAGTTCACTGTTACAACAATCATCACTGCTTCGCGTTAAGCACATCATCTTTTTATTACACAACGATTGTTGCGGTGTTCACTTCTCTTTTATCTCTGGATTATTTCGGATTGCATTAACTGGCCTTAGAATTGTCCTTCGTTTGAATTTAGTCCAGAAATAGTTCAAGTAAGTATTTCCTACTTCAAACTTACACATGTTTCATTTCTCCGGAAACGTCAACAGTCAGAAGACGCGTTTGTGGAGCAGTGAAAACCCCATGAATTTACACGAAGGTCTTCTTTCATTGTACATGTAATAATAATAAATTAGTAGTTAGCTAAATTACAGTAAACAAGAATTAGTAAATCGAGTACTAATTTCATCTAAAAAAAAAAATACAATTCAGTTGAAAACTCACCACAAAAAGTTCAAAACGTCCACATTTTATTCAATCGTACAACTGCTACTTTTTTTTGCATAGAAATGAAGTAAATAAGCTACAATTTGATCGCAAAGAAATTAATTTCAAAATATCAACAATTTGCAGTAGTAAGAAAATACAATGAAGTTTCCATTTTCAATCCATTTACAATGTGTAAATTCGAATTTTAATTCCTCACAAAACGCTTCAACCTTCAAACAGTGAAACCGAAACAACTTTCAGTAAAGCGCATTCGTCTTTGAAAAACGAAACTTAAAGTGTGAATTAAATACGAAACACAATAAATCAATAAAAATTACCAAATGACTAAACATTTTTTTTTTGTAGTTAACCTTATTTTGTTTAGAATATTATTAGGTTTAATACGATTGATTCAACTTTAAATTAGGAGTAAATTGGACTCAGTTAATTGAAAAACTGTCCAATTTCTCTGTATAAAGCGTCTTTAGGCCAAAATTTCTAGCATTGTTGTATTCTGGTCCATGATTAGCATCTCATAATCTCAATAAGTTCATTTGTAGTATTTTTTCTTGTGGGAATAACTGACATTGGACTGGTCACACTGGTTTAATTTCGAATAGTATTTTTAAACATCAAGACCGTTACTACCCCTAGAAGAATCTAAATCGACAACGTGGAAATTCCAATTTTGTATATTTAATTCATATGCAGAATTTGTAAAAAAAAAAAATTAAATTCTACAATGCTAATCGTCATTTTGTTATCATGGACCTCAAGACAGAAATTTGCTGTGAAATCCCAAACATACAACATACACGAATGAAGTAAAACTTCGGGACGACAAAATAAAAATAATGAAAACAAGCTTATTATGAATGAATATCCGGAAAGGTTTATCAATAGCTGCAAATTTTGAAAAATTTTCAAAAACAAAAAACAAAATATTGTAAACAACGACAAATTGTAAATGACATATTGTAAAAAATGACAAAGACTATAAAAAGTTTATAAAGATCTAGCAAAATGTTAAAATAAGCAAATCAATTACTGAAATGTATAAGAAATAAAATAATTAGAACAGATGGTAAAAAATTGATTTTACGAAATATAGCAGATGAAAAAATTGATACAAATCTCAATATTACTAGAGTTGTATATAAATTAAAATATAGAGATTGTAGGGAGGTATATTTTGAAAACACGGGAAGGGCATTAATGTATCGAATCAAAGAAAGCATCAGAGCTTACAAAAATAATAAGAAAAAGTTATCTGAATGGGCTAATCATTGTATTAGTAAAAACCACAACCCAGATCCATTGGTAGAAATTTTATACAAAATCAAAGACGAGAAAGAGAGGTGCATTATGGAAGCGTTAGTAATCAATAGCTTCAAATGCATAGACAAAAGTAAGGGAATTCAAATTGGTGAATATTGTTTACGAAAAATAATGTAAAATTTCGCTAATGTAATGTTTTGTTATTAAGAATGAAAAGTGTTGTTATTAAGAATGAAAAATAATGTAAATGCCGTTAATGTAATGATTTAACAATATATACTAAGAATATATTGGTGATGATATGAGCTATTATGATAGCATACACATCATTTAGCAAATTGTAATATTACAATAAAGTTCTTCGTTATATATTAAAACAAAAAATATATTCCTGTCATTTTCATCAATCTGTTTAAAATTCTTAAACGATATTTCGCGGAAACTATCGTTCCGCTTTGTCATGTTTTTCGCAAAATAAAATAACAATAATATGTACTAATCATAATTGTTGACACTAATCACAATGTCAACAATATATATGAAGTGGCTGTTCAGCATGTGTTTTTAATATCCATTATTTAAATTTCTCTTCTTCGTGCCGCATTATATTCTGGAAATGAGATAATGTATTGCTATTCACTGTGTAACCTCTATCTTTGTTGATACATGGGTAGCTTTTCATAGAACAGGCTTTTATCATACATCTTATGTGTTTGTCTTTAATTTTGAATAAAATCTCTATAATTGGGTCCGGGTTGTGGTTTTCATTAATGCAGTGTTCCGCCCATTCCGACGCTTTTAGTTTGTTGTTCCAAAGAAGAGAAATTGTAGACTTACTTTATAATACACAAAACCGTCTTCTTGTTCAAAATCCTCTTCGTTGTCGTAAGTTTCGTTATAGAGGGAACATCTCTTATCTCCAACAGAAAAGGATTGACAATTCTCCTTTCTTACACAGTGGTCGCTACAGTAAACAAAATTAACAGCTGGCGTTGAAAAGATGGACTCTGCCTTCACTCGCTGATTGCTTCGAACTTTCTCGAACTGCCTCTTAGTTACAGACAAAGTACCAAACACACAAAGTGGATGGAACATGACCAGAAGATAAGTTTTTAACTTCATCTGCAGAAAATACAATTGGATTCCTAAAGAAGCAACAGAAATGTATAAAATTATTAATTAAGATTAATCTGTAATCAGATGAGTTATAAAAAAAACGAATTATGTAATTCAAAACTTTGCAAGTAAACGTATGAAAAATATATAGTATTTAGGATGCATTCGAATGTAAGCCTTCAAAAGTCGACTTTCAAGTCCTCTTTACCATTTTGAGGAAAATTAACAATTACATTATGATGAAGACTGGCATTAAAATGTATATTTTTCGTATAAAATATATAGGGCAAGATATATGGATAGATGTGAATTAGTTATTTAGGTTGGAGTAAATATATTTCACGTGTGGTTGTAATAATAATAGTAGTGGACCATTACCACACTAAGCATTAATAATAAAAATATATAAAAAAATGATATTTTTCAATGAGTCTCCCCCCCCAAAAAAAGGCTCTCGTCATCGAAAAGTGATTTTCCCACTTACGAAGCCGCATGCGCAATAGTCTCCCTCCGTCCCTTATGTTGCGTCTTTAAATTTAGGAGTTACTTGCATTTTTTACCCAGTTGATGATGGACCCGTGATGGGCCCGAAACTTGTCCTGTCTCGTTTTTAACTTCACTTTTAATTGTATTTTAGTCAATTTGTATGTTTTTTAAGACTTTTTTAATGACTTCGTACACACGTTAAAATTCGCAATTATAATATCAAGTTTATATATTGTTATTATTAATGCTTAGTGTGGTAATGATCCACTATCTTATAGTTATTAATGTTTTGTCTGTGCGAATTTTTATCAAACGAATTATGTATTTTCGAAAGAAATAAGTTAAAAAAACAAAAACTGTACTTTACTCTAATGACATTGCATAGAAAAATATAAAAGCATATAGACCATATGCTTTTATTCTATAATTTGTGAATATTATTGCGGAATACCTTGAATAGACATTTCAATTATAGATATCAAGCACAGGCACAAAGCTAAAGGAAGGATACGCACCTTGAGTTGTCACCGGGAAGAGACTGCGACGGACCGTTTCGTCCTTATTAGGACTCATCAGCCAGCCAAACTCCTCCGATGACAACTCAGAAAGTGCGCGAGGTGTTAGGATCCCGGTTCTCGCACCCGAGAATGGGACCTCCCACCGAAGAAATCCTAACCAAAAATTAAACAAGATATAAAATACAAAAGTTCCTCGTCCTGCACTCCGGCAGGCACAAAAGGAATTTAATGGCGGCATTAATAAAGTAAAAAAGCCTTATGCTTATAAAGAAAAGAAGTTTAAAAGGATACTAACACCTCGCGCACTTTCTGAGTTGTCATCGGAGGAGTTTGGCTGGCTGATGAGTCCTAATAAGGACGAAACGGTCCGTCCCAGTCTCTTCCCGGTGACAACTCAAGGGGCGAATCCTTCCTTTAGCTTTGTGCCTGTGCTTGATATCTAATTTTGAATTATTTGGGCACGTTAAACTTCTTTTCTTTATAAGACATTTCAATTGTTTTTAGATTTATAATTATCATTTCATTATCATTTTTTATCTTATTCATTACCACTCGTTCTTATTGAATTGCATAATAAATTTACAATCTTTCTAAACTCTAATGATATATTGTATTGCCACCATGTATATATATATATATATATATATATATATACCGTAAATGCTCCAATAGAGGCCCCCGGCGTTTATTTGCAAAACTAGCCTCGGCTCCCGGCGCTTAAAAGGGGCCGGCTGCTATTAGAGGCCGGCCATTATTAACAAAAATCTTCAGAACGCAATATTTTTACACTTAAATACCAGCTAATATTACAAACAGTTACTTTATTTGAATTTCACATGCTACATAAGACTGCTAAAGATAAATGGCAATGTCTTTCTGTACCTTTCGCTGCTATTCGTCGTCCGAATCCGCAATGACGGGTGGCCGCCTCACCGGAAGTTTCTTTCCGAATCTTAAAGGCAATGTCAAATGACCGTTTTGGCGGCATTTTGTAAGACAATGTACCGTACGGTGTTATGCACGACTATAAAGATACGGACGCTTACACTAGTACCGGTAGGCAAAGATCAAAGACCCGGCTACTATTAGAGACCGGCTACTATTTGGCCGTGTCTCCTCTGCAGCCCGGCGGTTATTAGAGACCGGCGACAATAAGAGCCTCGGCGTTTATTGGAGCATATACGATATATATATATATTTAAATATTTTCAGGTATCCATTCAGGTATATATTCATTCACAGTTTGTCTTATTGTGAGGATTGTTGCCCAATTATTTTGCAGTAGAAGCGTAATTACAAAAGTTCGCACTTTTAATCAGGAAAAAATAATTTTTAATAGTAATTGACGTTTTATGTAAAAACATTTCTATTCTTTATCATACATATTTACGATCTGTTTTTTACACAGAAAAAGACAAAGACATCCTGGTATAAAAATATTTTGAAGTTGCCAGCAAATTATTTTGTTAGTGCGAAAGTCGACAGCTATTTTTTTTTTTTTTTTGGAAATTGTTCATTATATTAATAATTATTGGCTCAAAATACCATTGAAACAAGAGAAAAGAAAAGATAGGAAGAAATAAAATTCCAATTGCAACATTACTAAAAAGAACAAAATAGATCACGATGTAATTGAGAATTTTATTTTCATTATTGTTTATTACCGTTTTTATTGCGAGTTCGTTTGTAGTCAGTTGCAATTTCTGTAGATCGTTGTTCAGTATCTGTAATAATAATGCTTTCTTTTAGTTTTATTTATTACTTTGTTGTGAAGACATAATGGGAAGAAAGCATCCGTTAATACTATTGTTAATCACTTAATACAGAAATGTTATAACAAGGACTACAATTCACTCAGATGATGATGTAGACTGATGATTTGTACAGGGTCTTTCAGAAATAATGGTACTATCTCAATAGGATGTCGTTCGAGAATGGTGCAGAGTACAGTAAAAGAGGCCCGGATGGACAGAGGAAGTATTCAAGTGTTATTTTTTTACTTTAACAGATGTTCAATATGTCCACCTTTGGTCACTCGGCAGACGTCCAAACGATAGTCGAGTTCCTGCAACATGTCTGCATCAATGCTAATCAATGGATAATGTTAGGATTGTGTTGAGCTCTTGCATGTTTTCAGGTAGAGGTGGTACAAAAAGAATGGCCTTCAATTAGCTCCACAGGAAACAGCTAATAACACGCGTAACACTGGCCGTAGACAGTATCACGCAGACATGTTGCACAGATTGTGGCAGGAACTCGACTATCGATTGGACGTCTGCCGAGTGACCAAAGGTGGACATATTGAACATTTGTAAGATAACAAATAACACTTGAATACTTTCTACTGTACTCTGTACTGTACTTTCATACGACATCCTTTTCAAATAGTACCATTATGTCTGAAAGACCCTATATTTTCAAAAGTATTTTGTAAATTCTTGCACAGCTCCTATAGAACACCTACAGTGAAACTTTTTTATAACATCAGGAATGCTTATTTGTTCTACATACATAGAACGCGTTTTAACAATTCGGAATTCACTTTAAATCAATTAAGGCAATCGAGATTAAATATTTCAGGATTTCAATTCGAAAATGAAGACTTGAAAATTAGAATTCAAACTGTGAAATTTTTAAATTTGGCATAAAAAAGAAAAATAAGTTAAGAAATTATAAGGAAGGGAATCTTTCTTTTTACAGTTGATCTCAAAGTATTTGTGAATTGGTTTCAAAATGAACATCTAAAAGAAAAGATAAAAATATAGGCATGCCTTAATATTTTAGAAAAAATGTTGTCAAGCAACAACAATACAATTAATAAATTTCGAAACAAATTTGAAGATAAACAAGAAGTTACTGACGAAACTTCAATTTAAATTTTAAAAAATAATAATAATTAAAATCATATTTAACGTGTGCGGGTTGAAATCCTTATAGACAATAGCATTTTTTGTTCAAAAATGATGAACAGACACATTAAAAAATGATTAATTCGTAATTAAAATTCAAAAAAGTACAAGTATTTTTATTGTATTTGAATTTTAATTACGAATCAATCATTTTTGGTCTTCTGATAATTATCAGGAGACTAATATTCCCGTTTTGTCTGTCCGTCAGTGGATAGGATAAGTATCGTTAAAATCTCATTAGCAACAATCACAACAATCGCAACAAGAATCGACACAATTGCGTGTTTTGCGTGCACAACAATCTCATTGATAATACAGCTCTACAACAATCACAATAATCGCAACAATTGCGCCTTTGCATTCGCAACAATCACATTTATAATAATAAGGAAAATTAAAGCAATATCAATTAGAAGTTACTGATTTATCAGAAGACGTTGCGCAGCACTGTGATTGGTTTACTAATCGCTATCCCTACCTTGTTTAATATCTGTGTTCATTTTTAAACAAAATGTCATTGTCTATAATAATAATAATAATAATTACATTTATAAAAGTTGATTTTTTTAATTAGTGAAAATGACTTAAAGGAAAAGTCTACTTACTCTTAAAATATAAGACTTAAATTAAATTCGATTAATTTTAATTACAGATAACCCCCGAACAACACGGTACTTGAAGAACACGAGTTTCGAAGAACACGGATACCTTCCCCCGAATTAAACGGTTTCAAACTACACGATTTTCGAGTAATTCTTTTAAAAAAGAATAAAATGCATATATTACTCGGCATAAAATTACAGTAGTTAAAAATTTAGAATAATATTCTCATCAATTACGTCAGCGATTAATGAAACCTTTTAATTTTAACCTTTTTAATACTTTTAGAATTATATTTTTCCCAATTAATTTGACTGAATAATTTATATTTCATATAGTTTTCCAATCTTAAACCAAAATTATTCTTCAATTTATTGATTTGAAAGATTTTTAACCAATTATATCTAGTTATTTTTTCATTATTTTAATTATTTTCTTCCCTATTAACATTGTAAATGTTATTCATAATTATTTTATAAATAATTTTTTCTTTAATAGGAAGTATTTTAATTTTTTTTAAAAATAAAAATTTTTAGTTTTATATTTAACAAAAAAAAATTTAAAACATATTTTTTTTTTTTATTTTTACACTTGAAACGGAATCCCGTTTTTGTAGTCTCGAACAACACGGTTTCAAAGAACACGGAACCAATTAATCGTGTTCTTTGGGGGGTTAGGTATATATCAAATTAATCGATTACTAACTGATCAATATCCATTGTTAAAAATCATTGTTTTCTTTTCTACAATGCGATTTTTCTAACTTCATGCGCGCTGTTTCGTAACAAGGAGCCATACAGAACAAGTCTAAAATTATTAGAACGTCTCTTGTCATTAAATATATATGCTAAGTTTCGAGAAGATCCATCCATCGATTGCAAAGATTTAAACTCACACACACATGCAGACTGAGTGATTTTGTTGATCCTCTTTTTCGTGAGTGATTAGGCTAAAAAACAAAGCATGCAAAATACAAAAACATAGAAACCAGAAGAAATGTTGAAACTTGTAAATGTAAATCGTAAATTTTAGTATATTTAAAAAAAGAAGCACTAAACGGTTAGTAAGTGAAAAGCACACACTACCAACGAATTCTTACCTAGCAGCTGTCAAAATCAGAACTGACTCGTTGTGAGAATGATGAACAAAGAGGCATCACAATTGTTTATCGATGTTCTTTTGTTCAGAACTTTAGATATGAATAATGTATGGCGCTACAAACAAAGACAGACAGTAATACCTTAACAACTAGAATGAAACACATTAAAAATGTATCATTGAACCTCAAATAAAAAGAAGATGATCTGATTTTATATCGAATGTTTTTAGTGTGGGAAAGAGAAGGTTTTTAATCCTAAATTCAATTTGTTTTTATTTACCTTTTAAAAATTACTTCATTTTCCATCAATGAAGTATATTTTTTTTAATTTTTCTAAATAAATTTTCTAACTTTAATCGACTCCTAAAAAACAATAATAATAATAATAATAATAATAATAATTAGCCAAAAAAATCTACAACGACTTCCATCAGACCGAAAATGTACATTTGTCAATTGCCACCTACGTTTTATTAATGAAAATAAATATTGATTTATATAAAAAAAAATCACTTATTCAGTTCACTGAAAAGGCGAGAGAATATTATATTTCAATTTTTCATCGGCTATTTCTTCGGCTTCACTCTAGATATTTCTCATTAAATCTTGCCAGTGACGATATGTTTTAGAGATTTCAATTGGCCTGCCGCTTCAAATTTTCAGGCCGCAATTCTGTTGTAATTTTGGTTTATAATGTAGTTTTTTTCTGGAAGCATCCACGAAAACATAGGTAAAAGATGGTCTCTGTTCGTGAAAATCAATTTTGTAGTCAGTAATTTCGATAAAACAAACACAAACGCAATTGGACTACAAATTCTACAATTCGACACCAGGTGCGCTAGTATCAGAATGTTACTAAAGTCACTGTACTATGGTCGTCTCCATAGAGACATCTATGGAGATAAGACAGGACCAAACAGTGACTTCAATTGCTACTGCAGGCAGACGGCAATCTACTTCGAAAATAGAACCCGTCCTGTTTTCAGCGAGGGCGGCAGTCTCGTTACCACCAGGCGATGGCATACAGATTGCTTGCTTTAATGACGCGTATAAAACTGCCTTAAACCTTCTGTCCAGCCTTCTTCAGAACCCAGAACCTAGCCTTCTGTCAAATAATACCGGGTTTCTTACTGGATATTAAAGGTGGGAGTCAGAATGATCATCCTCCACTACCCAAGAATCTGCATGGCCTGTAGATGAATACATTTATCTTCTATACTAAATAAACAGGTTTTTCTATATCGTTTCGATTTAACTGTCTATTATTCGCTGTATGACAAAAGCTATAAAAGTTATTTCACTTAGGAATCTGAGGCTTTAATTTATAAAGTAGACTGTCAGTGTTGATCGTTCTATTGTTAATAAAATTGAGTCCCTAAGGATGAAGGATTCTAAAAACGAGAATCAAACATTGTCTGCTAAAATCATAACCACAATAAGAAGAAATTTAGAAACTTAAACTTTTAGTGATAAGTTACGGCCATACTATTCCTTAAGAAATAACATTAAAAATGTAATTTTAATCATAGAATATTAACGAGAAAATTAATGAGATTTAAAGAGATTAGCATTCGAGCTTATCGTGAGGGTGTTTTCACCTTCGTAATTTGATTCCTTTGAAGAGCTTTTAATTGTTTAATTTTTTCCTTGAATCTTTAATCAATACAAGAACTACAATTTGGTCTCGCCCATTGTTGTTTATTAATAATTCAATGCGCAGTTTGAATTTTTATGTTTTAAAAAAATTATTGAGGCCAACGAACGGCTGGCATTTGAATTTTCTCACTAATTTTTTATTAGTGAGTTTTTTATTGTTCATTTTTTTCTTGAGGTACCACTGCGCTTCCAACGATTAAGAAAAGGACAATTGTTACGTTGCTACCTTGAACTGCATAAACAAATCAGAGCAGGGTTTTTTTAACTTTACAAAGGTTCGTAATCAATAGAACAGTTTCAGAAAGGTCAGACACACAAACTATTTAAAAATATTGAAAACACGATTATTTAGTCACAATATGATTTCAATAATCATATTATTAGTCACACGACTAGGTTTCGAACCGGACTAGCCATTTTCGAGTAAAATATAAGCACTGTACAGGCTGCTTACAACAGAAATTCAAAGCAATAACGGTTTGTGATTGGATGGGCTGATTTTCTGGTGGAGTCCCCTGGTGGTGGAGAGAGGAACCTAGAAGCTGTGACAAGGAACTATGAGAAATGGAGACGCGTCATGTTTGGAAATGGAACCACTGCAACGGTACCTAGCCTATCGAGGTGATGACTGTGGTTAATTTCTGTATAAATATTAATAGGTTACTATTGAAAAAAAAAAAACAATAAATAAATTATATATACACACAGGGGACTACACCAGAAAATCAGCCCATCCAATCACAGACCCGTTATCGTTTTGAATTTCTGTTATAAGCAGCCTGTACGGTGCTGATTTTGTACTCGAAAACGGCGACAATCCGGTTCGAAAGCTAGTCGTATGATTAAATATCTTTAATGTTTTCAATATTTTTAAATAGTTTGTGTGTCTGGCCTTTCTGAAACTGTTCTATTAATTTTACACATTAGTTAAAAATCTACTTTCATTATCAATATTCAGATTTTTTTTTCGAATGCTTAACGTCAACTCGTTATTGATTATTATTTTTTATTCTTCTTCAATTTGCTCTTGAAAAACAAAGTAAGATAAGGACTTGATAGTTTTCGAAATGATGTGCCCAATCGTTTAATCAGGTCGAGTGAATTTCTAAAATCAAAACTTTCCTATTATGTTGTTCCAAAGTTGCTCGCAGGTCTTTTTTATAGTCTGTGGGAATGATTAAATTCCGAGGAATGGTCCCCCCCCCCCGAAAAAACACTAGCAGGTTCCAACCAAAAATGACAATTACTATGGGACCAATTTTGTCCCAGGGATATCTCCATTTACCTTCAGGGCACAATTTACATCGTGGAAATGCTCAAGTACAGTGTGCGCCAAAATGTACAGTACTGAAATGAAAAGATGTACAAAATTATATTATTGTCAGCTTTGAGTTTATTTCTCCTCAAAAGAAATTAACATACACACTACATACATACATACACACACTATTAGCATGTTGATTTACCACGGTATGCATAATGTAAGTGTTCAAAGTGTGCACCGCTTCGCTGCAGACAGTGTTCATATCGTTCACGCAGATTCTCACACATATCCTGAAACAAATGTTGCTGCAGACTCCTGCAAAAGGAGATGATTTGCTCACGTAATGCAGGCACAGTTCTTGGTGGATCTTCACAGTTGAACACACACTCCTTTAACATTCCACACAAGTAGGCATCAGGTGGTGTAAGATCGGGGCCTAATAAACAAATAGGAGATGGCACACCATATCGTCACACGTGCACTATCTAGCGGTTTCTGGACGATAACATATGACCGCTCAAAACCAAGAAAGCGATTGATGTAGCCGTTCAAGTGAATGTGACTTTCGTCGGAGAACCACACATTATTCAAGAAATCTGGACCCTCGTACACCATGGCCAAAAATGTTCCACAATACACCATCCTGGCTCGCATATCTGCCTCTGTCAAGCGTTGTCCAATCTATATCCGGTACGGAAATTCACGTAAGTTTTTAAACAATCAGTGAACGGACGTACCGCTGACGTTCAGTTTCAAGGCCGTTCGTCATAGACTTCGTCGGGGCGAATACAGATCTGCTGGAGAACACGTGCGTGATTCTCATTTGTCGAAACACTTACTGGTCGACCAGACTTCCCCTTCCGTTGACACAGTACACTACCAGAACGACTAAATTTCATAACAATAGACAGCATAACTGTGTTACTTGGTGCCGTCTTATTAAACTCCTCTTGGAATTGTTCTGCCACCTTTTTCAAACTCGGTCCACCTTCACGACCGCTTCCGTATGAGCGGAAATAACGCTCAACTATGAATACCTTTTCCTCCGTCGAGAGACCCATTTCCAACAACAACTGCACAACACAACTTCCTTTTCACTACTGCGAACACGTGCAGCTGAAGCTATACCCCGTCGACAAACGCAACCACATGTTCGAGATGCGCGAGTTTCAGTACTGTATATTTTGGCGCAAACCGTATATACAGTCGAGTGGTTAAGCCTGTAATCACTTTTATTTCAATTGTTTTATTTTATAACTTTCATTGTTATCGAGAGTCCTGAATTGATTGTTTTTGGTCTCTGATATTAATTTTTAATATTTTCGAAATGTGCCGTTCAGGCGTAGCCTTGGGGTTAAGACGACTGCCTGCCATCATGGGACTGATACGTCTGAACCTGGATTGGAAATCCCGGCACTGGCACATACATGACTGTATGTAGGCTATAACAATTATGTGAACTGTCTTTTCTGGGCAACGATTCTTTGGCTAAATAAGCCTTATTCAGACCAAAGGCGCAAGTGCCAAGAGTTCATATATTGAAATATGCTTTCGAAATGTCGAATATTCAAGTTTGTATTTCTTATTCTGAGATTTTAATCTTTTTTTCTTCAAAATTTCGTCATTTTTTTTAGTTATTTATAAAAACATTTATTTCCATGTTAACATTGTATTGCTTTTCTTCTGTTTTTCCTCTGTTTTCATTGTTTTTCGAAAGATTTCCATTTTGTTGATTGTTTATTCGTAAAAGTATTTTCTAATTTCTTTTCCAGATACATTAATAGCGGAAGGTGCATTAAATTTTATATTTTTTTTTGACAGCATTATTTCAAATGCTATTTTCTTAAATGTGGGCACATGACGATATAATTTGATCAAAAAATATATCATTTAAATTAAATTAGAAAACTCCATCTACGGATAAATTTCATTTTATTAATGGTGATATTTCGCGGAGAATACCATCTTCCCGCTTTTTCAAACCGTTTTAAATAACAAAGATTAACTTCCATTAAAACGGTTTGAAAAAGCGGGAAGATGGTATTCTCCGCGAAATATCATTAATAAAATGAAATTTATCCGTAGATGGAGTTTTCTAATTTAATTTAATAGGAGTACAAGATAGAATATGAAGTATCATTTAAATTAAATTCCTTACCCTTTCTTACTCGGAATGGTCACGATTTGCAAATAACAACTCACCCTTCTCGTTGCTAACGTGGGTGGTCCCTTTTCTGTGATCATCTTTGTTTGAAATCGAAATAAAAACAGTCCATTCACCGAAACCCTTTGTTCCAGAATTCTACGATAAATAATTAATGTTGGTGAAAATGGTTAAAAACATGATTCCTTAACAACTAAACATTCAAACTGAAAATTAAATTGTTTTCAAGTTAATGCAGACATCGCAGAAAACAAAAATATGTTTTTAAAAAACTAGAACTCGAACGTTAGGGCTAAGGTTGTTCGAATCCTGAAGTTTCTAATGATTTTTAAATTTTGCTTTGTTTTGCTTATTGAAGTCACAAGATATGAATTATTTGTATTGTTCAGGTTTCCTCCTACTTCTGAATCACTGGATGAAGCTTCTTGAAATTTGACATGCCTGTTTACGGACAGGAGACAAAACAACTTTTGTATTTTTAATTTTTCAGAGACCCATTTGGGAGCTATTGTGATAACGATCAAAATCGGTAGCTATTGCGTTTGCCCAGTCCGTTCGTGTCCACCCCTAACAACTCCCGAACGGAAGGTGGGATCGACAAACGGACTTCACCATCGTGTTCAGAGGCCCAAAGAACGTAGGAATAAGGTATTTTGAGGAGCCTCCTCCCCCATATTTGAGATATTTGACATTGTTTTTGTGGAACGAAAATAAAACTTATAATACAATAACGTAAAGTGAAGATGTCCAAATTCAAATAAAACTTGTAAATTTGTTCGAATGCTTTTTCTTTACTTTATATGTTGTTTGAACCGATTTGATTAAAACTGAAGAAATAAATTTACTTAATTGGCAACAGATTATGGAAGAATATAAATCCAACTTTGGTAACTTATTCTTTACTAAAATACCTATCATTAAACTTGTTTGATGAATGTTTGTTTTGAGTTTTAGGTAGATTAAGTTGAAGAGATATACTTATAATAATATTCTGAACTCAGATAAAAATTCAGATCACATTTATAAGATTTCTATTATTTACAACCTAAGTACAAAATTATGTGAATGGAAAAACTCTTTCCTATTCTTCAAAATTAAAGTTCTTAATATGCAGATAAACAACAAACTTAAAATTAAACTTCGTGTTTAATTATCGAACGAATCGAATACTAATGTTCAATTTGACTTAGTTTGTTTCTAATATTTGGATAATCATCTACAACGATCTCGTCCGATTCGTATAGTCCTATTTATCTGATTTCCTTCTATTAATACTACTTTGTATTTAACATCGATTTTATTCTTCGACCAACTAAAAGGTTTAGTTCTAATGTTATTGTAACTTTGGATTCCCAAGACCTTATTGACTAGATGATACTTATAATGAAACCTGACTTCTACGTCGAACTCGTCTTGTTCGGAAAAAAAAAATCTGCCTATATTACAAATGAATACTAGGTGTAATTCCTCTTCTACGTCGAACTCTTCTCGTTCGGTTCTTCTTATAGAAATCCTAAACTAACCGTTAATATCCGTTCTTCTCAACATTTAACTGCCTAGATCTTTCTGTATTTTAGTCTGACAAAGGTAGTTATACTTTATCTTACCGAAGAACAACGAACAGGAGCATCTGAACATCCCATACGAACGTAACATCACTGGTATTGATCTGCCACATTGCCTTTGGACTTCGTTACAACGCCAAATTCGGATGAAGGCCAGAAAAACTAATCGTGCCGATTCTTCTTCTTCTGGATTCTTCCTTATATCCTCGAGAAATAGTCTGATCGAGGAAAAATAACAACAACAGAGGTATAAATAGTAATTATGGGAAAAAAAAAAAAATATGTCCCTCCCCCTTGTCAAGGCAGTAGCCAGAACAGAGGTTCAATTAATTAGAATATTTTGTTTTTTTAGCATTTACAATACGTTTTAACGTAAATATAGATGATATTGAGTAGATTTATATACTTTTTTTAAGTTGTAATAATATTATTATACTGTACTAAACTTTTACACGCACTGAATATCTTAAAAAGTCATTGAATTGGAAGCTCGTGCATCTGTTTAAAATTTACAA